>WEDG01002198.1:0-544919 GCA_017591395.1 Schistocephalus solidus
CTTGACTCTGTCTTGACAACGGGCTCAGGTGGGGAGGAAGAGAGAGTGCGGTAGATTCAGCGCTAGTTTACTATCACTTTTAAACTAAATCACGTGCAAGTCACCGTCCCTGCACCACCCTTCCGTGGAGCATACGGTGGACATCGTCGAGATCGACGGTCAAACTATCGTGTTTGGCCACGTGATAGATGCGTTGGACCAACACGGGGACCACATCAGGACCCGGCATGTGTTATTCGGGTTGCGCTCCGCTAACTAATGCCGAACATGGGAGGTATGGTGGTACGCCTAGGGGCAGTAAGGACTTAGGGGACCCGGCCGCGCCAGCCACCTGGGTGCTCTCCCGCCTCCGGTCTGCTTGACTCTGTCTTGACGCCGGATTAAGGTGTGGGAGGAGGAGAGAGTGCGGTAGATGTCGCGCAAGTCTACTATTACTTTAAACTAAATCACGCGCAAGTCACCGTCTCTGCTCAACTTTCCCATGAGCATACGGTGGACATCGTCTGAATACGACGGTCGAACTTTCGTGTGTGTGTGTGGGGGGGGGTCGTAGGGTCGTAGCAGACGCAAATCCTGAAGTGATGGGCAGAAAATTTCCAAAGCATTCTTAATCAGCCCTCCACCATCTCCGTCGCCGCCATCGATCGCCTGCCTGAAGTGGATATCAACGCCGAACTTGATCTCCCGCCCTCTCTCCAAGAAACTATCAGAGCCGTGCAGCAACTCTCCAGTGGGAAAGCACCTGGCTCAGACGCCATCTCTACTGAGATTTACAAGCATAGTGGACCCCAACTGATGCAGCGACTCGCAGTGCTCTTCCAGGAGATGTGACACCAAGGGCAAGTCCCTCAGGATTTCAATGAGGTGACCATCGTCTAGCCACACAAGCGGAAGGGGAACCGCCAACTCTTCGACAACCACCGAGGAATCTCGCTGTTGAACTTTGCCGGAAAGATCATCGCCCGCATTCTCCTCAATCGCCTGAACGTTCACCTGGAGCAATGACTGCTTCCGGAAAGCCAATGCGGCTTCCGACGACACAGAGGAACAATCGACATGATCTACGCTGCTCGACAGCTGCAAGAGAAGTGCCAAGAGATACGGACTCACCTCTATACTACCTTTGTGGATCTGACGAAAGCCTTTGACATGGTGAGTCGCGACGGGCTGGGGAATATCATGCAGAAATGCGTCTGTCCTGAACGGTTCACGCATATGGTACGTCACTCACGACGGGATGACGGCGCGCGTTACTGACAACGCGACGGTATCCGAAGCTTTCGCAGACCAACGGAGTGAAGCAGGGCTGCGTCCTTACACCTACCCTCTTCAGTCTCATGTTCTCTGCCATGCTGAAGGACGCCTATCGTTACGAACGCCCCGGGATCCGCATCGCCTACCGAATGGATGGCCAACTCCTCAAACAACGTCGGATGCACTTCCGCTCGCGTGCCTCCACAGCCACCATCCATGAACTTCTCTTCGCTGACAACTGCGCACTCAATACAACGACAGAAGAGGAAATGCAAAGGACCATGAACCTCTTTGCTGCCGCCTGTGACAACTTCGGACTTCGCATCAACACTGAAAAAAACGGTTGTGATGCATCAACCGTCACCCAACACTCTCTACACCGCAGCTCACATCAATGTCAATGGCGCCCACCTTAAATCTGTGGATACCTTCACGTACCTAGGCAGCAATCTCTCACGCAGCACCAAAGTCGACGATGAGATCGCCCATCGGATAGCTAAAGCCAGCCAAGCCTTTGGACGCATGCAAAATGTGGTCTGGAATCGACATGGTCTCCACCTCAGCACCAAACTCAAGATCTACAAAGCTGTCATATGACCGACGCTGTTATATGGAGCGGAGACGTGGACAATCTATCAAAAGCAGGCGCGGAAGCTCAACCACTTCCACCTCAGCTGCCTCCACAGAATACTAAAGCTGAGTTGGCAAGACAGGATACCGGACACGGAAGTGCTAGAATGAACAGGCATTCTCAGCATTTACGTTCAGTTGAAACAACTGCAACTGCGCTGGAGCGATCACCTTGTGCGGATGGACGACGAAAGGCTACCCAAACGACTCTTCCGTGGAGATGTCGCCATGGGTTCACGTCGACAAGGGGGTCAAGTACGACGCTACAAAGACACTCTGAAGACCTCCTGAAGCAATTGCCGATCAACCCAGAGTCCTGGGAGGACCTTGCCCGGAATCGATCGGCTTGGAGGAGAACAGTAAAGACAGGGTCAGCAATCTACGAAGCCAACAGGATCGCAGCTGCCAAGACCAAAAGAGCGGCACGAAAGTCACCAGCGCCCCGGACCAACATCGTCAATGCCCAGGCCCTTCCAACATGCCCGCGCTGTCACCGCACCTTCCGTACGCGAATCGGTTGAGTCGGACATCTTCGGACGCAATGCATCAACAATCCGACAATTAAAAATGCTACTTCAACTTCCACCAACCCTCCTTCGGACTCCCCCACACTCACCCCTGGCATCGATTCCATTAGTCCTACCATCATCGAGACTACATCACAATGCTCAGCACGTGTTACCCCCACCACCACCACTACCACCATCAGCGATGGGGACTCTCTCCTAAACTGTCTTCATTGCGACCGCACATTCACCTCACGCATCGGCCTGGTCGGTCACTTGCGAATCCATCGTACAGAAACTGGTGAACCAGTGCCTGGAGCTCCAACACACAGCAGATATCGCTGCCTCCACTGCCCTCACTGTCCTAGTGCATTCACTCATCGTATGGGCCTTTCAGTCGCATGCGCATCCATGACAGCGGAATTCACCACAATGCCGACAACACCGATACACCATGCACACCCTCGGCTTCAGCCATTCTTACCGCCAGCGCTACCCCACTACAGTAATGACACCCCCTACAATCTCTTCCGATTTTTCCTGCCCACATTGTGCCCGCAGATTAACTCACGCATCGGCTTGATCGGTCACCTGCGAATCCATCGCGTGGAGGCTGTCGAATTAGCGCCTGGAGCTCGGACATACAGTCAACGTGCCCCTCCTCAACTGCCCTCACTACTTCGCACATTCATACACCACTTGGGTCTATTCGGACACATGCCCATTCACACAAACCTGCGGTAAACCACCGTAGGCTAAGCTAGATCAGCGCACACAACCTACACCAATACATCGAAAACACCCTCACAATCACCATGTACCTGAGTATATCACGGTTTCCTAGAAACCATGGCTGGGAAGGCTGCCAATCTGACGCTTACACCAGACCACGCCGTTGGCTCAATGTATGTGCTGTGTGTATCGAGTGGCTGACCAGTGGACTGGGAGGCAGACGGCGATGGCTCCTCCATAACCCCTGAGTAAGTAAATCTTGGTGTGTGCGTTATGGGGGTCAGGTTGTGCTGTAGCACGCGAAGGCGGGTCACCGATCCGTCAGCCAATGCGCCAACTCCCATATCAGGCAACTGACCGGCTCGGACAGTGGTCTGATTGTGGGGGTGGGGGCGAGAGGGCGGTCGAGAGCTCAGCACATTTTTCTCCCTATAAACAATCTGACGCGCTTGAAACTATCATGGTGCGCTAAAAGCCGTGGATTGGAAGGTTGCCAACTGATGGGATGACTCGAACTGCATGGTCAGCACAATGTGTGTTTTGTGTGAAGTGGCTAACTGGCGGACTGAGAGTCAGGCTGCAATGGCTCCTTCTTAATATGGCCTTATGGCACTCCCGCTCCGTGGGATCCGAGCCAGGTGTGGTGGTACGCCAAGGGGCGGCTACGGCCGCGCAAGCCACCAGCGCCCTTTCCCATCTCCGGTCTTCTTGACTCTGTCTTGACACCGGGCTCAGGTGGGGGAGGAGGAGAGAGCGCGGTAGCTGCAGCGAAAGGCTACTATCACTTAAAACTTATTCACGCGCAAGTCAGCGTCCCTGCACGACCCTTCTCCTGAGCATACGGTGGACATCGTCGGACTACGACGAAATATCGTGTGTGGTGGAAGGGCGCTAGTTAGCCAAACTTCTATTGCGACGCAAACCTTTCAGAAGATCGTTTACTGACTGCATTATGACAAAAATATTAGACTTAAAAGAAAATCGGACGAAAAATAACCCGCGCAATCAAATGGAACCCGACGAGCTATGTTGCCCCTAAATGAAGAGAGACAAAAAGCAGCATCAATCGAAAAGTGATATATATGCATATATATAATTAGAGTACAGATGGTTTTCAAGCGCAAACAGGTCATAAATTTGCCGAAGGAGTTCTAGTCTCGCTACCGTCGTCTACACTCCGTGTGTCACCTTGACCGAAGGATTTTCCCCTCCCTTCAGCTAAACGAACTTGTAGGTTTCTCAAACGTCCCTCCACGTTCCGCAGCGTCATTTCATATTCCTGCCTTTCACTCAGACTCGGTCTCGCTATACTTTCCGTGGATTGCTTTCTTCTGAACACACGACACATAATTAGCACCATTAGGCTTGGCACTACAACGAACACTATGGAGGCCACGATAAGGTTGTAGTCTTCGGTGTCTAGGCGCCCAGCTTTGCGTCCGCTTTCAGCGCCGGCTTTTGGCGGTCTGCGAAGGGGCACTCCCTTTGTCCCCGCCCTCATGGAATACGCGCCCCATCTTAGGAAGGCTGCATAGTCGAGTGAATTGAGAACAACGAAGTAAAGAGTCTGCGGTTCTAGTTGCCGTTCAGCTGCTGTCTGACCCCGGACGTTAGCACATGTAACTCGGCTTAGGACGCTTTCATCAGTCACGTAGATATCGCCTGTTTTGACAAATGAATCCGGACTCCAGGACAGTGTTGGCTGCACAGCGATCAAGACTACGTCCACCGTGCTCATGTTTCCGCGCATTTCAAACTGATGAAAGTGCTGTTGCTGCGTACGAAAGGCTCCAAGACTGTGCCAAACACGCAAGTCTGTGTCGGGCTGTAGGGTGTGGCAATGCAGGGAGACGACATCACCAACTTCAATAACCAAGACTGGTGAGAAGCGGCGAACCCTTAGTTGAACCAAATAGCTTTCCTCCTCTCCAGCCCAGCTAGGATATACCCAGCGGTGAGAAGAATCTCGCAGCTGTCTCATCTTTGCAACTACCTGGGCGGGACTAAACTCGGAACCTCCAGTGACATCTGAGTCACCCAGAATGACAGTCTGTCCAGACCTGGAGGGTAACCAATCAATGTCGGAAAATTCTCCGGAGCCCGCGAGATCGTTAAATAGAATACGCGGAGCTGAAGAATCCGTCTCAAGCGTGATGACAACGGGTTGGGAGACCGTGTTTACAGTGAAGTTGAAATAGGCGGGCCACTTTGACCGGCCTCTTAGGGGCTCCTTGATGAAATAACCCCCTCCGCTAGGATTGCCGCTCCGGTCGTGTATTGGGGCCACAATTGTCGACTGGGATTCCACCAGGACCTCGGTCGGCTGGTTTATGAGCTGCCGATCAATCAGCAGGGAGATTAGAACACTGCGATTGGACCTGTGGCTGTAGGCACTCGCATCCGTTAGGTAATGGCTCAGGTGCCGACTATGAGGGGAATATCGCAACACAACCTTTCCGCCCATCCTGATAATCACAAATTCATCCTCCAGAAATGTTCCATAGAGCCAAGGGAAGGGAAGGTCGGTTTCCTCCAGAAGCACCCTATGGCCATCCTCAATGTAATCGCAGTTCTCTAAGGGGAACTGGAGTTTTCGATCAGTGTTGACCTGTAGGGAAAATATAAAAGGGCAATCAGGAACAAATCTATTAAGTCTGCAAGAACTGGGATAAAGATGTCCGACAAGTACAAGAGAGACCGTGCTGGGAATTTATGACTTATGCGCCGTAATCAGTCGGCCCCAACCAACTGCAACTTTGGATCACCTGAAATTCAAACCCAGGATCTTTGGTTATTGAGTCCAACACCCTAATCCTGTCGACTGCAATCAGGTGCATTAATTATTGTATGAAAGGGCGTTCACTGATTGGGTTACGAGGCCTGCACACTACATTTAGCCTTCGGAATCAGCATAGAGCCCTCACAGACAGTCGAATAGTGGGTCAAACGAATCATTAAAATCTGCCAAAATCCTCGTCTAATTAATTGTGTCTGGTAGTCATCTGGTGGATTCTAGATTGACTGCTTAGGGAATCCTGTTCGGGCAGTATCAGAATTGGTGGATTACATATATTGCAGTAGGCTGGGTGGGCAAGTTGACCCAAGTTTGATTAAACTCACGGCCTCCGGTGGGGTGTCGTAGCTCAGTTGGCTAGAGTGTTGGCTGTACTAAAACCTTCCCCTTGCTGGCGTGGGTTCGAATCCTATCGAGGCCGCTGAGGTTTTCACAAGTGGGTCAAACGGACCTGGAAGATATGCAGAATGGGGTTTACATAAAAACAATGGAGACTGGAATGGCAATTTCTGGCTTATTAGCTGTCATCAGTCAGCCATACCAGTTCATAGGCTCGGGCACCTGGGAGTTGAACCAAGGATCTTTGGTCCCTCATCTCTTCTTTCCGAAATCCCCAAAATATATATATTCTTGGCCACCATGCGACCGCCTGTGAGGGCAGTACATTGAGCCCCATGGCAGGATAGGACAAGCGGGTTCCATAAAACGATCGGTGAACGCTCCTTCCTACGAGGACTTTGGGTAGTATCCCAAGGTTCACCCTGGGTGTAATTTACCCTCCTGTTGTTTCATATCCAAACGGAAACAATGGGTGAAAATAGTTTCTCCGGAAACTCTAACTCTGCGACGACTGTGTTATTCCTTCAACAGCAGCTGACCCTTGATGCTTCAACCCCGACTTCACCCTTCAAGGCGTCTTCAATCACCACTTTTACTTCCATGATCACTCTCTCTGGATAGCAACCTCCAGCGTCTCTTAACCCTGTTTCTTTGTCGTTGTTGACGTGACCTGTACCAATCTTGGTTCGGACATACCTGCTACATGCAATCTTCTAGTCAACTCCCAAACACCTTCCTGGCGTATCCTTTCTTCTATGGCGTCCTGGATGGTGACCCAATAGTTGGGCAGCTCTACCCCCCCCCCCCCCCCAAGGAAACACTCCTCCTCCCCCACCACCACCACCAGCACCACCACCACTGACTCACCTGCATTTTATCGGTTCTGCCATCTCTCGCTCGCACCTCTGGCAGAGCGCATGTTTCGTATGGACCTCACTCCTGTATAGGATTCCTAGCGCGCAGTCTGTGCCAGAGACTGAAGGCTCATATGGGCTTGAGGCGATGCAGCATGGTCGTTTCCGGCCTATTGCCCGTCGTCAGCCAACCATTTCCGATCTCTGGTCCGAGAGAATGAAGACTTTAACCCCGCGTCAGTCTATATATGGGCCCGCGTCCTATCATGGGCGAATGGAAATGCTAAACATCTCACGGAGACAGCTAAAGAGCGAAATCTTCATATCGCCTTGTCCCATGACTCAGCTGCTAGAGCGCTAAATTAGAAGATAATTTACACTTATGGTTGAAGCCTCAGGAATGCTTTTGACTGACAACTTAAAATCCCAGGCTATGTCTATAGTATCTCGCTGTTTCATTGGATATCCTACTGTCGGTGCCTTCCGACGGTCATAACGGATTTCATGAAAAAATAAGATTAAGCTTGAACACCACACAGGTATTTGTTCAGGATGAAAAAATACATGCTAGAATTCTTCATAGGAGATGCTCGTTTTGATTGTTTTTTGGAAATATGCCCCCTCACGCTAAATTCCACAGGGTCACCTACTCCCATGTCATAGCTTTAACCCTAAATCTGCAACCTTAACCCTACTCCTAACCCAGGTTCTAATCCTAACCCTAAGCTTCTTCCATACTTCCATTTACTACAAATTTTGGTTGCAGTACTAACGTCAGGTGAAAATTTGGCCTTCGATGCTGGCCTACAGCTCACCGTTGGGTTGTGAAATTAGGGAGTGGTCGTTTCCGGTCTATTGCCCGTCGTCAGCCAACCATTTTCGATCTCTGGTCCGAGAGAATGAAGACTTTAACCCCGCGTCAGTCTACATATGGGCTCGCGTCCTATCATGGGCGAATGGAAATGCTAAACATCTCACGGAGAGCAAATTTTGGTTGCAGTACTAACGTCAGGTGAAAATGTGGCCTTCGATGCTGGCCTACAGCTCACCGTTGGGTTGTGAAATTAGGGAGTGGACCAACTGAAAACATTAAAAGCAACTCCAACTGTCTTATGGGAGCCGTAGGAAAAGGATTCTTATGCAGAAGGAGGAAGCAGGAAGGCCTGAGAAAAGCAAACGAAGAATTTAAGGGCAATTACAACCTCGCTACCGACTTTCATTGAGCTAAGTGGAACCCGCGGGATTTAAGGAAAAGGGCAATGGGTCGGCCTCCCCCGGATCGGTGTTAGCGAAAGCAAACCTGCACTGGCGGCAAACGGAGATAAATGGGAAGGACGAAGGATGAAAAATAAACGCGTGAAAATAAAATCCGGAGGCAAGTTTCTCGGGGATGGGGATGGGGATGTTTGGATACCTACAATACGCGACGGAGCAAACGTGCTGAAGGAAATATTAATTCCTTACTTTTGTGAGTCTATATGACTTACCAAAACCGTTTTTTATGAGGGTCAATTAAAATCGATTTTAAAAAGTAGTTCACAACAATCTTTCTGACCTTCTTTAGCGAAGTTGCCATCAGGGGGAGGGATGAATGTAAACTGGACATGCGGTTATAAGACAAATTGAAGATACAGCACAAATTACTCCTCGCATTCGGTGACGCTTGTACGCCCTGAAGAGACTCTATGGTCGTCCCAAGTCTAATGTAAAAACCAGACTCACGTTTCATTCTAAGTAGCCCTCGTCAGCAAGGCATAACCCCGCTCAGTTCGAGATTTTTAGGTTGGATCTTGGGTGAGCCTTTCACTTCTAAACGCTCGGACATGGTCTTATTCTAAATGCTTTTCAGGTTTTATCCGATTGTCTCGAGAGGAGACTGTGCTGCCGTCTAGGCTAGATCCCGTCGAGGGCCCGCCGGATTCGGTCTTCTCCATCGAGTTGGGCGGTAGACATTAGTGAGTCCGATAAGTTTTTGACACGCAAATTTAAACTCCTGCATGCCACGTGTATGAATTAAAAAACTTCCTACTTGTGAGGGAACTATTAATGAAACGAAGTACCTATTGGGGCGAGAAATCCGCATGATACCTGGAGGTGATGAATAGGATGGTTGGATGTCAAGAAATGTTCAAAATATGACATCAAGTGTGACCGCGTGCTCACGTGCTAAACAAATTGAAATAGTGCACAGAGATTCGGTCGCGAAGTCGCCGATGTTACTGCATGCCAACGCCAGACCGCACATTCCAAAACTTGCAGTGTCAACATTGTCTGAATTCGACTGTAAAGTCTTGTCACATTTTGTGCGTCCACGTGACCTTTCGCCATCAAATTACAAAGTTTTTACTCTCCACTAACGGAATGATCCTCCATGGAGCAGTGGTTTTTAGTCCAATTGAAAACCAACAACTGTGCGTGTCTGAAAACACTAAGACGGTTTTAATTATCTGAGGAATGGGTCGTTTTATTTTTCGTTATTTTCAATGAACAACTCACTGCCGAGTGAATTTGCCTATGAAACATCTTAATGCTTTTTACGGTGAGTACGTTGATAAATTGTGCCATATTTAGGAATTTTTGAGGCTCATGGCGTCCAACATATTATCACGCCTTTTAGGTAACTGCATACACCATCCATACAACTCACAGTTTAATTATTTTATACATTTATATATGACTTTAGTCTATTCATAGGTATGTTCGCTTTATTAACTTGACCTCGATATTATGTAGAGTAACGTTTCTCAGATTCGAACGCATATTTAAGGTCTCTTTCATTAAGCCTAACTAAAAAACTACTTAAAGGGTAAAAGAACTCATCTTTAATTGCATACCTCCTCTGGTATGACTGGCTTGACACAGATTCGAAAGTGAATGTACGTGTTTTTTTTGATCAGCTGGAGATTCTCCGGTAACGTCTCCACCAGGAAATTGCTAGACTTCTTGGGCACAACGTCGTCCGAGTCTCCTAGTATCGCGTAGGGACTTGGCGGTTTAAAGTTCGGCACAGACCTTCGGACTCGCCTGTTTCCCAAACGAAGGCTCTCCGTCATCCTTCGAGTTTCCTGGTTCTTGGCGTAGTTTATGGCAACTAGGGGGTCTGAGAATCCATTTTTTGCCCTAGCCCCCTCCTTTATACCTTCTATTAGCTTTTTCAACAATTTTCCACGCTTTTGTTTCATCACCTCTTCCAGAACTCCGCCAGCACTGTCAGCATTTGGCTTCTCGGGGGCGCCTGAGCTGGCTGCATAGCTTTTACCAGAAGCTGAATTTACTAGAGCGATGGACAGTAGACACAAGTTGAGAAAGACCAGAACCTGCATGCTCCGCCTGCTTGTGTTCGAATGTGCGGCAATTTGAACGGAAAATCGATAAAAATTCAGTACGAGACAGTCAGTTTTCCCAAAGAAATCAGCTACCTGGTTAAGTGGTGTCGGACGCCATTGTTGTGATTTTGACCGTTTTTTCCGCTAAAGCTTTACATTATGCTTTCGTTATGGCTTTAGATACTATCGGTTTACCCGGTGTGATACTTACAATTTTGGTTTTCGCTGGTTGCATCTTTAAGAGGGCCTGCAAGTTTTCAGTCAGCCAAAATCACAGGAGGGCTGAAAAAATCGATACCAAACGTTGTTCATCCTGCAAGTTGGACATGGAATCACGTGGTTTATGGTAAAACGCTCAGTCACTGAGCCACGAACTAGGCGCAGCAGACTATAGAGCATCATGCGTCGTGATCAGGTCGTAACAGGGAATAAAGACCTTTGAAGACAATTGCATAGCGATGAGGAATCATTCGACTGAAGAATCAGGCAATTGTAAGCACCTCCGGGCTGAGATTCTGTCAAATGGATGCAGTAAGGACGCCGTCACCCGAATCGATACCACGTGCAGGGTTTCGGAAATCCTTAGGAGGCGTCTGTAGCGCTGTCTCCGAAACTCCCTCACCAAAAGGATGCGCCCGGGCCTCTGATTAGTCCTCTTTCGGGGTTGTAAATGCAGATGGTCTGTGCGCGTGGAGGATGAGTTCAAACTGGAAGTACTTTGACTTCCTCTTGAATGACGCGGTCACCACTGGTATAGACAGAATTACATTACCCAAAAAGGCAAGGGAGACTGGAATGGCAATTTCTGGCTCATTAACCGTCGTCAGCCAGCCATACCCAACCCCACTTGGTTCTCCACCCGAGGATCGAACACGCGAAATGTTGATCAGAAGTTCACGACTCTAATCATTGAGCCCCGAGCTCGTTAACTGGTCGGTTTCGATCGGGAATATTAACTATGGTAAGAAGGTGCTCACCGACCGTTTACAGGACTCACTCGCTCCGCTGTGCTTTCGGGCTCACTCTCAAGCTCCGAGGCCGTTGCTCAATGGTTAGAGCGTTAGAATACTGATCAGCAGTTCGCGGGTTCGATCCTCGGGTGGGGCACCATCTGGGGTTGAGTATGGCTGGCTGACAGCGAGTTATAAGCCACTCCAGTCTCCCTTGTCTTTGCCGGCAATATTTCTCTGCGAAAAATGAGTTTTCTTTGACTGGCTGATGACGGCTGAGGAGCCAGAAATGGCCATTCCAGTCTCCCTTGTCTTTGTTGCTAATGTAATGCTGTCTATATATCTGGCCGCGTGTAAGGGTACTAGTTAGGGGGTAGCACCACGCAGACAGCATTTGGTTGCTCCATTTGTCTCGTACAGGTGGTGAATGCTTCTGTGGCCGCCTCTAACTTGTACCCAACTTTCACCTGTGGCTCCTCGAAGTTGGGTTCGTCCCAGCGGCCACACCCTGGGCAACCGTCACGACCAGCGGGCTAAATCAGGTGAGAGTCTCCAGTGTTGTGTGTGCCTTCACACCCGGTATGTCTGACTCCCGAACTCCCCACTTCCCCCCAATCAAAAAGTCCTACGGTGGGGGTGACAGCAACCCCGTAGGCGGCCCAGGTTAACTCGGGTCGTTCTCCCACTAAAACAAAACCGTGGCCCATATTGGAGTTCGGCAGCCGTCTGGGATGTCCGAGCAGCCCTATTTAGTGACAAAACTGCTTGCCTCTTCGCGGAAGAAGGGACTAGAAAAGGTGCCCTAAACAAATGCTGGTTATCACGTCTTCTGCAGCCGGCTGCGGCTCAAAATACGCGGTCGTAAAACTCATACAAACAACAATACCCCCGTCCCAATCCCACTCGCCATACCCTCCTGGCTGCTCGGGTGGTGGTACACCCAGGGGCGGCTCCGGCCGCGCCAGCCACCTGCGCCCTCTCCCATCTCCGGTCTTTTTGACTCTGTCTTGACACCGGGCTCAGGTGGGGGAGGAGGAGAGAGTGTGGTAGCTGCAGCGCAAGGCTACTATCACTTAAAACTAATTCACGCGCAAGTCACCGTCCCTGCACCACCTTGTGTGGAGCATACGGTGAACCTCGTCGATATCGACGGTCGAACTGTCATATCTCTAGCCGTTGCGTGGCTCCTGGCGGGGCTCAAGAGTGAGCCCCAGGGCACAACTGGACGAGTGAGTTCTGTAAACAACCTGTGAGCGCCTAACTACCACTGTCACCACTAGTGACAAAAACGACTCGAGGAAATCAAAGTATTATATCGAATTTGAGGTTACAGACATTATTAGAATAATTATACATCATTGAATCAGCACGCAGTGAAAAATCCTTAACGTGACAGGCAAAATTTAGTTGGATTAAAGATAATAAGAATCTGCTTGTTTATTGGGAGTAGTCAGAAGAGAAACCTGGAGTCGTGGAAAGGACAGGAACCTTCGGTCACAAGAGTAGCGGGTTGTGGCCTGTGGGGACATCAAATAATGGAGTGCAGGTATGAAATGTTTTTCACCGTCGGCTGAAGAATCTAAAGGCCGGATGCCAGTCTGAAAACCAGCAGAGTTCGGAATCAGACTGCACAGAGAGGCCAAAGATCATGAATTCTATTACAACGGAAGATGAATTCAGTAGATTTAGCAGCTAGAGGTGTTGGAAATTGTTCCATATGCAGAAATTAAGGGACCATTTTGCAGATTTTTACGTTCCTGTTTAATCTGTTCCAGATATTTATGATGATATTTAGGTGTATGTGCCAGAGGGCTCAATAAAAATACATTGCAATGACTATTGCGGGGAGAGTGTTCAAGATGCTTTGGGGGAGGAGTAGGAGGGAGAAGAAGGAGGGGGAGGGGAGGAGGAGGAGGAGGAGGGAGGAGGAGGAGGAGGAGGAGGAGGAGGGAGGGAGGAGGGAGGAGGAGGGAGGAGGAGGAGGAGGAGGAGGAGGAGGAGGGGAGGAGGAGGAGGGAGGATGAGGGAGGGAGGGAGGGGAGGAGGATGAGGAGGAGGAGGAGGAGGAGGAGGAGGAGGGAGGAGGAGGAGGAGGGAGGAGGAGGAGGGAGGAGGGAGGAGGATGAGGGAGGAGGGAGGAGGAGGGAGGAGGAGGAGGAGGAGGGAGGAGGAGGAGGGAGGAGGAGGGAGGAGGAGGAGGAGGAGGAGGAGGAGGAGGAGGAGGAGGGAGGAGGAGGAGGAGGAGGGAGGAGGGAGGAGGAGGGAGGATGAGGAGGAGGAGGAGGAGGAGGAGGAGGAGGAGGAGGAGGAGGAGGAGGAGGAGGGAGGAGGAGGAGGAGGAGGAGGAGGAGGAGGGAGGAGGGGAGGGAGGAGGAGGGAGGAGGGAGGAGGAGGAGGAGGAGGAGGAGGGAGGAGGGAGGAGGAGGAGGGAGGAGGAGGAGGAGGAGGAGGAGGAGGAGGAGGGAGGAGGAGGGAGGAGGAGGAGGAGGAGGAGGAGGAGGAGGAGGAGGAGGAGGAGGAGGAGGAGGGTTGACAGTTTAGTAGCTTGCACAGCAAAAATAGATCCACTCGTAATCGGCATTTTATGTCACGATCGGCCAGTTTGAATCGGTAAGTAACTTCTGGGACATAAATATAACTACAGCGGTCTATCAGTCTGACACAAATGCGGTACATACTTGACCAAAATGAGAAAAATGAGCAGCGGCAGGCACACTACCCTAGAAATAACCTTGGAAAACATAACTCGTTGTGTGTGTGAGAGAGAGCCAAGGATGAGAGGATGAGGATGAGTTTTAATCTGATTCCGAAGGATGAAACCATCAAGTGATTAAGATCATGTTTGACAGGATCAAATGCCTTAGCGAAGTCGGAGTTAACTGGGCACTGGTAGAAGCCTCGTCCCGAGATTACAAAAGAACGCATACTGAAATGCACCGAGCGGACAGCAAATTGGTGCAGAATAGTTGTTTTCGCACCAGGGTTTCTACGATTTTACAAACCACTGCAAGGTTCTTTATTGGCAGAAAGTCATAAAAGGATGTAAGGCTACCGGGTTTGGGGTGAGGCAGGGTGCGCAGCATTTTTCAATAGCTACAGGAGGTTTTGCAAAAGAGAGATGGACAGGTCTCATTTGCTTCGCACTTTACAATATACGCCATGACAGAAATAGGCGTAAGGTGGTCCGTGCACATTCCTCATCGTTCGTATCATCAGTTCGGTGTATCTACCTTTGTTCCGACATCGCTGCTTACCTCAGCGTGTCTACATGGAGTTCAACGGAAGATCTGGTTTGACTCGACACGTCAAAGACAGAGAGGTGTATCTGTGACCTTTGATATCCAGTTTCCATACCTGCAGTGCGTTCAGTTCCCCTGTCTGCAGCTGTAAATCTTCGCACATTGGACAGATAACTTTGTAAGCTAATCAAGGCCGACTGAGTCAAGCGTGACATCTGCTGTACCGGGTGATGATAATTTGGTTAACGAAGGCCATATTCCACCGGATGAGTGCAGTGGCAACTTACATATCAAATTGCTTACAGTGAATGCGACTTTAGATGCGCCTAACTCACTCACTCACTATCCCCATGTTCGCCGTAATCCTAAAACAAAGCCGAGACAATGGGGTTGAAGACTGACCTTGTGATAGAATGGACTGTGTGACTAGTCCACGCGGGCCACACATCAGCTGCCCCCTAACTCCCCGTACATCAGGCCGTAATGGAATCTTGGATTTCATAGTCCGACCTATCACGTACACGTGAATTAGTTTTAAGTCATAGTAGACTTGCACTGCATCTACCACACTCAGCGCATCTCCCACGCGGCTCGTTTTGGGACACCACTAGGACTACGTACTGGGGATGCTGTGGCATGCCTAAACGTGACTCATCACCCTACGTCAGCCACTGCGCCCAATCCCAGCACCAGTCGGTTGACAAGCATGGACTGGTGCTTGAGAGAGGGAAGAGGGGGTGCTGCTGAGGCTAGGGGCTTCGTCCCCACCTCAAAGCAGTGCATTCTTTTCAATAAATCTGACGAGCTTAAATTGGTGGGAGCTGCCCACACAAGACCTTTACGCCTAGAGGCAGATTAGCAATACCGACCAAGACAATGGAGGCGGGAATGGCCGTTTCTGGTTCATTAGCCGTCATCAGTCAGTTATACCTTACCGCAGGTGGTGCCCCACCCGAGGCTCGAAAGCGGTGATCTGTTGATCAGAAGTCCATGCCAGTCTCCCTTGTCTTTGTCGGAATTTTTAATCTGCCTTTACTACTACTAGCTGCTGGCTAGTGCCCCAAGGCAGAACGAGGCGAGTAAGTTCCGTAGTAGTAGTAGTAGTAGTAGTAGTAGTAGTAGTAGTAGTAGTAGTAGTAGTAGTAGTAGTAGTAATAGTATTAGTGGTAGTAGTAGTAGTATAATTAGTAGTAGTATTAGTAGTGGTAGTAGTAGTAGTAGAAGTAGTAGTATTAGTAGTAGTTGTAGCAGTATTACTAGTAGTAGGAAGTAGTAGTGGTAGTAGTGGTAGTGGTAGTAGTGGTAGTAGTAGTAGTAGTGGTAGTAGTAGTGAGTAGTGAGTAGTAGTAGTAGTGGTAGTGGTAGTGGTGGTAGTGGTAGTAGTGGTAGTGAGTGGTAGTGGTAGTAGTGGTAGTAGTGGTGGTGGTGGTGAGTAGTAGTGGTAGTGAGTAGTGATGGTAGTGGTGGTAGTAGTGAGTGGTCGTAGTGAGTGGTAGTAGTGGTAGTGGTAGTGGTGGTAGTGGTAGTGAGTGGTAGTGGTAGTGAGTGGTAGTGATAGTGGTGGTGAGTAGTGAGTGGTGGTGGTGGTAGTGGTGGTGGTGGTGGTGGTGGCAGTGGTGGTGGTGGTAGTGGTGGTAGTGGTGGTGGTGGTAGTGGTGAGTGGTGAGTAGTGGTGGTGGTGAGTGGTGGTGGTGAGTGGTGGTGGTGGTGAGTGGTGGTGGTGGTAGTGGTAGTGAGTGGTGGTGAGTGGTGGTGGTGGTGGTAGTGGTGGTGGTGAGTGTGGTGGTAGTGGTGGGATAGTGGTGAGTGGTAGTGGTAATAGTGGTGGTGGTAGTGATTAGTGAGTGAGTGGTGAGTAGAGTAGTGAGTAGTAGTGGTATTAGTGAGTAGGGAGTGGTAGTGGTGGTGTTCAGTAGTGTTAGTAGCAGTAGTGAGTGGTAGTGATTGTAGTGAGTGGTGAGTGGTGGTGGTAGTGGTGGTGGTGGTGGTGGTAGTGGTGGTGAGTGGTGGTGAGTGGTAGTGGTAGTGAGTGAGTAGTGAGTAGTGAGTGGTAGTGGTGGTGGTAGTGGTGGTAGTGATGTGAGTAGTGGTGGTGGTGGTGAGTGGTGGTGAGTAGAGTGGTAGTGGTGGCAGTAGTGGTAGTGGTAGTGAGTGGAAGTGAGTAGTGGTGGTGGTGAGTGGTGGTGGTGAGTGAGTGGTAGTGAGTGGTGGTGGTGGTGGTAGTGGTGGTGAGTGGTGAGTGGTGGTGGTGGTGGTGAGTGGTGGTAGTGGTGGTGGTGGTGGTGAGTGAGTAGTGGTGGTGGTGAGTGGTGAGTGGTGAGTGGTAGGTGGTGAGTGGTGGTGAGTAGTGGTAGTGGTGGTGGTGGTGGTGGTGGTGAGTGGTGGTGGTAGTGGTAGTGGTAGTGAGTAGTGAGTGGTGGTGGTGGTGGTGGTAGTGGTGGTGGTAGTAGTGGTAGTGGTGGTGAGTGGTGGTGGTAGTGGTGGTAGTGAGTGAGTGGTAGTGAGTGGTGGTGGTGAGTAGTGGTGGTGGTAGTAGTAGTAGTAGTGGTGTTTATCTTTACCAGGTTTTTTCCCAGTTTCTGTAACTCGGAGGTCTGGTTTTGGCGGCTAACGGGGGGGTGAGTAAATCAGAAAAGGTAAGCCCATGCCGTCAGCCGTTTCCTCATTACAAGCTTTTCGCTATGCGACTGCGATCAAGAGCTATCGTCGGGGCCAACAAAGGGAATCTGAACGATTGCATTTCATTTGCAAAAGTAGGGCAGGTCGCAGAGCGCCAATTCCACGTGACTTCTTGGGACAAGCAGGGGTGGTGTTCAACGCACATTTAACGACTCGTTGGAGCGATTTCCCCAATTTTGGCATCACCTACACGATATGCGATACTGTGCTAAAATGTTGACTTTTAGGGAGGGGAGAGAGAGAGAGAGGGGTGCCAGAGTGGACTCCAGTCATCGGACTATGATGTAAACACGTTAAAGCTCCGACCTACAGAGGCAGTAATGAGGGGGTCAGGGTGTCAGCGCTGGCTGCGGCCTACGGCACAAGCAATAAAACTATGCATATTTCGAAATAGCGCTGGGGGGTATTGGTTGAGAGAGAGAGAGGCATTTCGTAGGCCGGGTGACCGAATGGCATGGATACAGTGCAGGGATTGGCTGTCGAACTTCGGGTGCATGCAGGCCGGGACGTCTGGCGCGAACGGTTACTTCCCTATTGGTCGCTCAGGGTACAAACTTCACAAAACCCCCGGGCTTCAGTCGTCCTACCTTCGTCCGGGTTAATGCGCCGGCACAGCTGCGCTCCCCATAAGCGAACGTGGTAGCTGGGCGGGGGACGCGTGGCACCCCTGGAATCCCGGCTACTAGAGCCAGAGGGGGTGTGTGTGGGCGCTGTGATTGGTAAGAACGTTACCGTCTGCACAGACCTAGAGGAAAAGGAACTGCATCGATGGCTTAGTAATAAAAATGCTGTATTCACTATTATATGACTTTTGGACCAGTCCATACTGTTTCTGACACCCCATCACCGCCTCCTCCTTATCATAATTTCTACTACTGCTACTACTACTACTACTACTGCTGCTACTTCTAGCTGCTAGCTGCTACTGCTGCTGCTGCTGCTGCTGCTGCTGCTGCTGCTGCTGCTGCTGCTGCCCTTTGCTCTGCTGCTTTGCTGCTGCTGCTGCTGCTGCTGCTACTAGCTGCTGTCTGCTGCTGTGTGATGTGTTGTGTGCTGCTGCTGCTGCTTTGCGCTGCTGCTGCTGCTACTGCTCCTGCTGCTGCTGACTGCTGCTGCTGCTGCTGCTGCTGCTGCTGCTGCTGCTGGTAGTAATGTGTGCAATAATGATGTGATAGTGTGTGATATTAGTAATGCACTGCTGGCACTATGCAATGGTTTGTCAGTTGTCGTGCTGCTGTAACTGGAGGGTGAGTGCCGAGTTTGAGAGCCGAGATGGTGCTGTAGACTGAGTCGAATGCTGTGCAGTGCTGGCTCTATGGAAGATTGTAATTTGCCCCGGCGTATGTTTACTTGAGGACAGTACGTAACACAGAAATTACCATACAATTTCCCATACCATTTTCAGTATGTTTTCTCAACCACTGATTACTCAGCCGTATCAGGCCGCTTGTAATGGTCTCCAAACCTGGACCACCAAAACAAAACGTGTGATGCCTGTAGCCGGAGAAGTCGTTCAACATCCCTGCTTGGCTTACTTGCCACCGGCATGTCCTATTCCAACTCCGAGCGCGGAACACCCTAAAGTTGGAAGGCAGTTTGTTTAATCAACTAAATTTGCTCGCTATTAGCCATAAAACAGTTTGTTCTATTGTCTGAGAGCGACTCCTTTTAGCTGTGTAGAGGCATTTGACGAGGCGACAGTGCTAGCTGGTCAAGGTCCTCTTGTCCTGGCGGCTCGATTTAGCCTCTTCATGCGTGTATTTGGCCTTCTTACCCGCCCCCTCCCTTCCCCCTTCCGGCTTAGTCGCTGGCCCAAATCCCTTCTCACCTCAACTCCCACCGGGACATGGAATTAACACCAACGGCCTTGACAATCGCATTCCGCCGCCTCCCCCGATGGGCGGGGTGACGATGATGCCTGAGGTCACATGACATGTCCACGTCAGCGTCAGTGGGCGTTATCGCGCGCCAGCGAGAGCGCATCAATCGATCGATCAGGGCTACGAGCGTGAGCACATAGGCCATGGACGGTTGCTGCGTCTACGATGACACGAGGCCTCGAGCGCACATCGGAACCAACTGCGCCCTGGGCGAATTCCGCAGCGTGTCAAGTCCTGCTCACATTACGACGTGGCGACACTGCTGAGGGTGAGAGGGCTATGGGGCGCCGGTTTTACAATTTCACAGCTCGAGGGTCGAGATGAGTCAAGGGGATGGTTTAGAGGACAAACGATGACCGTTCAGGTTCGGTAACCCATCTCCAGTTTATCACAGCCACGCCAACAGCACAAATTTCGAATACTTTCAAAAGTTCGTCAATGGATGATTGGGAATCATTGGCAGGGGACAGTTGGCTACGTAGTTGGCTATGGGGGGAGAGGCCCCATAACGAAATACGGACGGTGTGGGTAACTGGTAGACGTGTGTTCGGTCATGGTATCTGAATGTCTGTTTTCTGCACGCAGCGCTGAGGGTTATCTACTACGATGATGCCACTTCGCCTGCCGAGAGTGTACGTTGTTACAGTTGTTCTGCGGGACGGCCAGAATTCCGACAACAGTCCGCGGACGGTCTTCATTGAGGGTAGAGTTGGCAGACACCCCCATATGTTCCTACCACGACACGACATCGATCCAACTGCGCTGCAAGAGGAGCCGAGGACGCCGGACTCATAGGGGTGGGGAAGTAGGTAAAAGCCAGCCTCTTATCTTTGTCTATCCGTAAAGTAGGACAAATAAACTTGCTGCTCTTTAAGTTCCTCAGAAATGAATCGCTAACTTGTAGTAATCAGTCTATTTGAAGGCTTATAGGCGTAGACTAAAAGTTTACATGAATATTTGGGCCAACTTCTCTCATCTGCGTGTATAGTTCCACCTTTAACCCTAAATATACTACTGGCTGACTGTTGGCTGTTTAATTAATATTACATGGTTATCTTGCTATGGCTGAGATAAGTCGGCCCAAATATTCATATCGACTTTCAGTTTACGCATATAAGCCTTCAAATAGACTTATTTACCCCAAGTTAGCAATTAATTTCTGAGGAAATTAAAAAGCTGTGATTTGTAAACTGGAGTATATACCAGAAAGCACGCAGGACATGCTGGAGGGTCCACTGATGAACCGAACCCCCTCGCAGCTGTGTTATACAGCGGCAGAATACCGGTGAAGCACGTGTCTGGACTTTTAAGTAGTACCTGCGCTGTGATTATGGTTCCACCTGTAACCCCTAGGTAAGGAAACTGACAAAAACCTTACGTTAATACAACAGGAAGGCCCAATCATTAAGTATGAATAGTCAGCGTCTCGGTAGTTCACTAGTGGCGACCCTACAGTGAAATAGCATATCGCCTTATTTCGTTTTTTTAAAGAAAGGTACGGCTATTCGTTGAACCATTATATATTAAATTAGCCAAAAACATGCAGCAACGTAAGCAAATTACTCAGTGCGAAGTTCCGAAAAAGATGAATTTTTATTTATTTATTTATTTATTGCCAGTTTACAGACGTCTTCCTCCTCCTCCTTCCTCTCCTCCTCCTTCCTCCTCCTCCTCCTCCTCCTCCTCCTCCTCCTCCTCCTCCTCTCCTCCTCCTCCTCCTCCTCCTCCTCCTCCTCCTCCTCCTCCTCCTCCTCCTCCTCCTCCTCCTCCTCCTCCTCCTCCTCCTCCTCCTCCTCTCCTCCTCCTCCTCCTCCTCCTCCTCCTCCCTTCCTCCTCCTCCTCCTCCTCCTCCTCCTCCTCCTCCTCCTCCTCCCTCCTCCTCCTCCTCCTCCTCCTCCTCCTCCTCCTCCTCCTCCTCTCCTCCTCCTCCATCCTCCTCCTCCTCCTCCACCTCATCCTCCTCCCTCATGCTCCTCCCTCCTCCTCCCTCCCTCCTCCTCCTCCTCTCCTCATCCTCCTCCTCCTCCCCTCCTCCTCCTCCTCCCTCCCCTCCTCCTCCTCCTCCTCCCCTCCTCCTCCTCCTCCTCCTCCCTCCTCCCTCCTCCTCCTCCTCCCATCATCCTCCTCCTCCTCTTCTTCTTCTTCTTCTTCTTCTTCTTCTTCTCTGCTTCGTCTGCTTATGCTTCTTCTTCGGCTTCTTAGTCTCTGGATAGCACCGATCCTGCAATTGCTGACGTTAGCGCTAACCACCGCCCACTCCCCTCGGGCTTTGTCCTTTAATTGTCTTCTACCCGATCCGTGCTTTTGACGGACGCCTGTAAAATGGTAACTTACTATTCTTGTTTGCCTACTTATTAATGTGCTGGACTGATATGGCTCTATGAAGTCGCTCAAAGCCTGCATGACCTGGGTAGCTGGCATTCTGCGAGGGAAACGTGCTTGGGACAGAACGTGCTTCTTTTTGACCGCCGTCACTGTCGTGTTACACGCTTTTAGTCCCGGGTTCGAAATGTCATGCGAATAAAATTATCGTCTCAGGAATCTAATCCCCCTCTTCACCGAAATTGCATTTGGAGGGACGACGATTACTGATGTAGGCACTGCCCTCTAAGCGGCTTGCCTACAGTCTTCGTTTGTGACTTTGGCGTTCTCATGCCAGCCCCGTGACCTGTGGCATGCGGACATGAAGTTGGCTTATGAAATTATTCACCACACTGGCAGCACAGGCAATAGTTAAAAGCCCAGACACGTGTTTCGCCGATGTTTCTGGTGTTACATGGCACAGCTGCGAGGGGTTCGATTCCTCAGTAGGTCCACCAGCCTTCCCTGTATGTTTTCTGGTAGATACTACAGATTTCAAATTTTCAGCTTTTAATTTCCTCAAAAAGGTAAATTGTAACTTGGGACAGATCAGTTTATTCAAGGGTCTAAAGGCACAGACCAAAATTGGTATGAATATTTGGACCGAGTTACAAATTAGTTGCTGAGGAAAGTAAAAAGCTGAAAATTAAGTTGGCTATTTTTAAACCACGTTTGCCCCTACAATGGGCCATGCCCAACACGGGGCATGACAGGCGCTATTCGGGCTGCGCACCTATATTACAGTTAAACGGTCGATTACGACGAGGTCCACGATGTATTCCACAGGTCGGTGGTGCAGGGACAGTGCCTTGCTCGTGAATTCTTTGTAAGTGATAGTAGACTTGCACAGCATCCACCACACACTCTCCCTACCTGCATCTCTCTCTCTCTCTCTCTCTCTCTCTCTCTCTCTCTCTCTCTCTCTCTCTCTCTCTTCCATCACCCACCTTCGCTCGGTGGGAAGACAGAGTCAAATAAGACCGGAGGCGGGATCGGGCGCATGTGGCTGGTGTAGCGTGAGCCTGCATCTACGCGTGCCACCACCTTACCCCCATGCTCGGCAGTTGTTTTAGGAGCGCAACCCGAATAACCCCGTGTTGGTTCATTGCATCTGCCACGGGACTCATTTAGGAGGCAAGTGGACCTATAACAGTCTGGGTGCAGGCTCACGACGCGCCAGCTCCCTACACCAAATCCCTGAATCAAATGGCTAACCAGCTCGGGCATTGGAGTGTTGCCTGGATGAGGGAGCAGAGAGTAAGGTCGACTGTGAGGGCTGCTATAAACAATTTGTTGCGCTTTTACACTAGCATGCTGCGCTAGAAGTCGAGGCTTAGAAGGTTACCAACTGACGGAGAGTCAAGCTGCAATGGCTCCTTCCTAATGTGGCCCCTATGGAACTCCCCATTCATTTGAGATGCGAGCCGCCGCTTTGTATTTTTTTGCGCAATTCTGGTCCACCACCTGTGGTCTAGACGCGTACAGCACGCGTAGTCGGGCTGTTTAACTTTTTCACCCACTGTGTCAGATCTTGTTGCCAACCTTCTCGATGATACATTCATTTGTTTCGTGTGTGAGTGTGTGTGAAATCCAGGCCCATCGTCCGCAAACCGGGTGTGTGTGGCACGCGTATACGAAATTTGTTAGCCACTGTGCCAATCTCACCGTCCCTGCGTCCCGTTGGCCACACAGAGGACCTCGTTGGAATGGACGTTTGAAAAGTCCTATCAGTGCCACGAGTGAACTCTTTCTCTCTATCTCGACCGAGCTAGATCGGTCATTAAAACCACCGGTAAGTTTGGCCCATGCAGCAGGAGTGAATACAGGGCACAGACTGACGCTCTCACAGGGCGTCGCAGCCACAGTAAGGGGGGGATGGAGACAGCGGTGTACCGGTGACTGGAATTTAGTCCTCAGCAAACCTCGCCTAAGGCCGATTTTGACCCACTGGTATCGGCAAATAAGGTCACGAGCTCGAGCCTCGGGTGGAGCACCACCTGGGGTTGAGTTTGACTGGCTGATGGGGACTAATTAGCCGGAAACGGCCATTCCAGTCTCCTTGTCTTTGTCAGCAATGTTATTCTGCTTATACTAACACTAGCCGCTGTGTGGCTGCTGGCGGGGCTCAAGAGTGAGCCCCAAGGCAGAACAGAACGAGTGAGTTCCGTTACCTATCGGCGGGCGTTCGTCAGCGATTGCTAATTGGAGTCTTTAAATTGGCTTCAAAAGGCGGTTGACCTGCAAAATGACGCCTATAAGATGGCTTAAGACTGGGAACCTTGCCGGTCACCTGCGCGAATGCCACCGAATAGTAGGACTAATTACACTGTACATATTTTCAATCTATACTCATATAAGTTATACCATACTCCCTAAATGGGTGCTCAGTTTCTTTGTGGCCGGTTTCTCTTCGGAAAACTTAAACAGCTTTTAAATCCGCAAAACAGGGGAAAACCCTCCTCCCTGCGCATGGATACTACTTAATTTCGTTGTGTAGGCATCTACTTTGGGTTGTCGACCTCGGTAATTTCCACATGCATTTTTTTATTTTCTCTCAAGTAATGAAATTTTATTTGCAAAGTAAACAATGCGCGTTCAAATCCACCTAACATGGAAACAAAATCAGTTTTCCCGAATTATCGTATGTTGCCGGAGATTGCAGTCAGCTTTGCGGAGCTTTAACAAAAACAACCTTGCACTCTACTAAAAGTGTGGACGATACAGACCTCAATAGTGAGGTAAGATCAGAATCTTTTCTAAGCCACTCATGATCGTCGCGCATTCCAGCAAAAAACAAAATGAACGCAAAACGCGAAGCATGCAAGGTTAAGGAATCATTGATCTGTGTGTTAACAGGGAACATCCTACTTAATACGGATCAAATGACTAAACTGCCATGATAACTTTCGGAAAGGCAATGACAGGTCTGCTAAACGCTTACCTAGAATCGAGGTAGTTGTGTGTTGAAAACATCCACTGTTTTAACATCAAAATTCTGCAGAATATGCCGGCGCCATCTGTGTAAATCTGGTTTACGTGGACCGTTAGGTCGAAGAATATCTGAGAATAGACTCTCGAATGCCAAGGAGCAAAAAAATATCATCCCTACTATGTGTGGCTTGTTTGAACGAAATAACCTGACTACTTTCGTTGAATTATCCTTTCAGGTTGAATCTTATCCTCTTATGATGTTAGCTTGCTGGAGTGTGGTTGAGCAGGTTGGCATGCTAGCATGGACTTCCAAGTCCAGTAGAACGCGGAATTTCCACTCTTTACGGAAATGCCCTGGATCCATACTTCCGTGGTGAGGCATTTAAACATAAGCCCACACATATTCCGTTCAAACATCCATTTTCATAAGTCTGGGGACTGGCTGATGAGGCAAAAGAAGCAAGGAATCTTCGTCAGCAAGAACTTTTTATGTTATTTTCTCCAGCAAAGAAAGCGATAGTTATATGTAGTTTTGGCAAATCAGGGTTGGAGGCTGTTGCAAAGGGCTGTGTATACCGGCCCCAAAATGACACATCGACTGACTAATTTGTCAGTTGAGGCCGAGTCTTCAATCGATTCTAGGTCTGGTGAAAATGGGGCTGAATCTCCCATGCCTTTCAAGGCTAAATGTTTGTTTAAGTTGTTGTGTAAAGCGACTCGGCTTCGAATATTCTCGAACTTAGCCACCAGAATATGAACTCGCGGTTGAAGTAGTAGAGCTTTGGACTCAAGTGTTCAAGGAGCAACTGAATCCCAGCTCAAATCTTAGGTGGCGTCGCACTGGTGTTGAGGTCTGCCTGTTTTGACATTCAAGCAAGAAAGGACCATTCAAGTCACCCTCGCCATTGCGGCTTGGTCTCCTACATTCCAAATTACCAGTACACGCATCAAAACATAGCCGCGAGGTGAGGCGTGTGTGTGTCTCTCAGAAACCCCTTCGCGCTAACCGTACTGACAGTATCAAGGACGGGGTACAATCACAGACAGAAACAGTTACAGTCAGAAAGACATTACCAATGAAGACAGGGGAGACTGGAATGGCCATTTCTGGCTCATTAGCCATCATCAGCCACCCATATCGAACTGCAGATGTTGCAGCATCTGAGGCTTGAACCCACGACCTGGGGGTTATAAGTCAAACACCCTAACCATTGAGCCACGGATTCTTTGTGTATGGCTGTCTGATGATGGCTACGAAGTCAGAAATGAGCGCGAACGGTGAGCGCTCCAATTCTTGGACCATTTTTATTTATTGATCCAACCCACATGAACCAGAATGAACCAGAACCAGCCATATAGTTCCGGAGAACCCCCAGAATCCCCCATCTATAGCAAAATTAAGATAACCAGTATGTGGTGAACTAAAGTGTCAGACACGCTTCCGCTAGTCAGTCTTCATCCATTCAAAATCGCACGAGTCTGTGAGCAGAACGAGGTGTGATCGTTTTGAGGCAGGTCAAAATCCTCCGTTTTAGTGTCAAAACTAATAAAACGCACCTAAAAATTGGCAGTACATATAAAAGTGACCTCGCTCGAACACTGACACTTTGTCAGAGTGGAAATAAGTCTGCATGGTCATCGATTTGATTGTCATCGCGTCAGGGCCAAGCTCCACCGCGTATTCTCGCTAGGACCCCCAACCATCTACGCCAATTCACCTATCTTTTGGCGGGTTAGACGGGGACCAGTTTCCTCTGTTGGGATGACTCCTCCCCCGGACGAGTGGGATTAATCACGTCTCACACCTCTGACCACAGTGTTTTCACACCGTGACTACAGGCTTGCTTTTCTGTCGCAACTCCGAGCGAGATGGATAAAACCACACCCACGTGGTCTCATTCATCCTCACGAAGGTTTTTGCTTCCAAGCTGCACAACATCATTGCAGCCAAGAGTAGCGTTCACTGATTATCGTTCAATGCCTTTCTGTGGACAATGCTTCTCAATCAACAACTACCCATCGTTATTCCGCCTTCTTTGAGGGCTCAAGACTTTGATGTACTGATCAGCAATCCGTGAGAGTCACCAGCACGTGTCTTCGAATTATATCCGAGGGACATCCGAACCTTTCTTATGCATCGATGTTCCAAAATCCGCCTCCTTACTGCAGCCTAGCTGTTCTGCGGATTGGACAATGCCTCTCTATCATTCTGTTCGGCACGATTTTCCCTCGGTTGATCCCCAGTCCGGTCTTTGTCTAAGCAACAGTTGGTCGCCGTAAGTCGTCTCGGACCCCAAAAGCCTGTGATGGGGGTTACCTTGTCCGCTGTTAAGTGAAAATTTACCAATGCCCTTGGGTTGGAGTCACTGGCTCCTTTCCACTAAGTCCTCGGGGGTCGAGGGTGCGACATCGTGACTCTTACTGCAGTCACGTAAGCGGCCCAGGCGAATCGGTCGTTCTCTCACTAACCCAAATCGTGACCCATAGTGGAGTTCGGTAGCCGCCTGGGATGTCCGAGCAGCCCTATTTAGAGACAGTACTGCTTACTCCCTCGCGGAGGAGGAGGCTAGAAAAGGTGCCATAAACAAATGCTGGTTATCACGACAGCTGCAGCAGACCGTGGTAGCAGACTGCAATTACATGCGGTCGAAAAACTCTAAACAATGTCAGCAACAACTCCTCTCCCAACCCCCCCCCTTCCCCCAACTGTACCCTCCGGGCTGATCGAGTGAGCTTGCTCGCGCTAGCAGCCTGGAATGTTCGATCCCTTTTAGACAATCCCAGAAGCAACCGGTCGGAAAGGAGGACGGCGCTAGTCACTCGGGAACTGGTGCGCTACAAGGTGCATATTGCTGCTCTCAGCGAGACCCGATTCTCTGAGCAGGGTCAGCTGGAGGAGGTGGGTGACGGCTACACCTTCTTCTGGAGCGGCCGGACAAAGGCAGAGCGACGCTGGTGTCGCCTTTGCCATCCGGAATGACATCGTGGGACGTCTGTCCCGTCTACCACAGGGTATCAATTATCGCCTGATGAGCCTCCGCCTGCCTCTTCGGGAGACAAGTTCTCCACCATCATCAGTGCCTACGCTCCCCCAATGAGGAGCTCTGATGCGGCGAAGGAAAAAATTATACGAGGACCTGCACGCCCTGCTGGCGACTGTGCCGAAGGTGGACAAGTTAATTGTCCTTGGTGACTTTAACGCCCGCGTCGGGACGTACCACGCTGCCTGGCAGGGAGTGCTGGGTCCCCATGGTCTCAGTAGCCGTAACGATAACAGTCTCCTTCCTATGTAAACGTGTGTGGAACACCGTCTCCTACTGACCAACACCTTCTTCTGCCTCCCGATGCGGCAAAAGGCTACCTGGGTACACCCCCGGTCGAGACAATGGCACCTCTTGGACTATGTTCTCGTCCGGAGGCGAGATCGACAGGACGTGCTGGTGACAAAGGCGAACCCCTGTGCCGACGGATGGATGTATCGCCGCCTCGTCATCTCCAAGATGAGGCTTCGTCTGCAACCACACAGAAGACCCCTAGGTAAGCGACCACAAGGTACGTTGAATACTGCTTTTTTGAATATGCCTGCTCATTATCTCCATTTCAGCAAAGAACTGGCCAACCGACTAGCCAACCTTCCAGTCGCCGACGCGAACATCTCTGTAGAGAACCGCTGGTGTCATCTGAGGGACGCCATCCAATCCACCGCACTGGATGTCCTCGGTCGCGCACGTCATCGACACTAAGACTGATTTGATGACAACGACGCAGCTATCAACGCTCTGCTCGTCGAGAAGAACCAGTTGCGCAAAGCCTACCTCGATCGCCCTATCGCTGCAAACGAGGCAGCCTTCTACCGAAGTCACCGCCTTGTCCAGCAACGACTGCGGGAGATGCAGGATGCCTGTATGACGTGCAAAGCCGAGAAAATCCAAGGGTTCGCGGATCGAAATGAATGGAAGAACTTTGCCGCAACCAAGGCTGTCTACGGACCTCCCGTCATAGGCACTGCCCCTTTTCTCAGTGCAGACGGCAGGATGCTACTCACTGAGCAGACGCAAATCCTGAAGCGATGGACAGAACATTTCCAAAGCGTTCTCAACCAGCCCTCCACCATCTCCGACGCCGCCATCGACCACCTTCCTGAAGTGAAAATCAACGCCGACGTGATCTCCCATCCTCTCCAGATGCAGCAACTTTCCAGTAGGCAGCACTCTCGATCGGACAGCGATCCCTGCTGAGACTTACAAGCATGGCGGACCCCAAGCTGATGAACCGACTTACAGTGCTCTTCCAGGAGATGTGGCCCCAAGGAAAGCTCCCTCAGGATGTAAAGACTGCAACCATTGTCCACCTCTACAAGAAGCAAAGGAAGCCGCCAACTATGCGACAAACACCGAGGAATCTCGCTGCTGAACATCACCGGAAAGATCTTTGCCCTGCATTCTCCTCAAGCGCCTGAATGCTCACCTGGAGCAAGGACTGCTCCCGGAAAGACAATGTGGCTTCCGAAGACACCGAGGAACAATCGACATGATCTTCGCTGCTCGACAGCTGCAAGAGAAGTGCCAGGAGATGTAGAAATCACCTCTATACTACCTTCGTGGATCTGACGAAAGCCATTGACACGGTTAATCGCGACGGGCTGAGGAAAATCATGCAGAAATTCGGTTGTCCTGAACGGTTCACGCATATGGTACGTCAGCTTCACGATGAGATGATGGCACACGTTACTGACAACGGGACAGTATCCGAAGCATTCGCAGTGACCAAAGGAGTGAAGCAGGGCTGCGTCCTTGCACCTACCCTCTTCAATCTCATGTTCTCTGCCATGCTAACGGACGCCTACCATGACGAACAACCCGGGATCCGCATCGCCTACCGGATGAACGACCGACTCCTCAACCAAACGACGGATGCACTTCCGCTTGCGTTTCTCCACAGCCACCATCCATGAACGTCTCTTCACTGACGACTGCGCACTCAATGCAACGACAGAAAGGGAAATCCAAAGGAGCATGGACCTCTTCGGTGCCGCCTGTGACAACTTCGGACTTCGCATCAACACTGAGAAAACGGTTGTGTTTCATCAGCCTTCGCCCAACACCATCTACACTGCAGCTCACGTCAATGACAATGGTGCCCAAATGACATTTGTGGATACCTTCACCTACCTACCAGAAATCTTTCCCGCAGCACCAAAGTCGACGATGAGATCACCCATTGGATCGCCAAAGCCAGTCAAGCCTTTGGACGCATATATAACGGGGTCTGGAATTGACACAGTCTCCACCTCAGCACCAAACTCAAGATGTACAAAGCTGTCATATTGCCAAAGCTGCTGTATGGAGCGGAAACGTGGACGATCTACCAAAAGCAGGCGCGGAAGCACAACCACTTACAACTCAGCTGCCTTCGCAGAATACTTAAGCTGACATGGCAAGACAGGATACCGGACACGGAAGTGTTGGAATGAACAGGCCTTCTCAGCATTTAAACTCAGCTGAAACAACTGCAACTGCGCTGGAGCGGCCACCTTGTGAGGATGGACGATGAACGATAACCCAAACGACTCTTCTATGAAGATGTTGCCATGGGTTCTCGTCGACAAGGGGGGTCAAGTACGACGCTACAAGGACACTCTTTAGACTTCCCCGATGCAACTGTAGATCAACCCGGCGACCTGGGTGGACCTCGCCCGGAACCCACCGGCTTGGAGATGGACAGTGAAAACAGGGGCAGCAGATCTACGAAACCAACAGGATCGCCGCCGCCAAGGCCGGCCCTTCCAACATGCCCGCGTTGTCAACGCACCTTCCATGTGCGAATCGGCCTGGTCGGACATCTTTTGCCGCAATGCACCATCAATCCGACAATTCCAACTTCTACGTCAAACTCTGCCAACCCTCCTTCGGACTCCCCCTCCTCACCCCTGGCATCAGTTCAATTATGCCCCACATCATAAAGACCACATCCCAATATTTATCACCTGTTCCTTCCACCACCGCCACCGCTGCCACCACTACCATCAGCGATGGGGACTCTCTCCTAAACTGTCCTCATTGCGACTGCACATTCAGCTCACGCATCGGCCTGGTCGATCATTTGCCAATCCATCGTACAGAGACTGGTGAACCAGCGCCTGGAGCACCAACACACAGCAGAGATCACCGCCTCCACTGCCCTCACTGTCCTGGCGCATTCAGTCATCACATCGGCCTATTAGGACACATGCGCATCCACGACAACCTGCGGCAAACCACTGTAGGCTAAGTTACATCAGAGCACACTTCCTACACCAATACAAAGACATTTCCCTCATTATCGTCATGCACCCGTGAATATCACGGTTTCCTAGAAATCGTGGCTTTGAAGGCTGCCAATCTGACGCTGACACCAATTCACGCCACCGGCCCAGTGTATGTGCTGTGTGTCAAGTGGCTGACCAGTGGATTGGGAGTCAGACGGCGATGGCTCCTCCATATCCCCTAATTTAATGAATCCTGGTGTGTGTGTTATGGTGGCCAGGTCATGCTGTGGCGCGCGAAGACGAGTACGCCGACCTGTCAGCCAATGCACCCACTCTCACATCAGACAACTGACAGGCTCGGACGGTGGTCTGATTGTGGGGTTGGGGGAGAGAGTGAGTTCGAAAGCTCAGCGTATTTTCCTCACTATAAACAATCTGACGCGCGTTAACCTATCACGGTGCGCTAAAAGCCGTGGCTTCGAAGGTTGCCAACTGACGGGATAACTTGGACCACGTGGTCAGCCCAATGTGAGTTTTCGGAGGAGTGACTGACTGGTGGACTGAGAGTCAGGCTGCAATGTTTCCTTTTTAATGTGGCCTTTATGGCACTCCCACTCCGTGGTATCCGAGCCAGGTGTGTTGGTACGCCCAGGGGCGGCTCCGACCGCGCCAGCCACCTGCGCCCTCGTCCATCTCCGGTCTTCTTGACTCTGTCATGACACCGGGCTCAGGTGAGGGAGGAGAAGAGATTGCGGTAGATGCAGCGCATCTCTAATATCACTTTTAAACTAAATCACGCGTATGTCACCGTCCCTGCACCACCATTCCGTGGAGCATACGGTAGACATCGTCGAAATCGACTGTCGAACTATCGCATGCAATCTACCAAGTGAACTCAGGAGCACTCTTTATTACAATATTGAGTTTGCGATCGAGACCTGAACGAGATAAATTGGTACTGGGTGGCTGATAGGTTCGACGCTGGGAATAAGTATGACCTGAATGACGAACCATTTACGGGAAGACTAACGCCACTTTCAATCATAAGTTACGGACCATGCTAATGGACCTAGACAGTTTATGTTTTTACTTGCTTTCGCATTTTCGGAATCGGTTTCTTTTTGAATGTCAGCCGAGACTGAAGAGATTTTCGGACATTTTCTCATTGGCTCTTCAAAATTTTTTTAAATTCCCATCAAAGGATTCAAAAGACTAGTTGGCGATCAAACGTGTGCTTTCGATAAATTCTCGTCGGGCCATTACATTTATATGGGAAACGGAGTACAAGCTAAGACAAAAACCTATACTTTTAAGCTCGTCATACCAGTGAGTCGTGTTAAAAGGGGGGAGGGGTGGCGATCAGAGACAAATGGTTAAACTGCAGTGAGGGTTTGGTGGTCGTTCACGGAAGAGAGGAGGGAGGGGAGGGGAAGAGGCGAACGGCCTGAACTGCATGTAATTAAGCCGTCGTTGGCCATGCTAAGCGCGGAGCTTGTAGGAGGTTCTTTTGTGCGAACAAGACCGGTTTTCTCAACCGGATGGCGGTGGCTTCTGCTGTTGCTAGCAGCCGCTGACCCAATGAAGTGGGATAGTTTGGTGGCACTTTATTAATCACACTAAAGGCTTCGTTAGGGTCCACACGGTGCCCGGAATCTACCAGGTGTGCGAGAATAGCGCTGTTTATGCTTTTAACTTTGCCTTTTCCCAGCCATGCCGAGAGGTGTTCCTTTATTCTTTTGGCTAGGCGCTGACTCTTGTGACCAATATAACCTGCTCCACAGGAGCAAGTGAATGAGTAGATGCACATGGAGGTGGTCTGAGCCGGCAACCTATCCTTACCTTCTCCGTGTAAAACAGGGTTAGTTGAGAATAATATCCGAATTTTCGCCACTGGTAAGGTTCGTGCGACGGCTTTGGTCAAGGCGTCTTTTCAGAAGTTCACTTGCCGCATCCCCTTGGAAGGTGACTTTGAGAAATAGGGTTTTCTTTTCTGCAGTAAGTGTGGTGGGTTTTTCTGGTCTTGCGACCATATTCTTTGTAATAAATCTATCCGGATAGCCATTTTCACGAAGTAAGTTCTGGATCTTTCGGAGCTCTTTTTCGATACAGTCCACCGAACAAATTTTCTAGCCCTTTACGCCAAACAACGGACAAGATTGCGTTTCTGTTGAATGGGTACGAAACTGCCGAAGTTTGTATATTGTCCAGACCAGGTTTTCTTTCGATGAACGCTCCTTCAGACACTACCGTCAGGTCTTCGGCTTAGGAGAACGTCTAAGAAAGGAAGAAAGCCTCCCGTTTATACCTCCAACGTGAACTTGATGGACGGATGTGCTTGATTAACAGCATCTAAGAGTGTATCTACATTGGTTTCTGCATTGGCAATCGCAAAGATGTCGTCAACGTAGCGACCGTAGTGTTTTAGTTTATTGATCTGATCGCTTAACTGGGATTTCTCCAGTTTGCCCATGAAGACATCGACTAAGAGAGGTCCAAGGGGCGAGCCCATAGCTACACCATCTATTTGTCTGTATAGTTGGTTGTTAAAAAGGAACTGCACGTTTAATGTGCATCTTAGTAATAGTTCCTTTAGTGCATTCGTCAGTATTCCTATTTCTTGCTGATTTTTGTCAAATAGGAATTCGCCGATGTAATCGAATGTCTCGGTGACCGTCACGTTTGTAAAGATCGTTGAGACGTCTAAATAGAGCATCACCATGCCGTTTAAGTTTATGGCTTTGACGTTGTCAATAAATTCGAATGTATTCCGATAACTACGTGGCGCCAGCTGACGCTGTATGGGCTTGAGTTTCTCCGCCAACCATTTTGCTATTGCATGATACGACGAGTTGCGCATGTCTAAAATTGGACGGACTGGCAGGCCCTCCTTGTGGATCTTCGGTAGACCATACAACCGAGGGATGTGTGTGCCTACTGGTCGGAGGCGTTCGAGGTCACGGTCATTTATGACACCCTCTGCGCGAAGTCTTTTTAAACAGTCGGTCAGCTGTGCCTCTACTTCATCCGTGCTATCCTTTTCTTTCTCCACTTTCCTGAATGGTAGAGCGTTCGACTCAATTACCAAAGGTCGCGGGTTCGAATTCCAGGTGTGCCACACTCTGGATTGGGTATGACTGGCTGATTACGGCTAATAAGCCAGAAATGGCCATTCCAGTCTCCCTTGTCTTTTTCAGTTCCACTTTATCAACATATGCTACATGTCGCTATGCGACCGCCTACGAGGGCTCTTGTCTGAGCTCCAGGGCACAACGGAACATACATGTTCCTTAAGCAGCTCGGTGAGCAAAACACTATAATATATATATATGATAGTGTTATATATATATATATATATATATATATATATATATATATATATATATATATATATATATAATGGTATGAGAACCGTGACCGGGTGGACCCTGTTAACAACAGGCACTGGCAGTTGTCCAGCCTGGCGTACAAACACTGGCAGTGATTATTTTGTGAAGAATTCTTCGGCTCAGATCAATTCATTCCCAGCTATCCGACTACCTCGCATATGAAAAAGTCACTCACAGTACAGTTTAAAATCCAACTTGCTTGTAGTTGTTACAGTTTCGACCATGTCTGATCTAGCTGGCCTCGATTATATCCAGAACTGTCCCTACCCACGCGTGACGATCCACAGCAACAGATCTGGATAGTTCAACCCTTTCTCTTCGCCAATGACCAAGGTCGAATACCGAAGGTCTTATAAACACTTCCGTGTCTTGACTAACCGTGTCAAGCCGGGTTTTAATTTAACGGCCTCTTCGACATCGCCAGTTGGCTAACGGTGCCAGATTAGGGGCAGTAACACCGATGCATGCGGTGGACAACAAAAACCGCGCCTAAACTATCTCATTCGTCCTCCTTAGATGTCCTGTGATATCATTGCGATTTTGTCGCAGGGAGTTCTGACTGCCTCATTTGCGACGAAGTCAGGGTACTTTACTCAAGGGGTAGTCCTCAAGCAGTGGTGGTGAAATTCATCCAGTTTTTGTTCATCTATCCGTACTGTCAACATTCACACTCATGGGGAAGGACAGACCGGATGGCTATATGGTAAACGTGAATCTTCGTTGTGATATAGGTGTCTTGTTGGATTCATAGGCATTTTCGAAGGCTTGAGAAAATCCGGCAGAAAACATCAATTCGAGAGACAATGTCATCCTCGCTCTTTCCATTCGGCAGCAGCCTCACCCAGAGATATTTGAAACTGTCTACTTATTTAAGTCTACAGTCTTCAATCTCGAGAGTTGCCATCTCCTAAACAGGGATGAAGCTTGAGAGCACTTTTATCTCCCCAGTTTTTATGGGTAAACCGATCGATTTGGCGACCACATTCACCCATGTCGCTATAAACTGCAGATAACCAAAGCTTAACGCTAGCAAGGAAACAGCATTTGCATACTCAAGATCCATCACTCTATCTCCGGGGGCAAAGTAAATGCCACCATTTTGGTGTAGAACGAATAGGTTATTTGCAAAGAACGCCAAACTGAATACCGAACGTTTGGTAAACAGTATAATGAATCAGAACTCACGCAGTGAGGGATCGATGATAGGTCTTGATCTTGGTGATCATTTTTCACGGTACACCATCTAGTGTCATTATCCGCAACAAGGACTCACGATGGACGGAGGCAAACGCGGTGACAAACTAAGCAAAATGACGGCCGCCAGTTTTTGCTAGCTATGGTGGAGTTCAATAATGCGCCTCGGTGTGGAGATCTAGTCTGCAAGTCCATGCCCGGAACGTAATCCGGCTTGTTTCGGCTTCGCTCTAGTCACGCACAGCCTGGAATTGCCTGAGAAGCACGACAGCGGTGATGTTTGTAGTAAAGTTGAAAAGGCCACAATCAAACGCCATCTTTACATTAATGTAAATGATACCGGCACTTTCGACTTCATAAATCGTATTGAACACTGGTCTAGATATCTTTTTGTCTCACTAGAACGCGTGACAGCTTTTTTCAGGATGCGTTTCCTAATTTTGCAATAAATACATTTAAGCCTCATCAGCCTTAAGTGGTTGACATACTTTCGAGACCTACTCCCGTGGATCTGGTGTATATATGCCAATTTGTACTTACGGGGAAAGAAGAAGAAGAAGAAGAAAAAGAAAAATAAAAGAGCATGATCTGGTAAAATGGACAGCAAGGCTTTTCAGTAATTTTGCCAGTAGGTTGGGTTCCATAGATATCGATTATTAAAGTGTATTAATTTTTTATATCGCGGCTTTATAACTGAGGGATTCCACCGAGCAAAAGAGGCAGGGAAGTTTACATTTGTCTTATTGACGGAAACGGACTCGAAGAACTGTCAGTGCTGTTCAGCCTTATGGTTGCTTGCGCTCATATCCCCAGAGCGTTCTCCTTAAGACAGTGCGACCGCATCCGTGTTCTGTAGTCTGCTTGTGTCATAATGGGAGATGCGTTTAGGTTTGCTACGGTGATTTGTATTATTTGCGTGGTATATTCTTACAACGATTTTCAGACATTTGGCGATATCGTGTTCAGTTGTCTGCTAAATTCTTCAAACTGGAGTGTTTGTCGCTTAGCAACACGCTCTTTTCATCTTTGGAGTGCGCGACCCATCAGATGCAAGGGTTAAAGGGTGCAGCCTTTGGTGATCCAACTGATATACTGTTGTAATGACATACAACCAGTAACAATGTATTCGTCGGCTGCGTTCGGAAACATTTGGCAGAAACTTCCATTGATGCGACGCATGACGAATGTACTCAGAAATTAGAGTTCATAACTTATTGTAATAAATCCTGCTGATAAATAAAAATGAAACTCCCTGCTTGCTTGGATGGATCTACTTCAATCACTAATTGAATTTCCCAAACTGTGCCACTTGTGGACGATCTCAATGTTAGTAAACAACAGAAGTGCTGGAGAACCCGCTACATGACATCCCTATCAGCATATGAGCGAGCAAACACAAGAAATCGGTTGAGAAAGTCAGCAATGATAAAGCTTAGTAAATGTGTGTCTAACCGAAGCTATTGTTACAAATTAATAGGGAAATTTAACTAACAGCGAGTCAGTACAATGTCATTTAAATAAGAAATCAGTATTTTAAAAAAATTGCAAAAAGCAAAGTTAACGATTTTAAGTGATTTACTTATTTTCATTGTAGAATCCCATCACCTAGGCCAGTCATTGTATGAGTTAATCGACCACAGGTAGATTCGCCCACGGCAATTTAGGCAATAAGGAGTGCGATCAAGATGGCACAAGTCATGGCATTTTGTCGACAAAGAAGATACTGCCAACAAACCAGACGTTTGGTTGTGTACCAGGCAAATAAATATGTACGTAGGGAAAATAGACACCAAAGTTATCGTTTTCTAGTGCACTCGAGGTCTCTGGACCCGCCTGGACCCAATATCGAATGTGGTTTGGCCTTAACTGGAAGCGTCTAACCGTGGCCTGGCATAATTTCAAGGATCGTGTAGCGATGCCCTGTCCAGTAAATCAGGTCAGCTCACTGAAATGCATCATACACACTTTATGTCCATTTCAAACTATTACTTATGATTGTAAAAAAATTAAGGATATGTAACCCTTGAATTAAAGTTGTAATCTTTCGTTTGACAGACCAGTTAGGATGACCTCCGTTACTGGGATGACGCACACAGACCACAGGAATGAGGATTCCGCCGACAGGCAGAGAAAGGCTTGGGGAGCGAGTGTGAAATAAGTGTGAAATGTGAAGTGTGTGAAGTGTGAAATAAGTGTGATCGAGGCAACTGAGGCGGCCACCGCCGCAGCCCACACGTAAGCCACAATGGACTGCAAGGTTTCTGGTAGTCATTGGAAGATGAAGGCGTGTCACAGAAGTTTTTGAATTTCGTTTATTAAAAGTTTCATATAGTGGTGCCATGAAGTGACTCGAATGATGTTGGTATGTGTATGAAGTTGACAATGAAACTGAGTAATCGACTAAGAACCCAGCTGTCCCAGGGAATTGCCGACTCCTTATCGCTGATTATTATAGATTTCAATTTAGGAGGTGCAATTAATTATAATCGAGGTATAGGGTATTTCATTGAAAAAGAAACCGTGGAACCAACTTAGAACCCATCCCTCCCAGGGCATCACCGTTTAGTAATGGGTTCCAAGTCAAGGGTGCGCTAACCGATTTTTAAAGATAAATGAGGGGTTAATTTTTACAATATTTCTTGACCCTAGCAGTGAAATTTCTATTAAGTGTTTGTTTAAAAATAAATTTTTACTGCCCCATATTATTTGTGCTGGCCCAAATAATCAATTGGATTAATTAGCTCCATTTGCATAAGTGTGGTTTGAAAGTGTGCCAAGCTCGTCGTTTTCCATTAACCATATGAAATTAGCTGCAATTTTAGCCTTTTTAAGTATACAATTGTAAATTTTTCACCCACTTTTTATTATTAAGTAAAACAAAATTCCGTCTAGAAGTTTACGATGTCCCGCAAGTGACTCGAAAAAAGACGCAAGGTTGCAGCTTCCCCTTCATCCTTGAGTAATAGAGTAATGGAAGGAGACATATCTAGCGTATGCGAGACTTTCGCAGTCCTCTGTAGATATTATCAACTCTAAAATCCCTTTGGTAAATCTTAAACCTCTTGATCCTCTGATTGTTCAAGCCTTCACCTCGTCCTGAAATAATCGGTCGTCGTCTGACGAAATGGTAGATTTTTTGCTCCAAGGAACCCTGGCCAATAACTCCGACACAACAACCCACCAGGCTTTTCAAGTCATTGGGATAATCAGCTCTGAAACCGAAGAACGGTTAAAACGCAAACATAATTTTATTCTGCGTAATATTGCAAATTACATATTTGCTTTCGATGAGGCGCGTTTGGTTCTCCAAAGCTGTGGCTTGGGATTCCGACTCGCGCACGCTAAGCGACTGCGCTCACTCAGTCGTTACTCTTTTTTCCTCGATAGAAGTCGACTTCCTACTGTCTAGGAAGGAGATTAGTAGAGAATTTTGTTGAAAATGGCATTCCTCAGTCTCTCCTGACCTCACCCCAATGCAGTCAAAACTGAAAAATTTTTAAATTGTTGAAAAGCAACAGAAAAATGACTAGCTCTGTTGCTATGTTGAACAAATCGCATCCAATGTCATTTACGGCCTCGCCGTCTGAATCCCCAGCTAACTCTGCATGGAAACCGACCTTGATTGACCTTGTGGAGTCCCAAGACCACAGTAATTCTCTTATTCGTTCTCAAGACAGAAGTACTTATCGTATTCCAACACCCATACCAAGTTTGACAGTAACTCGTGGTAAAACAACGCTGATTTTTAGCTCAAAGACAAGTCCAACTCAAGTCTTGATTACTCGAAAACAGCAAAATTTTAGCCTCTAAACAAAAAAATACTCCCAAATACATGCCCATCCCAACTACCTCGAATTTCCAGCTACCACCCAGACCTCATAATGAGGCTGATACACGAAACATACAAGCATTCTCATCCAAAAATGGTGCTTCTGTGCCACTCGCAGCAGTGCATCCCCCACCCACAGCCCAATTTCTCCATGGTCGTCTCCCCAGTTGTCTCTTAATACGAAGGGTCCTCCTAGACTACAAGACTAACCTGACGTTCTGTGTCACTTTACTATGAATACTTTGCTGTATCCTGTCCAGGGAGTTCCTGGACAAGCCCCAAGAGATAGCGGTTGTGCTAGGCTCCCCTGTCTGTCCTTTCCACCACCATATTTTACTCCCCTTTACCCACATCAGGCGCGTACTTTCCCACAACCTATTTTCCAGACAAGGGTGGGAGCACCCGCCCCCATTGTTCAGTGGCCCGTCAAACACTGGATGACTTAGCCGCCCTCCCTCAAAATCAACCAGCTTGCCCACTTAAACTCTTCTTTCTAAATGCCAGATCCTTGCTCAATAAAATGCTCCTGCTTCAGACTCTTCGTCAACTATCAGATTATTGCTATAATAACTGAAACATGGGCAACACCTTCCGTAGCCGACTCTGATCTCTCTTTTGTGGATTTTTGTTGTACTCGAAATTATCGTCACAAAAGCGGTGGTAGAGGAAGCTGTATCTATGTTAAGCAAGCGCTGGCATTTCAGCACTTAGACCCTCTGCAATTTACCGCGGTTGAAAAAAGCTGTTGGCTTCAAATTAACTTACAAAAGGAACTATTTACTCGTTGGCTGTGGCTATCGCCCGCCCAATACCAGTGAGGATTTCGATCTTTGTCTCTCACAAGCATTTCACGCCGCAGCCGACTTAAATTTTAAGTATTAATTACTTGCAGGTTGATTTCAACCTTCCTGAAACTCGATGGTTTCCGGTCCGTTCTGGCCCCATAAAGTTCGATGACTTACTCAAGGCCGTAGATATCAGCATGTTGACTCAGGTTGTTGACTTCCCTACCCGGGGATCTAAAATACTTGATCTGGTCTTCTGCAGAGGTCGCCTGCCTTTGACAGTGTCATCATTAGGCCCACCTGCGAGCTCAGGCCATGACATCGTTGTTTCTTTAATACAATTCAAAACCGATGAAACGTTTTCCAAAAATATAGCTTTTTCTTTGATTTCCGATTAGCCCTTTCGGTCTAATAATTGATATATCTTATTTCCCACGACTGGTCTGATTTCTTTTGATGCCAGGATGTGAATATCTGTACCGGTATACTGTACAAAGTTTTGGATAAAGTTATTTCTGTTTTTTCCCCGTAAGAAATTAAATAATGGCACGGATGAGATTTATCTTCCTTTATCTTTTCCCCATAGTTTGCGTAAACTCTCTCGTCGATTCCATTTGCAAAACGATATTTCATTCTACCCTTGATTCGACGTATTTGTGAGCAGGCTAATAGGCTATCCGAAGAAAAGCGGCTAGCCAATGAGGTCAAATATGTCGACAACCGTTCGTTAAATGTCGTGAAACGTTTTTCACGCGCAATAAGAACCCATGGAAAAGCATGAAATCCAGTCCTTCTAGACGCCATTGACAATCCTATAGTCGATGACAAATTGACGGTTGATAGTTTTAACGTTTTCTTGCCCATATTATTTATTGGAAATTCGGCCGCTACCCCTCTGACCATCCAGGGTTGAACCGGTGCCGTCCTCGAAACCATAACTTTTACCCTCTGGGGCGTATTCGTAGCCATTCGACGCTTTCGTAAATCTCATAGTCCTGGACCAGATTGCGTATCAATCAGTATCATAAAGGCAGATACTAATTAAATTTTCCCGTCCCTTCTGTGTAAGATATTTAATATAGCTCTGGGAAATGAAACGTTTCCCAGTGTGTGGAAGGAATTGCACATTCTACCCATCCCCAAACACGGCCAATCTATGTCAGTTGACGATTTTTGGCCAATCAAAACACTGTCCACAGCTTCGAAGATCCTGGAGACTTTGATAAAAGATAAGATTATTTATCACTTAACCGAGAATAAACGACTGAGTGCAGCCCAGCATGGGTTCCTCAAAACAAGGTCTTGTGATACCTATCAGCTCTCTTTCTTTGATCACGTTCTACAATCTAGGGATAATGGCTTTGCACTTAACATAGTCTATTTAGATTTTGACAAGGCTTTCGATCGTGTTGACCATGCCCTTCTTCTCCTGAAACTCTCCTCTTTCGGCATATGTGCTTCACTTCTGAGCTTGATATCTTCTTACCTGAGCTCTCGCACACAACATGTTTAGATCTCCAATGTTCTCTCAAACCCCGCACGTGTGAGGAGTGGAGTTATTCAGGGAAGTGTGCTTGGCCCTCTCTTATTTTTCTTTTTGTCAATAATTTACAAGGTTTATTTCGGAATGGTAGGCCCTTTATCTATGCCAGCGATTTAAAAGTTGCCTATCAATACAAGCCAGCAGATCGCGACACCATGCTTGATCTATTAAAAAATGATCTTGAGGCCGTTGCCCAGTGGTGCTGCAAATGGTTGTTAGTGATGACCATCAGCCTCAACTAAGCATAGATGGCCACGATATAAATGTGCCTGGCATTGTTAAGGATCTGGGTATATCATATTCTAACGGTCTCAATCTTTCAGAGCATTGCGCCTTTATTGTCTCCAAAGCACGCAGAACTACCCGTTTTATCCTCCGAAATTTCAAAACTATTGAGGTTAGACTCCGCCTTTATAAAATGTTCGGTTGGCCTGGCCTGGAATACTGCTCGTTTTTATTCAGCCTTCTGCGCACTAGTGAACGGAAGAAAATAGAATCGGTTCAGAAATGTACGAAAAGACTTTAATCGTTGGAGCACCGTAATCGGTCGTATCAAGGACGCTGTTGGCTTATAAACATTGATCCGTTGTGGTTTTGCCAAGTACAGAAGGGATCCTTTTTAAAGTTTAAGCGTTTGAATAGTCTTAAATTTAATCCCTTTACCACTGTGAGGCAGCTTGACCACCCTCAGTTCAGCAGTCATCGCAATGTCATTTTATGTCATTCATTAGCTCGCATGGTTCAGTATTGTCGATTCTTTTCGGTAAATGCCATAGCCATATGGAATAAACTACCCGAGAATGTTAAAATCCCGCGAAATTATTCTTTGTTGAAGAGAATTATTACTAGTTTTTTGCATTCAGATCAGCTTCCAAGAATTCTGGGCGCCGACACAATAGAATCTGTTTTTTTTTAGTTCGAAGGAGAGTGTGGCATCTGAACCCGATACCAGGTCTTACCTTGAGGGCTATGGCGCCGTCTCTGCAGCCTACACATGTTGACTTCTTCGGCAGACAGCGAGCAACCGTCCACGGATGCACTCTTGCCTGGGGCAGAATCCTGGTTCCTAAAAAGATAGAGAGATGGCAAATAAAGTGCACTTGTGTTAGCCCTTCCCTGATCTGAACAGCTATCATCTAACAGGCAGTAGTTTTTTCTCCTGAATGACACAAAGACAGGAAAAACATATATAATGCTATATATTAAGCAGTTTTTTTTTACTGCCAGCCTGATCCTCACTGAATATTTCATCTGATAATGCCTGTAAACCGGCATTAAAAACTATTATTATTATTATTATGTACGGGGTGCAATGAGGTGACTCGAACTTAGGTTTATGCAGTATGTCAATGACAATGAAATTGAGTAACCAACTAAGGACCCGTCCATCAAAGTGTATCGGTGCCTCGTGATACCATCAAAGGCAGACTCGCACGGGAAACCAACACGGTAGCAGTTATTACGTGTATCGAATAACAATAGGCGGCGAGGTGGACTAAACCCATGTGATATATTTTCTAGTATCCGTTGCAATTGCGGATGAATCTTTTTTCATTTGCAGAAGGTTGTTTTGTGTGGGGGTGTAAAATTAGAAAATTCGAAATAAGCTGCTATATCCGAGTAAGCGAATAAGGACCCGCCCTTCGAAGCCAACGTGGTAATGATAAATTCATATTCCAATAGAAGGCAATTTTCGAAGCAGGCTAAGCCAACGCAATCCAGTTTATAGCTTCCACATAAATTGTGGATAAATGTGTGACCTTTTCTAAGGTTTTCCTTGAAGGTTGTAATGGGGTTATAGTATATAATACATAGAGAAACCGAGTAACCATCTAACGAATCCTCCGTCCAAGGCATCCAGGCGAGCCGCCATCTAAGACCATCTACTAGTCAAATCAACCATGTCGGAAAAGGATTAAGGGCTCAGAATGTAGCTACGTAAAACTAGCTAAGTAATGATGGTTATGATACAAACTGGTCTGGAGGTATTGGAGGGCTGGGTATATCATACTCCGAGTGTCTTAATCCTTCAGAGCAGTTAACCCTGATTATCTCTGAAGCACGCACAACGACTGTTTTGATCCTCCAAAATGTTAACACTAGCGATATTCAAACCCGCCTTTATACAATATACGTTAGACCTAGCCTACAATACCCTTCAATAGAGACAAAAGGCCTGTATGCGAAGAAGTCAACCTGAGCAGCTTTTCCGCGAAATCAGACGAACCCCATGTTATCAGATTTATTAACTGGCCGGTCAAGACATAGTTAGCCTATAACTCTGTATTAACCTTACCTTGGAACAAGCTGACGACCGGTTGGCGAACTAAGGATCAGCCGGTACCCGAATTGAAAAATATAAAATGAAAAGATTGCCTGGGCAGTCCCGTTGTATGGAAATAGGTAGTTGACCAATACATTAAATGACGGACTTCAGAGTTATTTAAAAGTTAATAAATGGATGCGAATTGTGGGGTTTCAGCGTTTGCATAAGTAAACAATTATAATGGTAGAACAGCGGCCATTTCCTTTTTAGCGTTGGTTTTCTTCTCTCCCATTTGATTGCATGGAGTTTTAGATGTCATTGCTAACCAACCCAATTGTAAGATGAAACCAGACGTTAACGTATGGTTTTGCAACATATGATGCACGAATCTTTGATGCCAGTTAAAGCCGGTAAAGTAATCTCGGGTGACTTGATGTGATATGGTGGAAAGCTAAAAACAAACCTCAGTGTAGATGAAAAAAGCTTGGAGTCATACTTAAAGCCAAGCAAAGTCACGGGCATTGTCCAATGTGAAAGACGGCTGGTGAATGCCCACTGGGCTAATAGAGGGTTTAGATGGACCGATGCACAAAGGACTTAGGATAATCCGACGCAGATCCGCATCGGTGCGATTCAGAAAGACAGAGCCTTAAATAGAATGGAAAAACTGTTAAAAACCTAACAATTATCTCCAGAGGCTGCTGCAAATGGCATCGGTACTCTGATCACACATGCCAGCATAACCTGCGAGTGAATTTAACGATAATACATAAGAATCGGCTTGACATTCAAGCCAAACTCAATGTCAGCTGCTCGGATCATACTATTAATAAAGGCTGGAAAACTAAAAACTGAAGTATTATAGTGGGAACTGACTACTCTCGAATCCTTTCAACTGCGTACTATTGTTATACTAAATGAATAGCATGTAGGAGAAAGCGTTCCGCGCATATTGTCTTTTGAGTAGCCGCTTTACTTCATGTCTGTCGTTTCGAGTGATTTGGGCACACGGGTCAGCGATGAAAGGTATATACTAACATTAAAATAATAGTTTTTAGCCCGGCTGAACCCGCCATATCAAAAATGTCTGATTTTTATATTGGGAGGCCCCTCGGAAGAGGTAAATTTGGAAACGTTTTCCTAGCGCGCACAAAACGGGATAACTTCATCTGTGCTCTTAAGGTAACAGCACTCATTCTAACTGGAGAAATAGATTCTCTTTAAAGAACAGCTGGTTAAGTCTGGTGTAGAGCATCAACTGCGTCGCGAAATTGAAATAATGTGTCATCTTCGCCATCGTCATATCCTCCAGCTGTACACATACTTCCATGACTCTTCGAAGATTTATTTGGTGCTGGAGTTTGCCTATTACGGCCAAATGTACAGTGAGCTTCAGCGCGAACAACGATTTAGTGAGAGCAAGGCTTCTACTGTATGTTTCTGTGTTTTTCATTTTTTAGTATTTATATCAACTGTGCGATGCTTTGATTTACTGCCATGCGCGCAAAGTTATTCATCGAGACATTAAACCAGAAAATCTCCTCATTGGTTTTTATCACGAGCTGAAATTGGCTGACTTTGGTTGGTCCGTCCACGCTCCCTCCCTGAAGTAAGTCGGCTTGTTTCGCATAATTCGACTTTGGAACTCACTACATAACTTTTTTGATGTTTGGCTTAAACTAGTGTCTGTAAAGTGGCTTACATCCAAACCCAACTTTTAGAGTTGCGTCCAGATGAACTAATTTTAAGACAACCGTTGAATGGACAAAAAAATCCGTTTTATGCTCTGACTGTTCCACCGGCCTCAGATTTTACGTGCCATCATTCCCCCCATAGTGCCATTGAGATCATTTTCTGTACGAGTTCTGGTTAATGGCCTAGCTGCAAACGTAGTGTGGTGTATGTCACATTCTTCAGGCGTGGCGTGATATCCAGATTACTGTTCAGCACGACGCCTTGTTACTTTTTGAGCGTTTCGTTTCGTCCTAGTCCTGTTAAACAATGCACCACTTTATTTAAACAGACTTTCTGACACTGAAGATAAGCTCTTGTTCTAAGTTTGACGTTTTACTTATTTCGTTTTGGTTCTGCGATCAGAAACCACACATCGGTGGTTTATAATAGAGTCGGTCGGTCACCATTTTTAAGAATTTGAAGTCCTGTCGACTACTTCCAGTAAGATGTTTATTCATGTAACACTAGATTTGTTTTTATCGACTCAAGGCCTCTGTCTGTGAAGCTACGTATCAAACAAACATTAATTTTGGTGGATTGACAAGGCAGGTCGAACCTCTTGCCTGTTATGTCCCCCTTCAGACGTTTACACGTCGTCCCTGTATCCAGATCTTAAAGTATGCGTAAAAACCTGCCTATTAGGTGATGGATCAAAATTAAATAGGAACGGTTAATTCGAAGACTGAGTTTTCAGGATGACTGCATGGGCTACTATCCGAATTTCCAGTGTTGATAATTTCACTTTTTGAGCCACTATACGGTAGTGCACCCGTTATCCTTACCGATGTGTACATTTTATTTCTCTGAACAACGTGTCATATCTATGTGCTCATTTAACCCTTCGAATGGATTCATGGCCCCACAACGGGCTGTGCTGTAGATGCACTTGACCAAAACGGCAAACAGATTGGCTCATGGCATGTGTTAATCGGGCTGCGCAGTCTTCGCAAATAGATAGCTGTCGTACATGGTGGACTGTGATAGTACGTCTATACATACGCCTCTCACCGCTTCAACCACTGCACCCACTCCCATTACCGACTGAGGAACAGGCTCGGAAATTGGAACAGGGACATAACAAAAGTAAGAGAGGATGACATCGACACCGAGGAATTCATCTACACTGCGAATCACCACATTTCTCACTAAAATAAACCTCACATGCCAGAATGTATAACCACGTCTAAAATGCGTGGCATGGCAGGTTGCCGACTGACAAGATTGTTCCTTTCAGTACTACAAGCCCCTTACAATGACTGCGGTTCTTATGGCACACACGTATGTGAGCTCAGAGCCACCCCCACATAGCCTTGGTACATGTTGTGGGACTAGGACGTGTGCGGGGAACGTATACGGGCTGTTTATCTTCGTCAGCCACTGCGCCCAAGCCCACATCCGTTCGTGTCGACATTGCTTTGTCCTCGGAGCATGCTGGGTGCTGGAGAAGAGCCTGTTGTATAAGTACGAACAGGTCAGTGAAGAGGAGCCCAATCTAAGAAACGTGGTGGACGTAGCTGCGATGATCGAGCCGTCATATTAATTGGTCGATTGCCTATGACCCCGGGCTCGTTTACTAACTGAATATAAAGTCAGGACAATTATCTTTCGTGGCCTGTTTGAACGCCACATTCCCTTAATAGTATACGTTGTGGTTTTTCTTCAGGAGAAGAACCATGTGTGGAACGATAGACTACCTGCCGCCGGAAATGCTGTTGACGCAATCACATAACGAACGCGTCGATCACTGGGCAGTTGGTGTTCTTTGCTACGAAATGTTGTGTGGCCATCCTCCTTTTGAACATGATGACACCAAGGAGACCTACGCCCGGATCAAGGCAGTGAAGTTTACTTATCCTTCAGTAATCACCCCTCTTGCTCAAGACCTAATATCAAAGGTATTGTTGTTTTCCACTGCCACTGTTTTCTAAATTGTTGAAAGTATCTGAGCAGCAAATTATTTATTTATTGTCCCTCTAGATTCTGGTGCGTGACCCCGCTCAGCGTTTGGGACTGGCAGAAATCCAAAAGCACCCCTGGGTTCAGCGTTTTGCCGTCAAAATCTTAACCCTTGCCACCTCTGGCTTGTGGACTTTCGAAACTATCGGCTATTTTGTTTATTTTTTTTATTACGCGAGTATTTTTTACCGTTATCTTGGCTCCCGTCTTTGCGTTTCCTAAAACATGTTTAAACGGCGATTAGATATTTTTGCGACCAACTTTTTTGTCGGTTGAAGTAAATAGTTCCGGGTCTTTAAGGAAATCCTGCTTGTTATTGATCCAGCTGTAGTCATGCATAATCTAGATAGTGTCAATGCCGCTGCGAATTATAGTTCTAGGTTTGTCTATTTGCAGCACCGGATTTAGAGAACTCCGTACATTCTCTTCTTCACTACCGATTACCGAAGGTCTTCAAAGCACTTTCATGTCATGACAAACTATGTTAAGCCTCCAGGTGGTCAACGGTGCCAGATCGAGGGCACTTGTTACCTTTTAATGAAGGTTTGATACATTTTTGCATTGTTGCAGGGAGTGCGAATAATCTCACTTGAGACGAAGTCGGTGTTCTTCATTCAAAGAATGATCGTCAGGCAGAGATGTAAGCACATCTAGTTTTCGCTCATCTTCCTGATGCACAGCCTAGCATTCACAACCGCACTAGAGGACTGGTGCCCTGTAACTCGAGACTTCGGTGACAGAGGTATAGCATCGGGTTCATAGACGTTTTTAAAGACTGTTATCAGCATCTATGCAGAAAGCTATGCTATCCCACCTCTGTCTGTTCTACAGCTACTTTTACCATGACGTATTTGTAACTGCCCTCTTCTTCAACTTCACAGCCAATTACCACAAGCGCTGCCTTTTGATCAGGGGTGCAGCTCGGAACCACGGGTTTTCAAAGCGTTTCGGGGTAAACCGGCCAAGTTAGTGATTCCATTTAACCGTGCCACATCATGTGGATCACCAAGACTTGAGGTTTGTAGGGGGATATCTTCAGCATAGTCCAGATAATTTAGCCGTCAATCGGGTGCAAATTCAACGCCATCCAACTATTTTTGGGCCCTTTCGCATATCCAGTGAACAGTGTGAGTTGAATGGAATGGATAACAGAATACATGCTTATGGGGCGTCAGCTCGCGTATCCGAAGATTGATATTTTTGAGGGTGATGACTTGCGCCATGGTAAAGTAATAGAAGGCTCTGAGTGTGGTTGGTGTGCTATCTGGTTTCAGTGTTCGCCTAGGGATTCACGATGAGCGGAATCGCATGATGCAGAGGAGACAACAAAGCAGGAATCCTAGAAAAAGACGCGATCGCTTGAAAAACAAATATTGCCTTGACTTTTCGTATTTGTTCGAACCTATCATGAAAAACAGCCGTGGGTAAGGGAGTGCAGACCTACAAGACTTAGTTGCCGAGCAACCACAAGCCTAAGCCCATTGGCAGCTCTCGAGTTCATCGGGGGGAGTTGTGCTGATTGTGCGCTTGTCAGTTTCCGAGTTTTTAAATACCGAAGTTCGATCACTGTTGTCAGCTCTTGGCGTGGGTATTACTCAGCGTTTTAACTCGTTGGTTGCCCGCACTCCTCCCGCTTGGCTAATCGTAGTACAGTATGGGGTCAGGAGGTCATTGCGCTTATTAATCGACTGCGGACTGGTTAACTAAGACTTATAATTTACGACGGAGGAAGAAACTAGCCCGTTAGCCTTCCATGATGTCCTCTTTTTGGCGCAGATTGTGCTATTCTCAGAACTAAAGTATTCAGGAAAGCGCTGAATACTACAAGTACTGAGCTTCAATGGCAACCACTCAATCAGTAACGAGCGCAGTTGCTCTATCGGCATCTAGTTGCTGAATTGCAATGACTGGCGGACGCTCAGAGCAAATGGCTACCCGCGAAACTTTGTCGACATGGGAATGCGCGAATAGGGCAAAATACCGAACCGCGCCAGTTCACATTTTGCCAGTTGAACCCGGACGTGAAGAAAGGAGAAGCCGTTGTCTGCCACAACTCGGAGTTGGAGCTGCACACCTACCAGGGGCAATAACCAAGTGCCAACAAGCGTGGCCGAAGGGCCCACTGCCACAGCAGTAAACATCTAGAGTAGTTTACTGGATGTGGTACAGTTGGAAGCAAAGAAACTGCGTTGGAGAATGTGGGAAACTACTTACGCGGATGGCCGAACGTGCGACAGTAGTGAGGAGGAAGGGAAGCTACCTCTCAGGTCGCCGCTCATTCGTCGGGTTGCAACCGCACTTTAATGGTTGATGAGGTCTAAATTCTCGCAATGACTGACAACTGCTTGAGTCTTAGTCCTCCGCACCACAGTCGATTATTAAGCGCAGGGACTTCTGTGCTGAGACCTTATTTAGGCAGAATAATTCGTCATGCAGGGAGTGCGCGGGTTCCTAACGGTTGCCAAGTTATCACAATGAGAACCGACCACGGTGGTGAAATTATGATATGTGACTCAGACGGGACTAAAAGGCTTCCATCGCATGAAGTGTGACTTCCTGCGATGAACATAAAAGCTACGTCTTTGATTGGGCATGTGCAGTCGCATCCTTCATTTATTGCACTCCTTTTGTCTCCCTTATCTGTGACTGCCTCCGATGATGTGTTCGTGTGAGAATCTGAAGCGTTAGACAAATACAATTAAATTTCTGGCACCCACACCTTTTTTCTGAGCTGCTTTCTAGAACATGCCTCTTCTATCGTTAAAGCAAACGGTCGTCGGCTGCTTGTAGCCGTTGCGGGGTTCAAGCACACGGCCCAATGTGAGTTTTTTGTCTGAACATTCAACTCGAGCCTGAAATTCTACTGTATCGGGTTTCGTTCTCAAGTCACGCAGATTCTAAAGTCACCTGAGGATGAAAACAACAAAAATCAACGCCACAACATTAATGCGGATTATGTCGCGAAGCTTCTCGCCTTTTACCTAATATCTCTTCCCGAAGACATGACTAAGGATGTCCGAGTCCTAGTCACCAGAAACAAGCTCATCAACTTATCCTTTCCGCGTCTCCCCAGGTTGCCAGTGCCCTAGATTGTCTACACAGTACTTGTAGCCATACCTTTGAATAATGCTCTTGAGGCGCCTTGGTTTTGTGTGTTGCATCATCGATTTCTCCAAGTGTACGTTACACGAAAATGCCTAGGCGGGCGAGGGATAGAACTCTGCTGCAGTTGATACCGAGGGCATGGTGTGTTTGTCATCAAAGCTGAGAAGGCGCTCGATCTTGGCCGAGTTGTCAGCAATAAAGCCTTAACTCATATCGTGAACATTCACTTATCACTAACTTGGCGAATGATCTGATGCTTTCCGCGTGTCAAAAACGTTCGACTTCTCCTCCATGGAGGCCGCTTATTCAACTCCTCCTGGTCATGTCTAGCCAGCTTTGCCATCAGTTTTTCGGAATCGGCAGAAGGAATCACCGTTGTTGGTCCTGGTCGCTGGTCCAGTCCCTGTGGCACCGCTGTGTTAATCAGAGATTTTACCCAGTGGTCCCATAAACTGATGACCACTGGCTATTACCTTCTCCACCTGTTCAAATCGTAAAGCGAGATCGAACTTCCATGCTCAGGACCTTGACTGATAACACATGAATATTTGGGTGCGAATGAGAAGTGAAATTTTACGGTTGTGCGAAGGAAAAGATAGTCCAACCCCATAGCATTGCTAGTTTTGGTACAATGCATCGAGCTGCTGTCATAAACTTAGCTGCGCAACTTTGAACCAACTAGAATGCAGTCAATGTAACTGGCTGCACAGCCGTCCGTTGAGTAGCAGGTTAGTCGATTTCTATAGCGGTGCTGGGAGCGTGTATTGGTGACTGCCAGCCAGTTCGGATGGAGAGAGTTCACCACCCTCCAATTGGTGTATCGAGAGCCAAACCAAAACCTGTCCCTAAGGTGACTGAGAACTCTCCAGGTCCGGCTGTTTCCGGTAAGCATCAGGGGATATTGGCGAGGTAGTCTTAGGCTAACTCTTATAGCTGTGAATAGGTCTCTTTGTCACACTGGTTGATAGCTGATGCGTACACGGAGACGACAGAAGTATGCGTAAATTGACTTTTCAGACGTGCGTAAATCAGTCGGTTATTGGCTGGTTACGATGCCAGCAGTGTAGGGTTCACTTTTTAGGGCATGACGGTCACTGCACCCTCTCCGCCAAAGAATCATCCAGGAGGCTGTGATATTGGATGACACCGTCCTCGTTAAGACTGTGCACCGTCAGCTTTTGCATGAAGGGTCCAGAAACTGTTGCATATGTAACTCTCCGGGGCCAAGAGTGCGTTCCCTATCGAATTTTTTAGCTGGGTTGTTGTTTGAACTTACCACTGGGCTAGAGATGCAGAGCACGCCAGTTCTAGCAGATGCCGTAGCAGGGATCATAATACTTGAATCGGACGTTTTATTGAAGTTTCTCGGGTGATTTATGCAAAGGCGTGTTTCCGTCCTCCGCTAAGTTTGTTTGTTCGACGTCTTCTCCAGCGCTCTGATTTAAGATTCGTATGACAAGACAGCAGTGCAAGCAAGTTTATTTAGTGGCAGTGAAGGGGCAGTATGTCTTAGTGTCGTGATCGGGTTTCACGGCATCTTACAAGGCATCCGACGTGCCTAACCTCAGCGTTCTGTTAGCACTCCTGATACTGATCGGTGATTGCCTATTCTTCTGGGCTGAGAGCCTGCCTAGTACACAGCTAATCAGCGCTGAGAGTCATTACACTGTTCACCTATGGATACGCCGAGCAGCTAGGCTAACGAGGAACCCGTCTTCCCCGTTACAGGTCACAATCAGAAGTGATTTCTATATCCATTCATATGCAGACTACCTTCCGTTGCTAAAATTAGGTAACAGGCACTAGCTAGTTGTTGCACAGAGGTTGTTTGCAGGAGACTTCCGGCGTATCGAAGCAGAAGCCTGGGAAAATCATTAGAGGTTCGAGAAAACATGAAATTTTCCTTTGCTTCACATCCCCGACAAGGGAAAGGTAAGTCCAGGGGCAGATGAACATTGTTGGCAAAGACAACCACCACTGGAAAGGTCATTTCTAGCCTACTAGCCGTCATCAGCCAGCCCCAACCAACCAGAGATTGTGTACCACCATAGGATCGAACCCGTGACAAGTTCTACGCTCTAACTATTGAACCCTGGGCTCGTTGTCGTGCCGGCTTTGAGCAGGAATATTGACATTCGCGAATTGACGCCTCACCGATCGGTTACAGGACGTGCACCTCCTGGACGTGCACCTCCGGTCCACCTAAACCACCGCATTTCTCATCACAAGCACCTTAATCACACATAACCACATCCAACATCATAAAACGCAAGCACGTAATCTTCAAGTCTCATATAAGTGTGAAGTGTTTTCTTCGACTCCTTATCTCTGTGGTCCTTCTGCAGGATGTATTATCCGAGCTTGAAACTATCACGATGTGTTAAAGGCCGTAGCTTGGAAGGTGGCAACCTGAAGATTAAACGGAGACCTTGCAGTCAGTTTAGTGTGTGTTTGTGTGGAGTGACCGAATGGTAAACTGAGAGTCGAATCATACTGGCTGCTTCTTAACGTGACATCTATGCTGTTTTTTAACATTTGAGATCTGAGCAGCTCACTCCTTTCTGAGCAAAAGTGTGGTGTTTGTATTTGATTAGTCAGGTCGTGTATGTGGCGTGCACAGAGTGTCGCTTAGCATGTCAGGCACTGCGGGCATTCCCCGCACCAAACTACTAACTGGGTTGGACAGCCAATGGGGTGAGGAATGGGAATAGAATGTGAAGTTGAGGTCTCAGTGCATTTGTCTCACAATAAGCAGTCTGACGTACTTGAAACTATCACGGTTTGTTGAAAGCCATGACATGAAAGGCTGCCAACTTACGATATAACTCGCACCTCACAGTCAGCCCAGTGTGCGTTTGAGTGGAATCGCCAACTAGTGGAGCGAGAGTCAAGCTATAATGGCTCTTTCTTACTGTGACCTCTATGGCACTCCCACTTCGTGGGGCACGCCCAGGGGTGGCACCAGCCGCGCCAGAAACCAGCGTCCTTTCATGTCTCCGGTCTTCTTAACCTGGTCATGAAAACGGGCCCAGGGGATGAGATAGTGCGGTTCGTGCAGCGCAAGTCACTGTCGTTGCACTACCATGCTGTGGGCCAAAAGATGGACGTCGCCGAAGTCGACAGTTAAACTATCATCGACCGTATAATTTACTCCGTCGATGTACCATGATTGTTCGATCTTTGCGATATCCACGAGGTTCTCCAAAATATGGTAGGTGCAGCACGGCCAATTGCGCGCGCATCAGTCTATAATAAAATTGGAATGGTACAGTATTTCCTGCACCCTTTCTTCTCTCACCTGCTCCTCTTTGTCCGTTGGCTTGAAAGAGTCACGATGACCAGAGGCGGAATAGATCGCAGTGTCTGAAAATATCCAGAAGCCCATCTGTGCATGTCAAATCAAACCTTTTCCGCAAAGGAATGACCAGGAGTTGTGCAGAGACCTCACCCAGGAGCCATTTCAGCCTTACTTGACTTTCTGATAGGACCGAATTGTCCTGTCGGTTGGCAGTTTTCAAAGCCAAGACTATACGTGCGTCGTGATAGGTTCAGAACGCTACAGCTTTATTATGGGTAGGCATGAGGTAGTGTTGTTGAAACGGAGTCTCCAGAATCACCCTCTCTCTCTCTCTCTCTCTCTATCTTTCACACATCAGTCATTTGTCAAAGAAAGTCAGCCATTAGGTGCTGGAATTGGCGCATGTGGCTGACTGGTAGTGAAGCCTCCGCCCAGGCGTGCCACCACACCTCTATGCGTGGCGTTTATTATGCGATGCGTAGACTTTTTGCATTCCATTTAACGCATGCCGTGCGCAATTTTACCTCTCATTTATCGAAGCCTTCAGAGCGCAGACCATTGCGAGGTGCTACCATCTGATTATGTGTATTTTTTTCCTGCAACAGATCTGTACAATTTATAGCTTGTCTCCCCACTCACGATCACTATTAAAATAAATATGCAGCATTTAGTAAGCATGTTGTGATAATACAACTCCTGACATTATTATGCGATTCTTGTGCAGACGTGCGTAAGTTAAATCAGCTTGAGTAGCTGGGATGTACCGGAGAGAAAAGTGCGACCCGAATGTTAACGGTAACTTAGAACAGCAGTCTCCGCTCACAATTTTTAGGGCACGTACTGTACGTCAATTGTTCCATTTTCGATACGAAAAAAGGGCTGTGCATAAGACCAGGAAGTAAAGAGACGCGCACTAGTTCACCACTAATGCATACAAGCAGTAGATTTCAAAATCATCCTGACTTTTGTGTTGAAAAATGCTCAAGGCGCTTAAAGTTCGGTTATTTAATAACATAGGCAACACAAAGAATTCTCTGTTATAATGAGAAACTTATTATTTTGGTTGTATTTTACTGATCCTTAACCTCAAACGTAAACTTAACTCTAAGCTTAACCCTAAGCCTCACCTTAATCCTAAACATAATTTCCTTGGAATTTATCGCAAAGCCACATGTAGTGTGGACGAATCCTTTTCCCATGTCCTGTTTAGGCGGTCATACAAGGCATCCTTGCCCTATTTTGCTGTGGGTACTCGTCGCTGAAAACGGTTACAGTATATATTGGTTTGAATAGGAATTTGCTATCTGCAACAACACGCAACAAACCGAAGTATTTTCCAATCAGTTGACCAGGATGTAACAGATCATTAAATAGTTCACGGCTCACAGATGTGTGGCTGGAACTAACAGAGGACACCCTGAATGGCTCTCCTCCTAAACTTCAGTAAATTTCAGTTCAGTTTTATTAAGGGAAAGGTAGGTAACGCCTCTGAACTCCCTATTAATTTCTATGACATTGAAAATTTAAAAAAGGCAGACACATAATGAGCGTTGGAAAAAGGGTTATCTCCCCATCACTCTACAGGGCATGGAACGAAAAAAAAGTATAAAATAATAATACTCAACAATAGGGAGTAGTATTTTCGATAACGCGTAAATTGTTAAAGGGTCTAGGTTAAAGGAAATGTGTTAGTTTCTGATGTCTTTCTTAATGGTACATATGGCTGTACTGGTCAAACTTCCGCTTAAAAGTGTCAACGGATGGGGACCTGTTGATGTCCGCAGGCAGAGCATTCCAGGCCTGCGTCAGTCTTGCGCCAGTCACACGTAGTTTGATAGGATGTCCTCTCAAAGTAGTAGTAGTAGTAGCCAGCTCAAAGAAATCGTTGGATACAGGGTAGTAATCCTGACCTACAGCATAGGAAAGGCTTGCATAAGGTCGCCACGTAGCTGTCTTTAGTCCAGAAGTAACGGATCAAGTTAAGACAATCGTGTCTCGTAAGGCAGGTAACTTTCACCTCGAACAAGCTTGGTTGCACGTCTTTGGACCTTCTCAAGTGCGCTGTGATCTTTGACAGAAATTATTCCCTTTAAAAATGAGGAACACATCTGATACTAAGGAAGTGTTCTACAGGATGAACTGCTTTTGCAAGATTTAAAAAGAGTACATAAGGCGAAAAAAACTTCAGTTATGGATTGCAAGCCATAAGATCCAATAGATGTCACAAGGTAAAACGTTTAAAAATCCAGGGTTATGATGCACTCAGAAAGTCAATACATTGAATGGCATAGAAAATTTTAGTGCTATTGGCCCGCTGAAGCCTTATACTCTTAAAAGGAGATTATTTTCCGATAATCGTCAAGCGATGGTGAAAAGTGGTGCTTGAGCAGAGGAACAGGGTAGCATGCATTCATGGCTCGTTGCAATGTGTACAAAACTGCACCCAGAGAGACCAGCTTCTCTTAGCAAGGGCAAACGAATGAAGTTGGTGCAGGTCACGTCTTCTCGAACAGCCGTCACATGGACGGACACCGTGATACTGGGATCACTTTCACCATCAGAAAGGGTCACGTCCTGAAACTGTCTTCTGTCATCTCAATGTGGCCATCACTCCGTCGGGAGAGAGCCTTCCATTTTATCAGTACCCAAACCTCTATGAGGCCAAGGGGTGACAACGCAACTGAAATGCTCAAAACATCCTGAACTCCCCTATTTGGTTTTCTGTGGCCTTTAATCCAAACATACTTAGTTCATTTTTCCATAAAGCCGGCAAGCCTGAAAAGCGTAACTCGTTCATATTTTCAACCTTGGTAGTCAACTGTTAAACGTATGATTAATTTCGGTACGCTTGCAATTGCCTACCCCCTACGAAGTCGTACAGAATTCCAATAATAGGTTTTACGTTTTGGCTTTAGAAAAACATGCAGCTTCTGAACTCCACATATATTCATAGCGCTGCCTCATATTTATCACTAGAGTATTTTCCTTGATGTGGCCAATCGCGACATCTTATGGCGTGCAACTGTAATTTGAACATCTACATTGTGTCTTGTCAGATTTGTAAATTGGTTTATAATAGAATCATTCTAATTTACAGAAAAAAATTTGATGCAAATTGGATTGAGTCGTATGTGAACGTATTTATGTCATTGGCATAATCCTTTAGCATTTGATTTGATTTAAGAACCACACAAAGAGGCGAAAGGGGCAAAGAGTTTTTAGGTAAATTGTGCAGCAGAAGCATGTTCCCATTGTAATAAATTACGACTGCAGTTGAAGGTGGACTGTTAGTTAACTGGGAAGGTCTTTATAGGATACTGGCCTAGTGAAAAATGAGGAAAATGACAAATTAATGATAACTTGGAGCCGGATGCGAATATTTAAAACACGTATCTTTAAGTTAGACAGTCCTTCAAAAATGAAAAGCCAGACTTAAATTATTTTTTGCGAAGCCTTTTTAGTCGAACTGTGTCTTTCCATGCCTTTTTATGGATTTGGAGCATAAAGGGGTATGTTAAAATCTGCGGCCTGCTGTTTCACCTAAATGACTAGCGCTACTAAAATGTTGTAGACTGTTTTTTACATAAATCCAGGAATTCCCAGACATAACTGACAAGGGGTACTGAACCAGAGGGTTTGAATGCTCACAAGCGCTTATTACAGTAGATATAAAGGGCCTCATGGCACAGAAAATTTGCGGGTCAGATGTCAATGACGAGTAATCTCTGATTTTGAGTCTATCCGTTCACTATTATAATTATTTTTATTATTACTTCTTCTACTACTACTACTTCTACTACTTCTACCACCTCCACTAGGCTACCAATACCGCACCACCAAAAAAATTATAAATATAATCAATAATAAAATTATTCCAACCATCCCCTTATCAATGTTAGTTATCAATTCATCTACTACTACTACTACTACTAATAATACCGGTAATGTTAATAGGATTGCTGCCCGTGTTGTTTCCACTAAGTTTATCACCAGTGATTAGCCCAGCATTGCTAACACTACTTCAAATACTATTAATACTGTTATTACTGCTTTTTCAATTACTATTATCACTACCTACAATATCATTGCTAAGAAGTTATCCTGCAGTATGGCCTTATGTTTACAACTGCGGTGATTAATGAGACCAATCTGCCTGAGAACATTTAATTTTTTAGATAGCACGTGATTCTCTTCAGTGTTTCCGATTTTCAGTCGATGTCCTCCAAAATGAAAACGTCACAGGTTGTTATTTGTGAATAATATTGTCATGTGACATTTTAAAGGTGCTAATGAACTGCAAGGACGCAAGGTCTGCAACCTTTTTTTAGGAAGGTCTCGAAAGTTGCGCTGTTACGTTGTTGTTGTGTGAATAAAATTCCAAAGAGACCAATAAAGACTTTAAAACTGAAAAATAGAGTGACATCCAAGATGCTAGTTCACTTACCCAATTAAGCCATAGGCTGAACCAGGACGCAAGTCCTAAACGCTTACTTTTAACTGCGTTATAATTAAAACCTCAGTATTAGAAATGCTAAACGAAATACAACCTGCGAAACCACACACTCTCAGTTGAATACTAGGAGTTCTCTTCCACGTTTACGAATGCGAATCTCATATAACCATTTCTAACCACCCTCTGACTGGAAGAAACACGAGCATATTGCTTGTTTTCCGATAGAAATGGGACTTAACCAATCACGATATCAAAGGATTTTCTTTCTTGTCCGCAACAGGTTGTGCGCTGACGTTCGTAGATTTTCATTTACTTTTTTGTAAAAAATTCCGTTTTAACTAGCCATTATTTATTTAGAAGAGAATTTCTCAAATTAAAAAATCAGAGAACTCAGCGGATATTAATAATATAAACAAGCAGCTGTAGAAACAGAGAAAATGGTGAAGTGGTTTTGTAGCACCAACAAAGCCCCATGGTTAATCATACGCAAGATTCACTTCCCCTCCCTTTGTTCATTGAGTGAAAGAGTAAGGATTAAACTACTCAACATACGACAATTTCATTAAGGAAATTATTCAAATCAGCCAAAACACTAATTAATTAGGTACGTGCCATAATCTTCCAATGCAAAGCTCAAAAGCAAACGCAACATTAGGGTACTCAAAGGCCCATGCCTATTTCCCTCAATAAATTGAATCAGGGATATTGTTATTTAAATTTACTTAAGTGTGCACCCAGCTGAGATGGCAAGACAGGATCCCAGCCACGGAAGTCCTGGAGCGGACCGGAATCCTCAGGATCCACGCCATGCTGAGGCAAGTGTAACTGCGATGGAGCGGCCACCTGGTGAGAATGGACGACGAGCTACTACCCTAAAAGACTTCTACGGCAAGGTCACTACCGGTGCTCGCCGACAGGAGGTCGAAAACGACGCTACAAGGACATTTTGCAGAAATATCTGAAGCAACTGCAAATCAACCCTGTGACCTGGGAGGACCTCGCCCAGGATAGACAGGCATGGAGCAGATCCGTGAAGACTGGTTCAGCAATCTATAAGGCCAAGCTGATGGCCGCTGCTATGGCCGAAAGGGTCCATCACACAGAGCCTGGTGAACTAGTGCCTGGAGCACCAACACACAGCAGAGACCGCTATCTCCAATGCCGTCACTGCCCACGCGCATTCATTAATCGCATGGGCCTGCTCGGTCACATGCGCATCCATGAAAGCGTAACCCACCGCGATGTCATCATGGCTTGCGCACCTATAAACACTTCCTATAGTCCTCTCACGAGCTTGACTACCAGTACCAGAAGCAGATACCCCCAGACTCAGCAACTCCCGATCGATCTTGTCCTCATTGCAACCGCACGTGAATGGCCCACAACGGCCTGATCGGTCACTTGCGAATCCACCGCACAGAGACCGGCGGACCAGTGCCAGTAGCATTAACATACACCCGCCGCACCCGACTCAAATGTCCGCACTGCCCACGCACATTCACACAACGCATGGGCCTATTAGGTCACAGGCATCTCCATGGAAACCTGCGGTAGAACACCGCCGGCTATACCATAACACTATAGACTTGCACTATAGACAGCTTTTCCCTTGCACTATAGACAGCTTCGGGGGGACCTGATACTAACATTCCGCATACTACGCATCCAGGACTGTTGTCTCGTGCCAGGGGATTTCTTCGAGTTAGCAAAAACAACGAACTTGAGAGGTCATCCTCTCAAATTACGTGTGACTGGAGCAGGGCTAGACACTCGGAAGTACTTCTTCTCCAAAAGAGTAGTCGAAGCTTGGAATAGTCTTCCTCTGGATGTTGTAATGTCGGACTCCTTGGAGGTTTTAAGCGAAAGTTAGATCGATATAATGGTGCGAGCTACAACACTAACGGAAAGCTGCAAGTGTGACGTCAGAAAGTAAGGTATTTATGATACTACTAGTTATATTTGAGTAACATTTCCTTGTTTGTTATTTTCGTTCGAGGGCTTGCATTCTCCCATTATTCCCATGCTGGGGTCCTCGAGGTCTTCGATGCTTAACTTATTTACACACCTTGGTGACACCATGAGTATTCGCATCAGCTGGACCTGGCGACCGTCGTCCATGAGGTGTATGAACGTTATCCCCTGGTTTGAACCGCAATGGACCGAGGATGATCTGGACATCTATTTCAGCCTTTGAAATCCCTCAACGGACGCTGCAATCAGCAATGGAGCATCATGTGACCTCCGAAATGCCCCCCGTTGGACCCCCTCCCAAGGGCGGCAGTTTTTTTCTCATAAATATCACCGGGAGTTTTTTTCACTGTCTGCTCTTTTTCAACTTTGTTCCACTATGTTGGCCTCGCCAACATATCGAGATATTATTTTTTTGATACCACAACTCGCATGTACACATAGGGAATTCAAAGGTGACTCACCTACATCTCCCTCAAATATACTGATACTGATACTACACCTCTCCTCATCAGCCCCTGCACCTCACATGCTCACACGCAACACCACAAAAACATGCTCTCAGCCTGCACAGCAGATTGAGAGGCAAGCATGATCCTCGGCTCCTTCTCCATGTGGCTCCCCTGCTGCATGTGTGATCTGAGCTTGAGAATATCCCAGGGCGTAAATTGCCGTGGGTTGAAATGTTGCTAACTGACAATTACATTTAGACCTCGTAGTCAGTTCAATATGTGATGTGTGGAATGGCTGACTGGTGGTCTAAGAGTCAGGCTGCGATGGCTCCCTCGTAACGTGACCCCTGGCTATCTCACACACGTGAGCTATAAGCTCTTCAACTCCCTGTTGTGTAAAATCCTGGTGCTTGTGTTCGGGGCCAGGACTTGCAATTAGTACGCGTAGACAAGTTCACCAGCAACTGCGCCCACTTCCGCAGCAGACAACTGACCGACTTGGACGGTGGTCTGATTTTGGAGGTGGGGGAGGGAGTGAGGTCGATGGCTCAGCGCAATTTCCTCATTATAAACAATTTAACGCCCTTGAAACTACCACGGTACGTTAAAAGCCGTGGCTTGGAATGTTGCCAACTGACGGGATAACTCGGACCACGTAGTCAGCCCATTTTTTAATTTGTATGGAATTGCTGACCGTTGGACTGGGAGTCAGACTGCAATGGCTCCTTCTTAATGTGGCCTTTATGGTACTCGAACTCCGTGGGATTCTATCCAGGTGTTGTGGCACGCCCAGGGGTGGCTCCGGCCGCGCCAGCCACCCGCGTATTCTCCCACCTCCGGTCTTCTTGACTCTGTCATTACACTGTACTCAGGTTGGGGAGGAGGACAGAGTGCGTTAGCTGCAGCGCATGGCTACTATTGCTTAAAACTAATCTACGCAAAAGTCACCGTCCCTGCACCACCCTTCGGCGGAGTATACGGTAGACATCGTCGGACTACGATGGCCGAACTGTCGTGTCGGGTGTGAACCCTGGGGTGTAGGGGGTACTAGTTAGAGGGCCATCACACAGTTAGCATAAGGTCACTCCATTTGCCTCGTGCATGTGGTGAATACTCCTGTGACTGCCTCTACCTCGTATCCAACCCTCACCTGTGGCTCCTCGCAGTTGGGGTCTGCCCAGCGGCCACACCTCAGGGTACCGTTACGACCGGCGGACTAAACTAGGTGAGGGTCTCCTGTGTGTGTGGTACGTCTGACTTCCAAATTTCCCACCTCCCCTCCCACCTCCATCTCAAAAGTTCTACGGAGAAAGCAACAGCAATCCCCTTAAGCGGCGCAGGCTAACTCGGGTCGCTCTCCCATTAAAACAAAACCATGACCAATAGTTGAGTTCGGCAGCCGTCTGGATGTCCAAGCAGCCCTATGTAGGGAAAGCACTACTTGCCTCTTCAAGGAGGAAGGGGGTAGAAAAGGCGCCCTTAACAAATGCTGCGACTTATGCAGCTAGCGGTGAATCACAGATCGCAAAATACGCGGTCGTAAAACTTAAACAACCTAAAATACTCACCGTCCCCATCCCACGTGCCACACCCTCCGGGGTGCTCGGTTGAGTCCGATCACACTTGCAGCGTGGAATGTTCGTTACCTTTTAGAAAATCCGAGTGGCAACCGACCGGAACGGAGAACGGCGCTAGTCACACGAGTACTGGCACTCTTCAAGGTGGACATTTCTACTCTTAGTGAGACCCGATTATCTGAACAGAGTCAGATGGAGGAGGTGGGTGCCGGTTACACCTTTTTATAGCAGCCACCCAAAGACAGAGCGATGTGACGCTGGTATCGCCTTTAGAATTCGGAATGCCATCGTGGGAGGTTTGCCCTGTCTGCCGCACGGTAGCAATGATCGTCTGATAAGTCACCGTCTGCCTCTTCTGGGAGACAAGTTCGCCACAATCCTCAGCGTCTTCACCCCTCCTTCCCTAATGACTAGCTTCGACGAGGCAAAGAACAAAATCTATGAGGATCTGCAAGCTCTCCTGGTGACTGTGCTGAAGGTGGATAAATTGATTGTCTCTGGCGACATAACGGCCGCGTCGGCACAAACCAAGCCACATGGAGAGGAGTGCTGGTCCCCCATGGTCTTGACGGCTTCAATGATAATGTCCTTCTCCTCCCAAGAACCTGCGCGGAGCACCGCCTCATCCTGACGAATACTTACGTCTGCCCTCTGATGCGGCAGAAGGCGACCTAGATGCACTAACGGCCGAGGTACTGACACCTGCTGGCTTATTTCCTCATACGGGGACGAGATCCGCAGGATGTACTGGTGACAAAGGCGATCCCCAGCGCCGGTGGATGATCAGATCATGGCCTCTTTATCTCGAAAAGGAGGCTTTTTCTGCTGCCACGCAGGAGACCCCAAGGTAAGTGACCACGAGGTAAGTTGAATACTGTTTTGTTGAGTGTGCCTGCTCACCATCCCCATTGCAGCAACGAGCTGGCAAACCGACTAGCCAACCTCCCAACCACCGGCCAGGATGCCTCCATGGAGAACCGATGGCGCCAACTGAGAGACACAGTCGAATCCGCCGCCCTGGATGTCCTCGGCCGCGCACGTCATCAAAACCAGGACTGGTTCGATGACAACGACGCAGCCATCCATACTCGGCTGTCCCGAGCGAATCACTCACATGATGCGTCAACTCCATTATGGCACACGTCACGGACAGCGGGTCTTCTCAGAGGCATTCGCAGTGACCAACGGAGTGAAGCCGGGCTGCGTCCCGGCGCCGACCCTTTTCAGTCTCCTGTTCTTTGCCATGCTAATAGACGCCTATCGTGACAAAAGCCCCGGGGTCCGAATCGCCTACCGGATGGATGGCCAACTCCTCAACCAGCGGTGGATGCACTCCCAGTCGCGTTTATCCACAGCCACCATCCACGACCGTCTCATCGCTGAGGACTACGCACTCAATGCAGCGACAAAAGAGGACATGCAAAGGAGCATGCACCTCTTCGCTGCCGCTTGTGGCAACTTCGGACTGCGCATAAACATGGCGGAAACGATGGTCATGCATCAGCCACCACCCAATACCTCCTAAAATACGGCTCACATCAACATCAATGGCGCTTAACTGAAAGCCATGGACACCTTTACCTACCTGAGCAGCAACCTCTCACGCAGCACCAAAATCGATGAAGAGGTCACCCACCGAATTGCAAAAACGGCCAAGCCTTCGGACGCATGCAGAACATCGTCTGGAATCAATACAATCTCCATCTCAGCACCAAACTCAAGATGTACAAAACCTTAATCTTGCCAACGCTGCTGTATGGAGCGGAAACCCGTACGGTCTACCAAAAGCAGGCGTGAAAGCTCAATCACTTCCACCTCAGGTGCCTCTGCAAACTCCTGAAGCTTACATGGCAAGACGGGATCCCGGACATAGAAGTGCTGGAATAAACAGGCATCTTCAGCATATACACCCAACTGAGACAACTGCAACTGAGCTGGAGCGGCCACCTCATGTTGATGAATGATGAACGACTACTCAAATGACTCTTCTATGTAGATGCCGTCACGGGTTCTCGTCAAAAAGGGGATCCAGGACAAAGCTACATGGACACTCTGAACACTTCCCTCAAGCAACTACAGATCAACCCGGCAAATGTGAAAGACTTTGCCTGGAACCGACCGCCTTGAAGGAGGACAGTGAAGAAAGGAGCAGTAATTTATGAAGCCAACCGGATCACCGTCGCCAAAAGAGCGGCACGCAAGTCACCAGAGCGCCGGACCATTACCGCCAATGCCCAAGCCCTTTCAACATGCCCGTGCTGTCAACGCACCTTCCTCGCGCGAATCGGCCTGGTTGGACACCTTCGAACGGAATGTAACAACAATCTGACAACCTCAACTTTTGTAAACCCTCCTTCGAAGCCCCCGACGGTCAACCCTGGCACCAATTCCCCCACTCCTAACATCAAAGGAATAAATTTCAATACTCCTCACTAACACCATCACCACAACCACCATCACCGCCATAATCACCCGTACCAACGATGGGGGTTCGGTTCTAACCTGTCCTCATTGAGACTGCATATTCATCTCGCGCATTGGCCTGGTCGGTCACATTCGAATCCATCGCACGGCCACCGGCAAACCAATGCCTGTGGCTACGACATACAGTCACCGCGCGCGCCTCCACTGCCCTCACTGCTACCGCACATTCACGCACTGTATGGACCTATTAGAGCACATGCGTTGGCACGCTAACCTGTGGTAAACCACTGTAGGCTTAACCACATTAATGGACACTATCTGCACCAATCCATACGCAAAACGCTCACCATCATCTCGTACCCGAGTCTATTACGGGGTCCTAAAAACCATCGATTGGAACACTACCAATCTGACGCTTACACAAGACAACGCCATCGTCTCAGTGTGTTGTGCATTGAGTGACTGACTAGTGAACTGGGAATAAGACAGGGATGGCTCCTTCCTAGTCCCTGGTTTTGCGAATCCTAGTGTGTGCGTTAAAGTGGTCTGTTAGTGCTGTGGCGCGCGAAGACGGATACGCCGGTCCGTAAGTCAATGGAACCAATCCCTCAACAGAAAACGGACGGTGGTCTGATTGTGGGGGTGGGGTAGATAGTGAGGTCGACGGCTCAGCGCATTTTCCTCACTATAAACAATCTGACGCGCATGAAGCTACCGCGGTGCGCTAAAAGTCGTAGTTTTGAAAATCGTCAACTGAAGGAACAAATCAGACGGCGTGGTTAGCCCAGTGCGTGCGTTTGTGCGTTATGGACGACTGGCAGAATGAGAGCCAGGCTGCAATGGCTCCTTAATGTGGCCTTTATGGCACTCCCACTCAGTTGGGATGCGAGTCACCCCTCCCTTTTGTTGTTTTATGTTGGACCACAGTGTGTGGGCCTGCGACCTCTCTATCTATAGTCTACTAGACTCTATCTTGACACCAGGCCGAAATGGTGGAGTGGAACCGAGCGTGAGGTAGATGCTGTTAAAGTCTACTCTGACTGTAATCAAGTGCAACTTACCATCCCTGCACCACCCTTCTATGGAGCACACGGTGGACATCGTCGGACTACGACGGTCGAACTATCTATTAATAAAACAGAAATTTAAGGTGGAACTCCCAAAGATTTTTAAACTCAAAGAAACAGGTGCCCCTCCTTAAATAGTCAGCAGACCTTTCATGAATGAGAGTGTGTGCAGTGTATCCATAGTGTAAAGAAATTGGGAAATAAATTGGACATAATAACTCCAGCCCCTAAATTTCAACTTATAAAATTATTTCTTTGCGATACTTAATAGTTCATTACTTATACAAGTAGAAATATAACATGCTTCACAGTTTGTGTGTCCCAAAATTCGCATTTGGGTTTGAACGTGTTTATCAATCTCTATTCTTGGCTTAAGGCATAAAAACCAACATATCAGGCTCGTTTATTTCAGGATCTTTAATATAATGTCTCTTTCGTGACCCCGCCTCGTGCGATTCGAAACAGCGCCTGCTAGACGTCTGTTGGAGTCTAGATTGATGGCTTCTTGGGCAATCCGTTTACTGTGTTCGAATTGATGCATTCCATACGTTGCCACAATTTTACTTAAACTCACGTCTCCTGGTTGGGCCTTGTATCTCAGATGTTTAGGTCCTTGGCTGTAATAAAGCCTTTTCTTTTCGGCTGGCTTCCTTAAAAAATACACACCCGAATGTTGTTCATGCATGTCGGAAGTCAACTGAGAACCTCTTACCAGCGCTTCTCTAAGTTGCAAAACAGAGGTGGTTTAGGAGAAAAAGGAAGAAGATATTTCTAGCTGAGTAAAGATAACGTGTTAAATCGCGCTGAAACCCACACATGCAGGAGGTTTAGTGATCGATCTTGCGTAGAAAGTAACTGGCATCAATGTCCAGAGAGAGAGAGAGAGAGAGAGAGATTAAATTTACACCGGGAAAATACAAAAGAAAAGACAATCAACATGGTAAGCCCACTGCTTACAAGCACTGGAGTTCTGTGGACTATAAGCCTCTTTTATTTCTGCTCTTCTTCACGACTAAGAAAATTAAATACCGTATAGTAGGGATGGTATAGGGACCCTAGTAAGATATAAGAGCAGTAACAACCCGTAGTACAGGTGGATTTGCGCTTCTTCCTAGAAAAGGCTATATGTAGGGCCGAGATTATGGTAACGTTGGTTCATGAATACTCACCGATCAGTTACGGGACTCACTAGTCTCGCTGTGCCTTGGGACTCGCTCTCGAACACCGTAAGCAGCTGCATAGCAACTGGCTTTATAGGCAGCTGAACATTGCCAACAAGGACACGGGCGTCTCCAGTGTCTTGTCATGTTCATCAACCAGTATCAATATTGGCAATATAACCCGGTGAGACAATGAGCCCATAGCGCAAGAGGTTAGAGCTTTAGGCTTCTAATCAACAAGCCTCAGGTTCGAGCCTCGGGTGGGCACCACCTGGGGTTGGGTATGGCTGGCCAGTCTCCCTTGTTTTTGTCGGCAATGTTCCTAAGGATAAGTGCTAATTTTTGGTTTAGGGTTAATCTTAGGTTTAAAACATGGGACTATCTATTCATGCAGGAATTTAGCACGAGGCCTCCTGTATAAAATAGGGAGTTGAATGCTAACTGGGTGATTGCCGTTGGGAGTCTGAGCGTTCATCAACGAATTCAACTCTGTACTTGTGTCCTATTTTTTATTTTCCTACATGCTTTAGCCTTCAGCACCTACAGTTGTTAGGGTGGGCAAGATATAATCAAAGACCAACTGGTTATATCCTTCCTGGCAAACGGTGTGCGGGTTTAGGTAGATGATGGTTAAATTTTCTTTGCATGTCAAAATAGCAGCATTCATATTGGAGAGCAGCATTTCGTTTCGTGGTGTCACACGACCAGTGATACAACCGTTGTGCAAAAACCTTGCGCTGGGTCGTAAATTTTTCTATTTGATGTGAACTAGGCTTTGAAACCAAACTTCACGAGTTGGACAATTTACGTGTTTCAAGGAAAATGTTCTCTGGCGTATTTCTTCCTTGGCAAGAATAATGTGATAATATCGCCTGACAAATAATGTGAAAAATAACTAAAAAAGCCATATCATTAAAAGATAACAATACCTGGTCCAGAATGAACCACAATCCCTTAAGTTTTTTAAGAACTGTGATAACAAACGGACGCTGAGGGCAAGACCAACAGTCAGAAAAATTGAGACAAAAACAGCTGCTTTTTCAGTCTGTAAATTACAGAAATACGATTGGCTGGAGAGAATGTTTGCGTTGCGCACCTTAAGAACGAAATCGAATGGAGTCCAGACAGTTCCCTGGGTTCTTGTCGTGCGCCGATAGGCCTGTGATATTTCATGTGGATTATCCACTGTCAACCGCCTTTAGTCGTTTTGCATGTTGGCGCTTTTGCGAGTTGGATTCACATCCAAAATTGACCTGAAGATCTTCTAGTGAATTGTTGGACTTTTGAGGATAGTGTCAGTTGCCTCTCCTGGTCCGCGAGCACGGTAATGAGGCATTCTTCAACCACGAGTTCCGTTAATGGTCCGTAATGTGACCTTTCCTCTCCATATTTAGCGCCGAGACTGCCCGAACAAAGTAATTGGCCACTTGGGGAGTGCGAGATCTGACACCACATCCAGCGACAGTGGCGATAAAAAACTTGCCGAGTAATTTTTCAGCTAAGAGTTAGCCACCGTTTCTGTGCCATTCAGACGCTACCGAAGGGCATGCTCTCTGCAGGCTTTTGAAGGCTTATTGACTTACAAATCCTGTGTTGATTGAAAAGCTTGTGGTTGTTTCTGATGGCGATAAAGCGTGAAAGTGTACCCAAATTTATCTTGTAAAAGAGGTTAGGAGTACAAGTTCAGGTGAGTTGCGAAGCCGATAATGCGCTTTAACCAGACACTTGCATTACTGGTTGGGTGCAGTGCGTTCAGCCACTACACTTACTATCACCAAGCCACTTCGAACTTAATTCAGTCGTAATTGCTTATAAAGTTCCCGGCAGGATAGTGGAATATGAACGCCACCACCCCCCAATGTAATACAACTGGCCCTGCGCTCAATTCCAGGACGAGAACATATTTCTGTTTCCTAATCCTAAAACGAACCCAAACCATAAACTCTTATCCTTATCCAAACCCTTACTCTAACCTTATCCGTCACCGCAATTTCTCTGGAACTTGGCAAAAAGCCATCTGCATTCTGTGCAGCTCCTTCTCTCGTTTCCTGTTGGGGACCATACATGCCACAAGTGACCTTGCTTCTCCTCAAAGCACGTTTAGATAAAATCCGTTTACCTTTAAAGCTAATGTTTTCCTTTTTGACTTCATTTCAATTATTAGTGCCTGATCAGCACGTGCAGAACTGTCCAATTTTGTATTTAAACGTTTTTTTGGAATTTGTATGATGAAACTAGTAGATGCAGTTTGATAACATTTTAGTGGACATGTTGTTGCATAACACTCTCCTTATACAAAGCAGTAGATTGTGCTGGCAAAGTCGCACATGCACTCATACTTCCAGGTCCCGAGTGTGCTGGACCTAACAGGCATTTTCTTCATGAGTATAAGCTCATTGGCCTCTATAAATTCTATTACCAGAATTCAGAACAGTTCTTGGAGACTTGATCGAACTTTCGCTCTTTTTCACTCATGCCCCTTTTGAGATCTATTGTCTCGGGTTGAGTCCATTTGTAAGTGCTGAGATAGTTTTAGAAATAAATTTTCCCCCGAAGTCTGCTTTTGATTGATGTTCACATCTTAAATGAGAGTATTCAAACACTCACGGATTCATGCACTACTTTCCGAAAATTATATTCCTCCAGTCTCCAGCATCCAATAATTTGCACTATTAGCTCGACTAAAAATCGTAGCGCTTTCAGAAGAAAACTGCCAGAGGATCAAAAATATCTATTACTTCTTATCAACTACACGCTGCTAAGATAGCACTCGCAACCTGGGATCGATACAAAAAATGAGCCATTTGTTGTTGGTGTGACACTAAGAGCCGTTAAATGTCATCAAAAATGGTATTGTTCTAAGTATGGTTAACATAAAAATGATCAAAATACATCTGCTTTATCACAGCTACCAGTTTTTCAAAAATGGTCTAGAATAGAATAAAAATTTGGTAAACATTTCCGCCCTAATTAAACGAAGTTTCCCATATTGAAATTCAAATACAGTCTTTTTTTGATACAGCCACAGGTTGTATATATTTTACCCTGGAAAAAGGCCAAATATGTAAATTTTGGTTGATGCCGATACTTCTTGGTACCTTTTACATCTCAAAATTAAAGCTCTTATACACATGCAGTGGCTATGTATTATGATACACGGAACATCAGACGAGAAATGAGGTTGGGGAGGAAGTAAAACTTACTGGTAAATCTAAATCAAGCTTAACCTTTAAAAGTTTATATGGCTGCCCATTTTCACAATAAGCACTGAAGAATTAGTTGTACACACAAAAACCTGCTCTGAGAGAGATTTAATTTATTCAAGATCCTTTGGAAATAAAACATCGTACCCTTTGCATTAACGAGGACTATGGCTAATTTGCCGCATTTAAACTTTTAAGGGTTCAATTTGTGTGCCAGTTAATGCAATAGATGCCATTTGTTTCTGATTTCTCGGCATTTTGAACACTGTAGTGATTTGCGTCACTATGTTCGCTAACAAACTCAATACCTGCCTTGTTTCACCTGGCTGCTTAAAAGATGTTAAATGACTTAACAGATTGCTGCCTGACAAATACGGAACAGCTAGAGTCTCTCTTATATTCAACCCTTATGTCCATGAGCCCATTAATTAGCGTATTACGTACGCTGTTTAGAAATGTAGACGAGAAGGAATAATAAAATCTATTTCATAAATGTTGTTTAAATGCACTTTCTAACTAAGCTGGTTCAAGAAAAAATCTTCATGTTATGTGCAGAATAGAAATAGGGGCAATTTCATCCACACATTGTGGTAATAGATGGACGGAGACGATTTTGGAAGCTGAAATTCCTTCTTAAATGCACACTTATCACAACTTCTTTTAGAGGTTTGAATGTACAGTGAATATGCTCAGGTGGTTTGATGCTGCTTAATCTTTTGAGAAAAAGAACGTCGCAATTACAAGTTACAATGTTCAATCCCGTGGACCGTCAGTTCATTCTGATAAATAATGTAATGCTTACGAGATTTTGACCATCAAAAACGACAAAATATGCTGGAGCACTCAGATGGGAATTGCAGAGCTTACAGCAAGTGAAACAGATACGGAAATTTTTCACACAGTCGCATACGGAACGAGAAATACATAAGTTTTTATGTTGAAAATGCAGCGATTTTTGGCCGGGTAGCTAAGGAAATAGAAATGCTCTTTCCAAATATAAAATTATCGAGTTAATAATTATCCGCCATCCTTGAGCTAACGTGTCGTGTGGTATTGCACACCAGCAATGCCCAAAATAGCAGGTGGCCAAGCGATTCATGACAAAGGGATGTTTATCGATCCAAAAAATAAGACCATAGCCTGCAACAGCAGCAAAAGCATACCAATCTGTCCTATAAAGAGTGTCAATATTCTGTGTTAAAGTATAAGAAAGTCCACAGTACTGATAACATAAATGTTTTGTTGAATAGCAAACTGAGGAAATTTAATTTATTAAATATCGCCAAAGCTCTCTTAGTATAAGCATGGATATACTTTTAATTCTGTTTTTTTGTGGATTCCATCTATATTCCCAAGCATACCAATCGGTCCTTTAAAGAGTGTCAATACTGTGTGTTAAAGTATAAGAAAGTCCACAGTACTGATAACATAAATTTTTTGGTGAATAGCAAACTGAGGAAATTCAATTTAAGAAATATTGACAAAGCTCTCTTAGTTTTAGCATGGATATACTTTTAATTCCATTTTTCTGTGGATTCCATCTGTATTTCCCCATAAAGACGCCAAGAAAAAACGGACTCAACATCGATATTCACCAGCCAGCGCCAAAATCTATGCTTCTGGAGATACTATTCCAACAAAGTCTGCCATATAACAACATTCTTCAACGTCGCCTCATTTCTGAATTTTAAATTCTGCCCTCCTTAGCATTAAAATTCAATCAATTGCTGGTCTCCCCAGTTAGAAAGTAAAATCTAGTTTACGAAACCTAACTAAAGTGACTGATCACTGGTTACGATTACGTGAATTTAGCTTTTGCACACTTCGATGTAAAACCATACCAAATACCTAGCGAAAACTTAGCCATATAAACTGCGTGCAGAATATTTAAAAAAAACTTATACGTTTTGAAACATGATGGTTAAAACATTTGTCCCCTTTCCTTAAAATAAGGCGTAAAGCGAAGGTTTTATTAAGTATCTTAGGTGCTAAACATTTAGGATGGGTGCACTTCATCCTAGTTTTTATAGAAAACAATTTGGGAAATGGTAAAAACAACCGTCGTTTTGCCGAACTAACTATTGATCACTCAGAAAAAACAACTTTAATTGAAAACACGTTTCTAAAATTTGGCCAGTTATCTTTTACTAGAATTGAGCGTTAATTTCATTGTACATGCTATAGCACGGGTTCAAGGCGTATTAATTGCAATGAGTTTCAGTAACTTTATTGAAGAACGCATAATACAATTTGTTTTAAACAGAATTATTCTATGCGCAGTAGGAATATTCAGCCTTGTTGTGCATTACCAAAGTGTCGTTCACGAAGTAGAAGCTGTCCGATTTAGTTTCGTTAGGACAACTTATCATTGCTTGAACTAAATAAATTGTAATATATACATATAAAATGCAGACCATCTGCATCATTCAACTCAGGAAATTCGTAAATGTGTTCCACTGTATTCTTTGAGCCAGGTATGACGAATCCGAAATTAAAGTCGAACGACTTAAGGAGTCTGTCTTTGAAAAAATGTCTCTCGATCATGCGAAGGTTGGGAATATTTAAGTCATTTACTTGAAACTCAACACTAAAAATAAGCATAAATACTGAACTAACGTGGCACCAATCGTCTTAAGCAATAGGAAACTGGCAGGAAATTTGTATCGCACGATTCCGTTAGCATTTGGAAAAGTTCCCAGTTCTTTAACCAAGCGTTTATAATTGGCATCCTTACCTGTGAAAGGCCTTGCAAGGTCAACAATAATATTATTAGAATCCATATCTCTCAGAGTGAAATGTGTAAACTGTATGCCATATATATTTGCCGAATTTGAGCAAAGATAACCTACGATTAAAACTAAAAAAGGATACTACCATTAGTTGGCCTAGACAAGGCTAACACAGTCTCCGGAGTGACTTCCGAATGTTGCATCTTTAGTTTTAATTTTTCAGGTTTTTCGGCGCTTTTTTTACGAAAAAGCCGCTTCCCAACGAACGACATCTCCAAACGATCTTGGCAAATAAGAAAACCGCGCCAATTAACTCCCTTAGGACCTTGCCAATTATCAAGTGTTTCAATCCCAAAGATCAAAGGGTTTTGGAGAAACATTAGTCAAAACGCATGGTTTGTTGCATACTATTATCATGTGATTTAGATCCACTCCGGTGATAAAAGCAAGATACTACACAAAATAGTTATATTTTGCCTTTTAGGGTTTGGTTTACTGTTTTATCAGCGATTCTAGTTATGCCAAATTCCAAGCCTTCTTACTTCTAATATTTCTCTTTGACTTCTTAAGGTTTATTGTCTGCCGGCTGCCCTGGTGCCTACTCGTTTTTCTAAATTTATCTGGGATATCTATTAGTGAGCTTTTATTTTCTACATATGCATCTTCTAGTGATAAAAAGCCATATATTTCTGTCTGCGAGTCATTGGAAATAATTGCATTTTCTTGTATCATGATCAATGATTAAAGCAGACTTGTAAAAGCTAGGCAAGCAAACATTTGAGACAACTTAAGGGGTGAAATTTCGTGTACGTACAAGAAAAGGCGTCATAAAAAGGAGCTGCAAAAGTACACCGAATGGATTGACTCTAGGGTAGAAAAGCTGAAGGACGGTTAAATTCGTAACCATATCGTCGAATGCACAAATAAGCTGAGGAAAACATAAAGCTATTAAATTAGGTACATTTCCTTTCACTGAAGTGGAGCCATAACCTGGTGGATTGTACGCGATTGATGCCTTGATCCAAAAAGGATTATTTGCGAATTATAATGATAGGTTTATTGATATGACACCTCTTGGGCCAGTCAATCTCCTTAGAATACAGGAAAAAACCAAAAACAACCTTCTTCTTTCTGCTAAGTCTTTAGCTTTGTTTTGGTTATAGGCTTGGTTAACAGTGTGTTTGTTTTAAGTAAAAAATTGTCTTTAAAAGCAAAGTAAAGGCAAAATATGAAAATAAATAGTTTAACAGTATTAAAATTAATGTTTCTTGATAAAAACGTTTGGGTCAAGAATAGTCTCTCACTTATGGAATTTCGAGTGTTCATTCGAAATTGGTAGAGTCAATTGCGGACTCTTTGATTTTCCATTAATTCCAATCACATACGAGTGACTCCAACCGCTTCGTTCTGTTGTGTCGTGTGGCGATTTTTTAGGCCTAGTTGTGTAGCAGCCGTAGGCTTGGGGGTGCCAACTGTCTGGATTACGCCGGTGGCCTCGCAAGCCAGATGCTCTTCAGCTTCGTCCTTAAATTCGCCTTTGCCCTTGCAAAACTCTGACTATTCCTACTTTTGGTCAGACATACTGCTCAGTCACATATGAAACACCGAGGATTTTAAGGAAATAGATGAATGTATTAACTGGGATGAAAAACGGAGTCCAAAAGGGTGATACAAAAATGGAAATGCAACTGGTAGATGGGGCAGGTGGAGCTGAGTGCGACCACGAAAGGAAGAGCTGAAACGTTGACTCGTTGCTACAACCCTCCGTGTTCCGTGGGTCCGGGTGTGGTGATGGTGAGGGCTGCCTCCACGGTTTGGGATTCATCTTCCTCGCAGATATGGACTGCAAGAGAAGAGAAAAGAGCGGATGAAAAAAGGCACATGCCACACAAACACGAAGTTTGAAAACTTGACTTACCCGCGCTTACCTATTTAATCACCGGAGTTGTTGTCTTGACTTCGCTTGCCACAACGGCGCCCTGTTTGGGTGGTGCCCTGTCCGCAGGGCCTGTTGTTAGAGTGTTTGGGTTGGTTGAGACTTCGACTTTCGTTGGATTTTTGTGGATCTAGGTGGAGGGGAATGATCGAGAGTTTGTCCGGAGATGGTAGATAGACAGATGTTTTATTTCAGTACCCGGCATGGAACTGTCTTCGGATAAAAATTTATTAAAACGAGTGCGAAATCGTGAACAGTTAAGTCTGAATAGTAGGTCATCTTTAGTCGATGACTAATGACACATATAAGTATGGTCAAAAAATTAGATAAAGAAGCAGACAGTGAAAAAACTCAGTAGGCATTTTTATGGAAGAGGTATATCTTGAATGTGGTTTGTGGGATTTAAAGGAGAAAAGTGGCGTTTTTAAAGGCATGGTTCTAGGTACCCTTATCTTCATTCTGTACATAAATGAAATTTCAACTTTACTCACAAATTCGCAAAATTTCGTTTACGCTGACGATCTCAAGTGCATTTATTCATTTTACAAAGACACTGCAAATAGTTGCGTTGATAAAATCAACACTGATCTACTTATGCTCTCAAGTTGGAGCTGTACTTGGCAGATGCAGTTTTCTTCATCCAAGAGTAGTTTCCATGTGTTTTGGCCCCGCCAAGATTCCTGAACCCCTTGTATTTAAAAAAAGTACACTTCTACCAACCATAAAAGACTTAGGTCTAAGTTACACGAATAAGCTAGCATCATCGCCTCATACAGATTGAATTTCTGCAAAGGCTGCACAGATATGTGCTTTTATATCATATAATTTCTTCCTTCCGGAAATAAGGTTAAACCTGTACCGCATTTTTGTTCTTCCTATCCTAGAATACTGCTGTCCCTTCTTTGGGCTGATGAACGCATCTGATCGCAGTAAGATTGAAAAATTTCAGAGGGTTTTAACTCGAAGACTATTTTCTCTTCCTGGATACAGTATCTCTTATACGGATAGATGCCAGTTTGCAAACATTACATTTCTGTGGGTTAGAAGATTCGAAGCCAGTCTTTGCTTTTTGTTTCACGTTAACTCTAGCCCAAATCTCCCATGAATTAAATATCTCGCTTCGGTAGATCGACCCTATGCCACTCGTAATTCCTCCATGATCGTTTCACCACCCCTTAGCTCCACAACTAATCGTTCTCAGTTTTTTGCCTCATAATATGTTTTCATGTGGAATAATCTTCCACTGCAAATTAGGTTGTCATCCACATTAGCTATTGTCAAAACAAAATTATGCAAACCTTTAATTTCGGAAATCATAAAGTCCTCATGGTCTGTTTCCTTCCCAAACTCGCAACTTTTGGATTTCGAAAAGGGTCCTCCTGGTATTTGAGGCAGCTCCCTTGATATTATATTGGTCCCTTATTATATTTCCATCATCCTCTGCAGAGTCAATCTTTGCATTCACTTTTTCATTCCCCCTTTTAAATTAGCATCACCAACTCTTGCCAACCTTGATACTTTCCTCCGATTTTGCAATCCCGATGATGGTCTCCAGGTTCAGTTGATGATCAAGGCGGGTTCTGATGGTTTTGCCTCTTTGATTAGTGGACTATGCAGTCGGCAAGGTCGCATCTCGATGATGATCTCATGACATCTACTGCCCCCTCTTCGTTTTGACCCTGGTGTCCACGAGGAGTTGACCCTCTCTCACCTCCACTGGTGGTTACAAGCAGTATCTCTGACTGCTTTATTATCTCTCACACAACAAGGAGCGTTCCGAACCCTCATGCGTAGTCAGCAACATCACAATACTATCCAATTGCATCTAGCTATGAATATTTTAGTGAAGCAGTTTTTTTCTCCTAATTTTTCTTTTAAATTGGCGGCTTGCCAAACTCCGCCTCCAATTTAACCGTAGGAGTTTTTTAACTGCTTATTTTCGCGTTCACCGTATATGTTAAAGATTGTTGACTATTGTTTTAAAAATGGCAAATCGTTCTGAATCGGATATGTCTACCATATTATTCATTTCTGCTGTTAATATGGCTGCTCACATAGTGCAGCAATTATCCACTTTGTATTTATTTATACCGCAATACTAAGTTTGAAATGACGGGGTTCTCTGGGCCTTAAATATACAATTTATTTATTTATTTATTATAAACTGTCGCTCCTAGGTGAAAAACATACGCGTTTGGTAGGACAGACATGCTGATGAGAGCCTATGAGCGTTAAAAACGCTCCTCATCCTGGGACAAATCATTAAGCGAAAGAGGCTACTTTTCAGCACCGCAGGCGTGAACCCAATCTACATCGACTGGCGTAACTCGTAAAGTATTGTAGAAAAGGGAAAGCTTCGCAGGCATAATCTGTACGCTTAGGGTCGAACGAGGAAAGGACCGCAGAAATCGTGAAGGTAATGTTAGAATTACCAGAGAAGCAACCACGATACTCTCATTGATGATTTCTCAGACCACCAACAGAGGAGCCGGAAAGGATTGTCAACAGTCCACGTAGGGTCAACAGCACGACTCTGCTCCGCGAGTGCATATGAAGCAGCATTGTAGGCTGCTTCTGAACGTTATATGAAAGCATAATGGGAGATCCGATAATTGATTAACGAGAGGTCAAAATAATGTGCGCATGGCTGCTTGTTGGCATGAGAATCGATAATGAATGTGAGGCCTGCACAGCGCAGTATTCAGATACTAATTCTGATGATGGTTATCAGCATTCGAAACAGAGGTGCTTTAAAACGAGCGTGCAATATGACATAATTGCTTAGCAATCATTTTACGGAGGCGTGGATTATGAAGACATTTTAGTTAATGGAGAAACTATGCATGGAAGACATCATTTGAGGATGGGCATCTAAATTCCCGATGGTCCTTTCTCGGGGTCTTGGAGAAAGCTGATCGTGAAGGAAGAGGAAAATCAAAGTTTTATTTAATCAGTGTTAAGAGAAATGTACAGTCTTCGCTTAAAAGTAGACAGGTTATTTAGAATCCTTATATCGATTTGCAGGTTATTCCAAAGAAAACAATACCTGAGAGAGCGTGAAGATGTGGAGGATATTGGAGGCGGTATAATCAGTGAACAGTTACACAGGATGTACGGACGACTAATGAGGATTAAGGCTGGAATTCGGAGAATATGTGAACTATTATTAAGGCGATGAAGAAGGCATAAGTCAGCTTTCAGTCTCCGAACGTATAGAAATTTAAGGTTAGTTGGCTGGCACCTATTCCAGTACGAGGTAGTCGAAAGGTTTGGAGGTAGGAGTGTCTGAATAAAGTGTCTTTGGACCTTTTCAATTTTGGAACGGCTACACTCGGTCATTAAACCAAAAAATGGACAGCCATGTTCAAAAATGGGAAGGAAAAACATTTGATAAAGTCTTAATTTTATTTCAGGAAGATATAAATTATAAGAAATAAAGCCACAAATCTGTGCAGATTTGGCAGTACTTCTATCAGCATGAGGCAACAGATCTAAATTATTTGTAAAGCATAAACCTAAGTCCTTGATAATGGAACATTCAGTCATAGGGTGCCTTGAAAAATAACTGGTTGTGATAGTCTGTCAAGCCTAAAGCACATGTAACGACACTAAGAAGGTGAGAATTTCATTTGACCCGTTGAGCTCCAAGCGGAAAGAGGATTCAAGTCTGCAGGGATTTCTTCGATGCATCGTTTGGCCAAAGATTTAAAGAAAAAATGTACGCATTTAAGATCGTCCGCGTAAATAAAAGACTAAGGTTGTTGAACTGCGGATGGAATATCATTAATGTCAAGCAAAGACAAAAGTGGACCTAGCACGGTGCCTTAAAGGACACAGCGAATATAGGGATCTCAGTTGAAAATGAGGACCCCACTCTCGACCAACCTCTGTTACAGAAGGTGAACATATTGACGAGATTTAGAGAGAACCATAGAGCAAGTTGCCTGAACCTAGTATTTACGAAGGACTTCTCTAACATTGATGAAGTGTATTCTATTGCACCCCTCGGTAATAGGCACCATAGTACGCGGATTTGGGATTACTCACGTTATTCTCAGCGCCAGAATGGAACGGAATGCAAGCGAAATATATGGAAGGCTGATTTAAACGCGATGAGGAAAGAACTGATGTCCGTGAAATGCGATTTTTTGCTTAAAGGGAAATCCGGAGGATAACTAGTGATAATTTAAGACAGTTTCACTCGATCTGATTGAACGCCTTTGTCCAGTGAATGTGCAATAAAAGACTAGTCATCTCGCCTGGTTAAAAAGAGAATATAACAGGCAGTTAAAGAAGAAGAATAAAAAATGGAAGGTTTTCAGGGAAACAGGGTCAGCAGAGCATCTCAAGGAATTTCGTCATCAAGGAAATGCTGTCAAAAAATTATTCGTCAGGCAAGAAAGAAATATAATTCAAGAATTATTCATCAGGCTGAATATAAACCAAAACTTTTATTCCACTATATAAATAGTCGATTAAAAAACAAGGACCCATTCGCAGTACTTATGAATGGGAATGGTGTTTAAGTCATTGAAAATTGCGAAAAAGCTGAGTACTTGGGTCGGTTCTTTGCCTCGGTATTCACCAGAGAACCTGAATTTCAGCTTGACCACGTCACAGTGCTGTTATAGATGCTGGTTCAGTGCTTGAATATATAATCTTTCCGGAACCTCTCGTGCAATGAGAGCTGCAAAATCTAAAAGCCAAGTCATTGGTCCGGACGATTTACCCGCAAATTTCTTGAAAGAACTGGCCAGCGAACTATCCAAACCACTAGCGCATATATTCAGTTCGTCATTTGAATCAGGGAAACTGCTATCCGAATGGAAGGCAGCAAATATATACCACATTTAGAAGAATGGGGCTCGGGCTAATGTCAACAATTATCAGCCTGTCAGCCTAACTTCCAGTTGCTGTAAAATAATGGAATCAATTATTAAGAAGGCGACCATCAATTTCCTTGAGGAAATCCAATTACTCTCAGAGCTCCAGCATGGCTTCAGACAGAATCGCTCCTGTCTTTCCAGTTACTTACTTTGCACAGAGCAGTGGACTCGCGTATTGGATGAAGTTGGTAGGGTTGACGTCATCTACGCTAATTTCAAGAAGGCATTTGACAGTGTCCCACATAAACGTCTCATCCATAAAATATCTGAAATTGGCATAAGAGGAATGCTGCTGACATGGATCGCAGATTTTCGTACAGGAAGATTGCAAACTGTGTGCGTCGATACCTCGAAGCCAACACCTACTCCGGTTATAAGTGGTGTCTCTCAAGGCTCCGTCTTAGGGCCGTTACTCTTCTTAGTGTACATCAACGACTGTGTCGACGACCTGGGTTGCAGTGCCATCATTTTTGCACAGGATTTTAAATTGTGCAGGGTCATCAGATTTAATTCTGATAGGCACGCACTTCAAGAGAATCTCAACCGTCTTAGCAACTAGTCTGCTCTTTGGCTTTTAAATTGTAACGTTGAGAAGTGTGTGGTTCTAAGCCTGCGTACCAGAAGGACAAGTGAAGAGGATGATTCCTTCCAGTACCTTCTCAATGGGCAGCCCCTTTCCATTGTCGAGGAACAAAAGGATCTCGGTGTTCTTATAAACTCCTCACTCAACCCATCTTTGCAGTGTTTAAAGGCAGCTAATAGCGCGACACAGGTCTTATTTGCGCTCAGACGTGGATTTGTGCAGACTTATAAAGAACTCGTCCGAAAAACCTACGGGGCATTTGTTAAATCTTACTTGAATATTCCGTCCAGGCCTGGCGTCCGTGGTTAAAGAAGGATTATCTACAGCTGGAACGAATGCAGGCGAGGGCATCGAAGATGTTCTAGAATCTTAGTAATCTGCCTTGCGAAGCCAGACTGGCTGAATTTGATTTGTTTCCTCTCAATTACAGGCAATTACGCGGTGACCTCATCCAAACCTACTGGATTGTCGGAGGCCACGAGTGCTCCTAGAATTTGCTGACTTCTTCGAATTGGCTGGGATGGAACATCTGCAGGGTCATCGCGTTAAACTGCAGAGGAAGTTGGTCCACATGGACGTCCATCGAAACGCCTTTTCGCAGAGGGTCGTTGGAGCATGGAACGGACTCTCTGACGAGGTGGTCCTTTCTAAAACTGTTGACACATTTAAATGAAAACTAGATACTCATTTGTTGAGAAACTATTGCACATATAATGAAGATTGTGTCAGCAGTGGCAGCTTGCACATAGCCCACACATATAGATTACCCTACATTTTCATTTGTCAGATTTATTACTGTAAAAGTTTATTCTATTGACATTTATGCATGTGAGTAGGGAGCTCAAGGGTGAAAGCCTACTTCCCTGAATAAAGAGATTTATTGAAGTTATGGTAGTAATTTATTTGAAATTATGTTGAGTGTCAGAAAGGTCAAATTATGGCTATAATAAGAAATGAAAAAGGGGAATTTAAGATTATTGGAAGTTTGTTAAATTATGTCAATATTTGTTACTAAAATTATTTTTAGTGACCAAAAGGTCAACTGAAGGCTGTGATCGGATAAGGAAGGAAGAGGTTAAATATTTACGATTATGTTACCTTTATAACTTTATTGTAGTTTTCGATATGCAAGATAAAAAGAAATTTTGTGTGTTTCTAACTTGGGGTTGATCATGAAATTGGTGTAATCAGATCTCTATAGGTTTATTGAAGTTATCGTAGTACTTTTTGTGAAATTATTTTTGGTTTTAGAAAGTTCAACTTATGGCTAGTCTAATAGAAAAACTTTCAAATTCACTTGACTGTACTTACCGGTAATCGCCTCACCAGAATATTTGCAGATGATTGCCCAAATGCCACTGGGTATTGCATTACCATGCCATGCGTTTCCTAATAGGATATCAGGGCCGTGCTACCAAGGAATTACGCACGCTGAACAAAAAATATAACAGTTGAGATTATATGTCACAGCCATACTGCGACCATTCGGCCTGACAGTCTTAGGGCCTACTATCACAGTTACTACGATGGATGGCCGACTACGGGCAATTTTATTGGTCAGAAAAACTGTCGGACAGCCGCCACTTCTTAGTCGTTCGGACTATAGGTGAACGAGAAGTCAATTCACTAGCCTGGTCTGCGGCAGTGTTATATGAACGACTCCTGGCTGCGGATGAAGTTACTGTCAGTGGTTTAACACGAGGTCGGGCGTGGATGGGGAAGTTGGGAAGCAATCTATCACTGCGAAGCACTAAAACCAGCTGCATTTGACCCGCTTCGGCATGTGCTCAAAATATATTGCCGTCCCACCTCATAACACAGCGCGTAACCACCGAACCCCCGCTGACGTTCCCTTCGTCTTCGCCCACCTCTGCTGAGAAGGACGGTGACTGATCGAGAGAACTAGAGGGAGTTCAATTTATGATTTCGTCAGCGAAGGCGTCCAATTTACGAAGAACTTCACAGAAGCGCTGTCGTCCACAACTCTCAAGTTTCTCAAGAATAGGATCTATGCACTTCATTGCTTCACGGTACTTGTAGGCCTCCGTGAATGGAGGCAGCTTCTTATCCAGCACAACGTCTGCAAAATAACTGGTAACAGGTTGGGGGTCAGAAGTGTCCTTGCTTTCAGGAACTACAAATACTTCTCTGGTAGTCAACCCTCTACAGCCCCTCACAACGAGCTGAGGGTCAACTCCTTTCACAGCCATACAGTTTGTTAGATGGACACACGGTAGCTCCCACTTCGAAGAGAAATGGCAATTACACGCATCCACCCATTCACTACTAATTTAAACCCCCTGGCTAGCAGCAAGATGCTTGAGGGAAAGATCTGACGCGTACGTTATCAGCCTCGGGCATATTGCTGCAACATGTCTGGGGCGATCATTATACTGCCTACGATGGCAGTATTCTTCAGCCTCCAACCTTTCACAGTCAACTTCTTTGGACTGACGAAAGGTCACCAGACTGTTATACAGTAAGTTAGGCTCATGTAGTTCCTGCCCCATTGTTTGAGCACTCTATTAAGACTCTCAGTCTTATTTGTCGTGCTCCAGCATGGTGGGCCGACATACGCACACAGTCCAAGCAATGTTCCGCGACAAATGGCCAGAATACCGGAAAATTGCTTCCAATATGCTGCAGTACAGCCGTGAAACGTTGAAAGACTCAGAGTTCTCACAGCCATCTTCACAAAAAACATAGTTAAATCAGCTATGTCTTTGCTATAAAGCCACATGATCTTGTGTCTGAAGGCCTAGAGAACATGGAAAAGTACACAATAAAACAGATATTTTAATTTTAGGGCAAATTCTTCGCCATGCACTTATTTCACGAGCATCCTTATCATGGAAGACCATGCGTATTTCCTTAGTAGCAGAGCCAGAATTTATCTAAACCTTCTTAGAACCCATTCAATACTCTCGACCATTTCACTCCATACCAACGCATAAAACACGGACCGCGCATGACTATGCTTATCGGTTATCACTATGTGATACAATAAAAAACCATGGCGGGTTGTTTGGTAGGTGCTATCTATCTGCACCACATTTGCATACTCAGAAAACATGGTCTTTATGGCTGGCGTTGTGAAGCAGTTCAGTTCAGTTTTATTAAGGGAAATATAGGCGAAGCCTTTGAGCTCCCTATTGATGTCAGTGACACTGTAAATTAAAAAGGCTGACATATAATGGACATTGGACAAAGGGTTATCTCACGGACACACTGCAGGGCATCGGACAAACAATTATAAAATAATGTTACTCAAAAATAATAAATAAATAAATAAATAAATTGTATATTTAAGGCCCAGAGAGCCCCGTCATTTCAAACTTAGTATCGCGGTATAAATAAATACAAAGTGGATAATTGCTGCTCTATGTGAGCAGCCATATTAACAGCAGAAATTAACATTATGGTAGGCATATCCGATTCAGAACGATTTGCCATTTTTAAAACAATAGACAACAATCTTTAAAATAAACGGTGAACTAGAAAAAAAGCAGTAAAAAAAAACTCCTACGGTAAATTGGAGGCGGAGTTCAGCGAGCCGCCAATTTTAAAAAAAGTAGGAGAAAAAACTGCTTCACTAAAACATTAATAGCTAGATGCAATGGGATAGATCTGTGATGATGCTGACAACGTATGAGGGTTCGGAACGCTCCTTGTCGTGTGAGAGATAATATAGCAGTCAGAGCTACTGTTTGTTTCCACCAGTGGAGGTGTGAGAGGACGGACTCATCGTGGACACCAGGGTCAAAACGAAGACGGGACAGTAGAGGTCATGAGATCATCATTGAGATGCGACCTTGCCGACTGCATAGTCCCCCAATCAAAGAAGCAAAACTATCGGAACCCGCCTTGATCCTCAACTGAACCTGGAGACCATCGTCGGGGTTGCAAAAGCGGAGGAAAGTACCAAGGTTGCCAAGACTTGGCGATGCTAGTTTAAAATGAGGGGGGGGCAAAAAGTAAATGCAAAGATTGACTCTGCAGAGGATGATGGATATATAATAAGAGACCATTATAATATCAAGGGAACTGCCTCAAATACCAGGAGGACCCTTTTCGAAATCCAAAAGTTGCGAGTTAGGGAAGGAAACAGACAATAAGGACTTTATATCTTCCGAAGTTAAATGTTTGCGTAACTTTGTTTTGAAAATAGCTAATGTGGACGACAACCTAATTTGCAGTGGAAGATTATTCCAGATGAAAGCATATTTGGAGGCAAAAACTGAGACCCGTTAGTTGTGGAGCTAAGGGGGTGGTGAAATGATCATGGAGGAATTACGAGTGGCATAGGGTCGATCTACCGGAGTAAGAGCGTTAATTCGTGGGAGATTGGGGCTAGAGTTAACGCGAAACAGGAAGCAGAGACCGGCTTCGAGTCTTCTAACCCACAGAAATTTAATGTTTGCTAACTGGCATCTATCCGTATAAGAGATATTGGATCCAGGAAGAGAAAATAGTCTTCGAGTAAAAACCCTCTGAACTTTTTCAATCTTACTGCGGTCAGAGGCGTTCATCAGCCCAAAGAGGGGACAGCAGTATTCTAGAATAGGAAGAACAAACATGCGGTACAGGTCTAACTTTATTTCCGGAAGGAAGAAATTGTGCGATATAAAACCACATATCTGAGCAGCCTTTGCAGAAATTCGATCTGCATGAGGCGATAATGCTAGCTTGTTCGTGTAACTTAGACCTAAGTCTTTTATGGTTGATTTTTCTAAAAGTGTACTATTTTTGAAATACGATGGGTCCAGGAAGCTTAGCGGGGCCAAAACACATAAAACTACTCTTGGATGAAGAAAAACTCCATCTGCCAAGTACAGCTCCAACGTGAGAGCATAAGTAGATCAGTGTTGATTTTATCCACGCAACTATTGGCAGTGTCTTTTAGAAAATGAATAAATGCACTTGAGATCGTCAGCGTAAACAAAAGTTTGTGAATTTGTGAGTAAAGCTGAAATTTCGTTTATGTACAGAATAAAAAGAGAAGGGGACCTAGAACCGTGCCTTGAAAAACGCCACTCGTGATCGGTTGAGGCGTCGAGTTGCTATTACCTACTAAGACCTTCTGGCTGCGGTTAGACAAGTAGGAACCAATGAAGTCAAGGAGAGGAGGCCGGATGCCGAGGGCTTCCAGTTTCACCCAGAAGACGTTTGTGCGGTACCTTGTCAAAGGCTTTGCTCAGGTCAAAGTAGATCACAACCACTGTCTGCTGCTCATTACGAAGGGAAGTGACGAGGTTAAGAAAAGCTAAGTGACACACTTCGCATGATCTCCCAGGTAGAAAAACCATATTGTGAGTCGCTTAAGAGCTTATTTTCTAAGCAAAGTCGAGAATTTGATTAAAAATAATTTTTCAAGAAGTTTTGCAAGAGCCGGGGTTTTGTGAACGCCTCGATAATTATTTACGTCCGAACGAGATCCCGACTTGAAGACAGAAAGAATAATAGATGTCTTCCATGAGTCAGGAAAGAAACCGTTTAAAAGATAAACTGAGAATACATGGCTAAGCAATCGGGGAAAGCTCGGCACTCTCTTAATAACTGAGTTTGGAATACCATCAGTCCCCGAATAGGGAGTAGTATGTTATATGACGCGAAAATTGTGGATGGGAATATGTTTCAGGAAATGTGTTAGGTTCGGATGTCGTGGTGGTACTTATGGCTGTACTGGTCAAACTTCCGCTTAAAAGTGTCAACGGATGGGGACATGATTATGTCGGCCGGCAGAGCATTCCAGGCCTTAATCACTCTGTTGGAGAAAAAGAACCTTCTTGTGTCGAGTCTTGCACCTGTCACTCGTAGTTTAATGGGATGCCCTCGCAAAGTAGTGGTAGTGGCCAGCTCAAAGAAGTCGCCAGATGCAAGGCAACAAATCCTGAAGCCGCAGCATTCGAAAGGCTTGTATTAAGTCGCCGCGTAGGTGTCTATAGTCCAGAGGAAACAGATCAAGATAAGACAATCTTGTCTCGTAAGGCAGGCAGCTTTGACCTTGAACAAGCTTGGTTGCACGTCTTTGGACCTTCTCAAGGGTGTTGTGGTCTTGCACGTGGTCTCCAGCCCTTCTTTTCTATAGAGTTAATCAGAGAAAGAGCCACCCTTCATATTTTGAAGGGCCTCCGTCATCTCCATGGCCGGCGGGTCAGTGCGCAAAATGCGCCTGCGCATTTTCGCTACGTTCTTCATTTTCTAATTTATACTGAAGGAATCTACAGACTTGTTTTTATAAACAAGGCTTACGTCTCAAATAAACCTTCAACCAACCGGCAGAAGGCCTGATCTGCGTTATCATATTGAACAGGTCTTGTCCTGCTGATCCTTCAGAACGGTGGAATTTCGGAAACACGGAAACCGACATCCGGTTACAGATGTGGTTGGGCATGAGGTTCAGTTCATTCCAGTGTATTTGAGGAAAATAGGCTTACGCCTTTGAAATCCCTATTTTTTACATAAAAATTGCAAGAATAATAAGCAATGTAAAGAAGTTACAATCAAGTGAATGCACGCAGATTTACGTGGTACACTGATATTTTTAAGGTTAAGTAGTCACATAGTCTTCGTGGTGCTGCAAAATATGTATATCAAGCCGATGTTTGAATGTATCCACAGACTGGAACACTCCTTGTCGTGTGAGAAATAATATAGTAGTCAGAGCTACTGTTTGTAACCACCAGTGGAGGTGAGAGAGTACGAACTCATCGTGGACACCAGGGTCAAAAAGAAGAGCGGACAGTAGAGGTCATGAGATCATCATCGAGATGGAACCTCGCCGACTGCATAGTCCACCAATCAAAGAGGCAAAACCATCAGAACCCGCCTTGATCATCAACTGAACCTGGAGACCATCGTCGGGGTTGCAAAATCGGAGAAAATTATCAAGGTTTTCAAGATTTGGCAATGCTAGTTTAAAAGGAGGGGGGCGAAAAAGTGAATGCAAAGATTGTCTCTGCAGAGGATGATGGAAATATAATAAGGGACCAATATAATATCAAGGGAGCTGCCTCAAATACCAGGAGGACCCTTTTCGAAATCCAAAAGTTACGAGTTTGGGAAGGAAACAGACAATAATGACTTTATATCTTCCGAAGTGAAATGTTTGCGTAATTTTGTTTTGAGATTAGCTAATGTGGATGACAACCTAATTTGCAGTGGAAGATTATTCCAGATGAAAGCATATTTGGAGGCAAAAAACTGAGAACGATTAGTTGTGGAGCTAAGGGGTGGTGAAACGATCATGGAGGAATTACGAGTGGCATAGGGTTGATCTGCAGTTTTTTCTCCTGAAAAACACTTGAAACAACGATCAAGTTTTTTCTCACTGTCAGCTTGACCCTTTACTGTATATTTGTTTGACCTTGCCTGTAAACTGGCAATTAATAAATAAATAAAGAAGTTCGCCTCCAAAACCAAACACTCTCAACTTGTAAAGGAGACGCTGGTGTGGAACACGACCGAAGGCCTTCTGGAAATTAATGTAGGCCACATGCACAGTGTCTTTTGCATCGAGTGCTTTTATCCAGCTTTGCATCGTATAAAGTTAGTCTGTAACCCACGATATTTCACTTCGAAAGCCGTATTGTGCAGTTGATAAGAGGTTATGGGTTTCTAAATAAATCATCAATTCCTTTTCGACAACCTTTTCCATAAGCTTGCTACAGATTGAGTTCAGGCTGATAGGTCTGTAGTTTGTAACAAATGCACGACTTCCACTATTGTGAAGAGGTGTGATGTGGGCTGTTTTCCAGTCGGTAGGAAGAATTCCCGTATCAAACGACTTCTGGCACAGGAAGGATAGCGGTTTCGCCAGCTCTTCAGCAAGTTTGAGGAGAAGCGTTGCTGGAATCTCGTCGGGGCCAAGGGATTTGCATGCCTTCAGACTTTTTAGTTATTCAAAGTCGGCCTCTTCTCGAAAGAGCATATCCTGAATAATTGGCGCTCCTATAGTCTCGTAACTAGATGGAATAAGAACAGCTTCTCTGGTGAAAACCGACTGAAAGAACTGTGAAAAGTGCTCAGCTTCGTTTTTAATTTCTGATATCTCGAAACTATCATCGTTTCTCATAACAGGAATCGTTTCCTGTTACGTGTGCTTTTTCTTACATAGCTGTAGAGCAATTTGGGATTGTGAACTGCTCGCTGGAGCAAATCCTTCTCATTTTCCCATCAGCTTTTGAAGATCAAGCTTTCAACCTTGTTCCTTTGAGTTTTGTATGCTTGCAAGGCTAAATTTTCATTGGATCAGCAAAATTTCTTCCAAAGCCTCCCTTTCCTGGTAAGCTCTCTTTTGAAATCCCTTGTTTACCACTGTGGTCTGTTAGATATCTTAAGTTGTGATGGCGGACAGTGGCATTTTATTAGATTCAAACAGACACTCCTTAAATAAATTCAAGTCCTCAGTGAAATTCCCGGAGAAGAGAAGATCCCAGTCTATTCGTGATGCTTCAGCTCTCATCTTGCATAAGTCACCTCGCCATAGTTCGGGCCTGGTTTCATTTATTGCAGATTGCACAGAATATAAACCATAATCCCGTTAAAGTACTGCATGATCACTTCGACCAAGTGGAGGTAGGCAGTATACCTCGTCTTTACTGTCAGAATCTTTCGTTGGAACAAATACATGTTGTGTGAAAAGAGCTTAAAGTGTTGTCTTTAGCAGATGGTAATCGAAGGAAAACTTTGAGTTTTGCACCTGAAGATCGTTCCATCGAATTTTGGGTGCATTGAAGTCACCCATGAGAACAAAATCATGGTCTACTACTAATCTCCTTTATGTTCTCCAACAAACAAGTATCAGCGTCGGTGTCTGTCCCCGGTTGTCGGCAGAGTCATGCCTTCAAGGGACATCGACCCTCGCGTCTTTATTTTCAGTCAAATAGCCTCACTACCATTGCTAATCTTCTCCGTCATTTCACACACTGTGAAATTGCTATTAATAAACATCGCAACTCCTCCACCCTGGCGGTGGGTGCGGTGTCTTCTAAACAGCTGGTACCCAGATAAGGCTTCTTTGCAATCGCCGATGTTCTGTGACAGCCATGTTTCTGTGATTGCTATAATATAGGGAGACAGAACGGCTACCTGAATTCTTAGTTCGTCGAGCTTCGAAAACAGACTTTGGGCGTTGGTGTGCAGAAATTAAAGTATGCAGCAATCAGCAGAGCCAAATTCCGTTTGTCTCGAATTTTCAAATGGTAATTTGCCGCTGCCATCATGAGCATTGGCTGGTTCCAACGGAATGTTGCTTTTCTCTGTATCACGTGTCCCTTGTTAATCACCAGATCGTTATCTCCAGCTGCAAGTCTCCTTTTCATTTCTATCACTAATTCGCGGCGTTTCAGACGTTCTGCTGGAGAGTAGTCCGGCTGAAAAAAACCTGCTTATGAAAGGTCAAAGGTTGGTTTTTCTCGAGAGAAATAGCTACGCCTCTTCCTTGTTGTCCAAGACAATTTTGATAGGCCGTGGTCTCACATTTTGGGACTGTTCAATATCCTTTTTTTCCGAGCCTGAAGGCAACGCGAACGGTTATCGTCTCTCCTGAATGAAGTATATCATTCAGCAAGTGTTGAAACATAGCAAGAGCAGCGGATATCCATTCATTTGAGGTGTGGGCATTTGATTTAGGTAAGCCCTGATAAACCGACTACACATGTAGTTCACCGCCGAATTCCACGGCTGATAACCTCGCTTTGCATCCAAATTTCACCGACCTGACACGTTATCATTTAAATGAGAAACGTTTACTTAGTTCTCCGATTTGAATTTGCTCCAGAATATCTGCCTGCGTGGACGCATGCGAAGTAGATATACCAATATTTTATACTACTTCACACGGTGTGACTCTCAGGTAGTTTACAGCTGTGTGTGATTCTGAAATTTGAATTAGCTGCCTAAAAGTTCCAAAAAAGGTAACTTTGTTTGCACTTGCCTTCTCCTATTCTCTTAACTAGACATCAGTCCTGCATAGCTGTTAAAATTCCATTTTGCATTAACCTCCTGAATTGTGCAAAACTAAGGCTTGCTCTTGTGCTATAGCACGTTAGGAAGTGGCCACCAAGCTAAACTTTTGGGCTGAAGGACTTAGCGTACGAAAGTCCTGCAGTCCATGCTCCTTGAAATTTTTGGCCATTTCAAAATTTTCGGGCAGCACAGAATCATGGTTGTGGTACATTCTGAAGGACGTTACCATGATTCCGTCCTTCCTTTTATGGACGAAATTGAAAAATGCGTCGCATCCAACACGCCTAGCAATATAAATAAAAGACACTTATGAATCATCATACATTTTCGTAGGAGCTAAGATACAAGCGTATTTGCAGCAAGCATAAACAAACTTTTCGGCGTAAACAGATGTCATTGGATATTTATGAGAGCTCTTTGTCTTGAAAAAATAATCCGTTGTACATAAAAAGTTTTATGTTAATCTAGCTGACTTGAATAAACTTCTTAATGGCTTTCTTCGGGTCCCTCAGAGACTGGAAGTATCGGCCAAACAGAATTTTGTGGAATTTCATCTTGACAACAGAAACGGGCGCAATCATATCGCATGTGAAAGTGTTTGATAACTGCGCTATACCACCATTTATAGCGCCAAATCACGTGATATCGCGCCTTCATCAGCAGTCCCCGCATTCGGTAATAATTACTCACTCGCGCGTTTATGCATGTATTGTGTTTATGTGATATGCAAAAATCTGTTTGTTTATAACATTATGTGGCGTCAGATATTTTTAGTTTGCTTGAATTTATGTTAATAAATGTTGCTTAAATTATTTGTTTGTGTGTCGGGTGGGTCAAATCATGGTTATAGCCATATATGATATGAAAAGAATTGCGGGAATGCTTATGACTGTTGTTTAGACTTTAGTCAAATTTATATGTATTTATTGTGTTCATAACATCTATAAGCGTATTTTTTCCATTTAAACCATGACGTTTCGGCGGTTATTGGCATCAGATCCCTTTCTGTCCAAATTATTTATAAAAGAACTGCCTTGAAATGTGCCCTTTTTATTTAAGAATATATCTGTATTTGAGAAATGTTTTCGGTTTTTATTTTGAATTTATCTAGGCTATAACTTTTTCTAATACTCTTAGGGATTGCGTTTCATATAATCGCATATTTTATGGAATAGAAGTTTGATCGTTGGGCTTTTTTGAATTTGGGGATTCTTAAGGTATGTTCGTCATTTCTAGTGGCTCAAAGGCCGCTGTGATTTAACATTATAATCATTCTGAGAATATCTTGGTCGTGTGTGACCTTGAACAGGAAAGTGAGACAATTTGGGTCGAATACTATAAAGCTGATAGCTATCACTGATATAGCTGTTCATTGAGTCCTGGTCAATTTTTCGAGGATTTATGTGACTGATTTTAGAATCGTGTGCTGGTTTTATGTTTAGAGGGAGCATGGTATGTATTTTTTGTTATTAATATCAAACGTTATGCTGTCATAATTCATAAACATAGGTCAAATATCAGTGCTGAATGTAATGTCGAGTATGGTGTTTCATAAGGTGGGTTTATCAAGTATTTGAATCCACTTGTGAAATACAATTAAAGATCGTAATTCTTCATGTTTGGTTGGGCCTGTGTGCTCGATCCAGTTAATTTCTGGATGGTTTAAATCACCTGTAATCCTGATATGTTCACTGTTTGTGTTTGATATATTGTCCATTAAGTAGTCAAGGCCAGTATCATCATTACTGCATTCAGGGGAGAGTAGAGACATCCAATAAATATACTTTTTTGGTTCTGAGATTGTATTGTGGAAAAGCAAGCTTCTCCAGTAAAATACTCATTTGGAAAATCAAGATTAATATGTTCAAGTGCAGTTTTGGTGTAAATAAACCATCCTTCAACTCGTTTAGTTAGGTGGTCCTGTCTATAGAAGGTGTAGTTTTTGATAAACAGTTATTCATAAGATATAAATTTAGTTGCTCATGTAATAGTGATGCAAATGATACCCGGGTTATAAGTTTCTATAAAAGTTTTGAGTTGAGACTTTTTATGAACCATCAGTGTTGCATTGATTAGAGGTATGCTTAGGACATTGGATATGGAGATGATGGGCCGTGGTGAAAAAACAATCCTCTTATGTGTTTTGCATGCTTAGTGGGCTAAGAGAGGGAATCGAGTCATTGCGGGGAAGAATGGGATTAGGGTGTAAGGGTAAGGTCTTTGTTGCGGAGGTGGATTGGTTATGTGGTAATTGTGTTTAAGGGGGATTTCTGTTGGAATGTGTGTTGGCCTACGTAGTTGATTAGATGGTCGTGAGATCCCATATTATTGGGAAAACTATAATGTTTCAGGTTGTTGGGATGCAATGGAGGTTAAGTAGCCATGAAGTTATTGTAAAGACTTATATTTTTCGGTATGTTTTGTACGTGGGGATTTGGGGTCTAACTTATTCTTTGGTCTTTATAAAGAGGGCTTTTTGGTTGCGACGGCGTGCATAATAATGCTCTTGGGATAGGAGAACCAAATTCGCATCCTTCTGAGTCTGTAGGACTTGATACGGATGTTTTCGTATTTGGACATTTTGGGTGCTGAGCTTTTTGTGTTAGTGGTTGCTCGTTTCGCTGTTTCACTGTAGTTATTACTTGTCACTATAATCATTAGACTATTTTATAGCAGGTTATCTGCGCTTTGTCCAGCGTCTCTGTTTCCATGCTGTTCTAAGGTGCTGTTAGTGTATTGGAGTTTCGGTTTTGGCTGTTGATGACCCCTATTTCTAACTGCTTTTGCAGTTGTGCGTTGTTTGCCGTGGGGGTCGGAGGTAGAAGAATAAGTTGCATGCTCGACTAAAAGTATTCTATGTTGATTATTGTCTGTTCTATGGTTTTATTCTGGAGTTGTCTTCGTTGCGTTGGTGTTATGTCTGGACCTAGGAAGGATTTAATGGTTTGGAAACTTTTGTTTAATGCAGGATTATTTACGATAATTTCAGTCTCGGTTTGGGTAAAGAATGTTACTTATATTGGTTTATTGTGACTTGTTGAGTTTAGTCTTTTATGAAAGCTATTTTGATGTTAAGACTTCAGGAGTGTAAAGTTTTCCTGATGGTTTGTTTTGGGGTTAAAGCTTGTGGAAAATTGCGGATAATTATATTAAGTCTACGTTTTGATCTATTGGCAACTTCAGAGGAAACCAAATGTATGATAACTACTATTTGTGGAAAGCGAGTGAGGTTATTTATGAATGAATTTGCATCTAACAGAGAATCGATGATCGTAAATAGAGATTTGTGTTTCTCTGCAAACTGCTGTATACGAGAGATGACAGAGAGGTTAATTTTATCAATAGTAACTTTTGTGTCAATCATTGTTTCTGCTTTAAGTTGATGGAAGTATGTGAGGCTTTGGATGTTTAGTTCCAACGAAGCTAAGAAACTAATATAGCAAGATGTTTTTGATAAGCGTGGTCAAAAACTTCAAATAGTATACAAATTTTGACTTATCTTAAAGCGGAAGGTTTCCCACAGGTCAGATTTCCGTTTATTTCGTCGAGGCGTACCTTCAGGCACCGATTAATGATCGAAATAAAAAACGCTAAGAGACGAAAGAATTTCAGACCGATTACAAACGACGTGGCAAAATGTAATGACTTTGCAAAAATCGGTTCAGAGGTTAAGAGTTATAGGTCTGAGAGGAATAATGACCACTTGTAAGGTACATAAATGGCCTTAGGCAGCGTCTGTTAATGCAAAAGATTATGAAACCTAGTCTTCATTTTAATACTACAGAGTTGACTACCAGTCTCAATAGAGTGCCTTAAAAGACCTCAAATCAATCGAGGATGAACTGCATTCGTACACCGAAAGAATAAAGCGCTGCAATGGTACTATGAAGTAACGGAGGTGCCTACATGAAACATAGTAGACAAAACTCTCTGAATAGAACTGAGTAATTAATTATTAATTTTTACGTAATATTTGGACGAACAAGTTCCTCTTCACCCTAAGTCGATAAAAATTGCGATCCTTAACCATGCCGTTGAGGTTAATTGGAGTATCCATTTCAGTCAGAACCGAACAAGTCCCAGAGGTTAGCTTTCATACTCTCTTGCTTTCTCTTGCTCCTACCCTTAAGACGTTTGTTCAACGACAGCCCACTGACAAGTGTCCAGCCACTGACAGAACAAGCGTCCTGTAGGGCTAGGTAGAAACCTGAAAAGGCAAATATTCGGAAGCGCAAATTGCGCAGAATATACTGTGAGTCTATGCAATTTGCACATTTGTACATGTCTCAAACACAAATAAATAAAATGAGAAGCCTACACCTCAAAGCGCGCCAGGTATTTGAGAAGACTTTGCGGCAAAAGGCGACACAGAATCAAAAGTTAGTCTGCAGCTACCTAGCAGGTGTGCAAGGGATAAGCGTCAAATCCCGATGCTTAAAACTACCGCTGACATTGAAATTGCTGAAGAAAGGGACGAAGCCGAGTTATTTAACACAGTTCTTCCACTCAGCCTGCACCAATGACGCAAGGTTCCTTCGTTCATACACGGAGAACCTGCAAACGCCAAGCATTAGCCAGGCTCTGTTTTCAGAAGTTCTGATCCGAAGGAAATTAAAGGAACTACACGAGTCAAATCTCCTGGACCGGATGAGATTTCATCCAAGCTTCTTAAAGAACTCACAAGTAAACTTTCTGTGTCTCTGTTAATATACTTTTAAAGTTCATTTGATTTTGGAACACTTCCTATCAAATGGAAGCTGGCGCTTATAACTCTCCTATCCAATGGCAGAATCAAGCGTCGGTGAAAAATTACAGGCCTATAAACTTAATTAATTAATTATTTATTTATTTATTGCCAGTTTACAGGCAAGGTCAAAAGGGATATACAGTAGGGGGTCAGACTGACAGTGGAAAAAACTCCTGATCGTTCTTTATAGTGTTTTCAAGAGAAAAAACTACAGCTTATTGAACAGATTAAAGCTCAGGACAGCGAAGTATTGACACAGGTGCACGGTGTAGTACTTCTTCTTTTCATTGTTGTGCATCAGGTATTCTGTACTAGCAGCAGGTATGCCGGCGAAGGGCTGCTCGCTGTCGACTGAGGAATAACCCGATTATGGACTGCTGAGCCAGCAATATTGCCTTCAGCATGAAGTCCGGCACCGGATTCAGAGTCCGTGGACGCCATCAGAACGGAAGAGAGCTTCCAGAGAATTAGCACCCAAAATTCGTGGAAGGTGTCCTGAATGTAGAAAACTAGAGACAGCTCTCGTAAACAAAGGATAATTTTACTGAATTTTAATACTTCTGGGTAGTTTATTCCAGATTGCTCTAGCATTTACCGAAAAAACTGACGGTGTCTAACGGTGCGTACCAAAGGAAGAAATAAACATACATCTCGATGACTGATGCACCGAGAGTCGTCGAGCTGCCTCAGGGATGTAAGGGGTTTAAAGGTAAAACTTTTTAAAAGTTTAAAAGTAACATGCATTCTTGACAAGTATTTTTGAAAGATCATTACGAGCGACTAGGTGCATTTCCTAGAGACTCATAACTAGTTATCAATCTGTCAACATGAGCTCCGAAAAGGAAGATCCTGCATGACTTATTTGCTGTAATCTCTCCAGCGATGGAGCTGCTCTTGAAGAGAGGTATGTGATTCACCTCATTTTCATTGAATTTCAAATGGCAATTTGGCGCTGTGCCAAACCAGAGAGTATTGTACCAGCTGTTAAGAATAAGTATAAGAGCTAACCTCATCAAATGGATTGAAAACCTCCTCGTGAGTTGGCTCCAGGCTGTGTGCCTAAATCAACAGAGGTCATATCCTACTGCGGTCCAGAGTAGGGTTCTTCAGGGTTCAGCCCAAGACCCATTTTGTTCCTAATATACGTGAACGATTGTGTCAGAGACTTTGAATGTGAAACAACAATGTTTGCTGACAACATGAAAAGCTGGAATATAATCAGGAGCCCTGTCGACTAAGGGTGACTGCAGATCAGTATCCATCGATCGGAGGAGTGTTTGAATCGTTGGCTTTTGCGGTTTCAACGTTAAAAGGCAACTCACCCGGATCGGCCGTTAGTATAGCTACTTCCTCTACGGTGCAGCTTTACAAGATGTGGAAACGCAAAAAGACATTTGGGTGCTGATGACCAACACTTTAAAACCATCCTCTTATTGCTCGAGAGTGGCTAACAGCGCAATGTCTCTGGTGCACGCCATCAAGACAGCCTTTTTGAATTTCGGCGAAGATCACTTCGGTTAAAATTTAGAACATTCCTAGGGCCGCATGTGGAATATGCTATGAAAGTCTGTTGACTCTGAACAGCTGAACCTCAGAACTGTTTTGAAAGAGTAAAAAAGAGAGCTATGGAATTGGTAGTCAAAGCTCCTTGTCATGCGCAACCTATTTAATAAATCTGAATATATTTCCTTTGAGTTACAAGCAAATGAGTGCGGATCTTTTAAAAACATTCTGCATTGTGAAGGGATTCAAATGCTGCCTTGCATTTGTGGGCTTTGAATTTGCCACAAAGATGCACCTCCGAGGACACCCATTAAAACTTCGCATTTAGCAGGCCAGTCTTGATGTGTGCAAGTTTTCCTTCTCTGTCCGTGTGATCAAACCATGGAATGCGCCCTGCAGATAGTTAGGTAGTTGAGTATGGTTCCGTATATTTAAGTGTAATAGGCATTCCAATTGAAGAACCTATTAAAAATGGTACCTACAGTATTGCAGTTGAAAAACATGTTAATGCAAAGTAATGAGTAACCTTTTCAAATAGAAATAAAATGTTTTTCTAACATTGGAATCTAGGCACAGTCGTCCTGAAGGACCGATGATTACATATGTCAAATACTAGATATTCCCGTTATCTGTATGTATGGGCAAAGCTTCGGTATGATATAGCAGTGCCTCCCTGTAAGAAAGAACGGTATTTGTCAGGCGAATATGGATCAAGTTTATGTTTGAATGCATCTGTCATGTCCACCCATATGACGTCCTCTGGGAGTCGATCCCAGGTACCGACAACCCACTGCAAAAACGAATGGCGACAAACATCCAGGTGGGATAAGGCTCATCGAATGTATTCCAGTAAAAATACATATGTTACTATAAAGTCGTGAGTAGCATATTCACGTAAGAATAAAACACTTTTTTAAAAGTGGTATCTAGGCCAAGACATATTGAAGGACCGAAGATTACCTGTCTAAAAACAGTAACTACCGTTATCTGTTTGTATGTGCAAAGCTTTGGTATGATGTAGCAGTGTCGTCCTGGAAGAATAAATGGTATTTTTCAAGCAAATATAAATCCAATTTATGTTTACATGTGTCTGTCGTGTCCGCCCGTATGACGTCCCTTGAGAGTCCGTTCCAGGCACCAAAAGCTCGCTGTGACAACAAGTGGCAATGAACATCCAGGTAGGATAAGATTCCTCGAAGTGTGAGAGAATTCCCACACAGGTTATTTGTTGTGGCCAATGAAAACGTCTTCGAAGTTAAGACCAAAGTCCTGATTCCGTACGTGCCGGTATATCTTTATGAGATCGTTTCGAATGTGCCTGTACTCAAGAAGGAAAAGATTAAGTGCATCAAGTCTGTATTTGTATGATAAAGACTTTAGACCCTTCAAAACATTGGTTGCATCCTTTGAACCCTTTCCAGCAATTTGTAGCATTTTTCAGCCACGGACACCTGCCTGAACTCCATATTCCAGTTGTGAACGAATAAACCCCCCTTTTATTTTTTCCAACTATTTCCTTATCGATATCTACGAAAGTTCTTTTAATGGCCAGCAGGACATGGTTCCTCTCTACACCGCGCTTCTGTTCACGTTTCAAATAGTCTACTCAAAGGCCCATGCATAATGCCTTCAATAATTTGGATTGAATTGAGTTAAAAAACATAAGAGAACGAAAGTTATCCAGTTAAAGTGATGATATCTGACGTTTTTTCGAACTCCTGATTGAACTAGTTTGCCTCCATAGTTTCACTTGTAATATTGTCAATCGAAGTAAACTGCAAATGCACTTCATATTCAAGCTCTGCTAGAAAATGCAAATAGTCTCTACTTCCGTGCTCTAAATATCCATCAAAATAGCTCATTATAGTTTATTATCTTTAAGGTAATAGAAAAAGCTAAAAAAGGTACGATACTAATCTTAAAATAAATTTTACTATAAACTAGGGAGTAACATATATGCTTTTACCTTTTTTCGTAAAAGTGGGGATTGAATCACAGCACTCCAAAGGATAAAGGACAACGTGCGGTTTCTGTTCACCATTCTTACATCTGATCGCTCGCCATACCTAAATGTCATCTGCAAATGTGACTCTCTTGCAGGCCAGTCCATTTATGCAAGGGAATCGTGTTTGCAGATGACATCAAGGTATGGCAAGCATGTTATTATAAAGCTCGTTTCAGCCCCGTAAATGTCAACCCGCTCAACCTCGTTGCAGCCCGCCAAGGTTTCATATTTTTGCTGATGGCGCACAGACCAACGCAATGTGTTCGGATGAGTCAGTCAAATAACATGAAAGAACTGCGGAGCTATGACAAGTCGTAGATGCGATCGCTCAGAAAAGAAGGTTATTTGCCGAATTTTCGGATTTACTCTCGAACCTAGCATCAGAGACAACGTCTGGTCGGAGGATAACGTTTACATTGTCATTCTGCCAGCTCATAAGGGAGGGTCGACAGTCGGTGTGAACTGACGAGACTGCACTGTAAAAACCAACTTTCTACTTGAAACAAAGAATTGTATATATAAGCATAGAACTCAAAAGCCAAATCAGTAGAAACGCAGTTCAATAAACGACTTTGGAAATTCAAGTGTGAAAATGTGATCATGTCGATGGAATAGTGCCAAATGAATCCTACGGAAACTGATCTGTCTCAATTCTATAGTCTACCAGAGATACTAAACCAAATTTTACATGCCAGTGAATCACTGCCTCCAAGACATTTCCAATTATACTTTGACAAGATTTATTTCCCCAAATTAAGGGTTCATCAAGGTGATTAACTACTTCAGTTCGATAACCCACTAAATCCCTTTTATACTACAGAAGTCGAGGGATTCAAGCAGGCAGAATTATTTTTTCTTTCGATGCGCTATCGCTATTCACATTCTTCCTATCGGAATTGGTTAGAAAAGATGGTTGTTTAGTTGTGCTAGATGCTGAACGAGACATGAAAAAAATTCAAATCCAACTAAAACGTTAGCAGCTCATTAAGTTGTTCAAATTTATACAAAAATCTTATTCACCTTTACGGGAGAAACCTATGCATAGACCTCCATGAAAGTGGCAAAAATTGTCCCACAAGATCCAGAAAAGACTGCCGTCAATCAAAAGGAGCTGACAGTGCTGCCGTTACGTTGACGACATGCTGGCTATCGTCCTCAAAATCTGCGTAATTGCTAAAATCTGCTCAATATTTCCGGATATGGTATCAACCAGATGGATTGCTTAGGGCTAAAAAGAAAAAACAATTTACATTAAGGCAAAGGACACCACGCAAGTTCTTATTTTTCGCAGCAACCACCCAGGGCGTAAAAACAAAGTGGAGAGGAAACATTTCGCTAGCGATTCCAGGTTCACTGCCAGAATCAGGAAGATAATTCAAGTGAAGACCAACGTCTCCGCGAATACATTTTATGAGGTGGCTATCGGAAGGCTTTTAGAAGCCGATGCCTAGGCTACCTCCTGAAGACCCTGAACGGAACATCACCGAGGACATGGCATGATCGGCTGTACATCAAAGATGGTATTGAAATTGATTATGATCCCAATGCTACCATGCACAGAAGGATCATGAAAATCAAAGGCTGAGTATAGCCGACGTCGCAGTCAAGCTTATTTCATAATAGTCTTTGCCTAACCTGTCTTTGTCGCTTCAAAGTTCAGACTGAGGCATAATACGTTTGCGCATCCAACAACATAAACTGGCTGTGGGACGCCGTCAAGAATTGTCACAAATGGCCCCCATGAACTAGAAAACGCGTCACGAGTTGAACTTAGCAGCTGCAAAGAAAATCGTGTACACCAGAAACAAGGCAGGGCAAGAATTCAGTGAAGCCCTGACCTTGAAAGAGAACTCAGTCAATCGATAGGTTAATTAGGCGACAGCGCACAAAGCCCTCCACAACCACCTTCACGACTGCGTCACTGATCTTTGACTGGCAGCAACCCTACTAATGGTCAATTCTCTTGCTGTTCTTATCCCTGACAATGGACCCTTGCAAAAGTTCCAGTGCTCTACCAGTCCTCTTCGTTACTCATGCAAATAAATGGGATTCATTCACCCGCTTTCAGACGTAATATGATTAAAGTCTCTAAATTCCTAAAGGCAGAAAACGGTACTCTTCAATTCGGTGGCTTTTTGAAAGGACGCAAAGGATAAAACTTCAATGACACCAGATAAAACCAAGCATGGAATACGTTAACATGCACACTCGGGCTTAATGCTAACCTCGAATGGTTGCACGCAGAATTGAGAAATTTGAGCGGAGCCCCTGCTGAGCTTAGTAATACACAGTTACACTTAGCTGCGAAAGTGAGAGTTGAAGGTGATAATATGAGACTTTGAAGTGGCTCACAGGAACAGATTTGTATTGTTGCTGATGACCAGAAGACCTTCCGCGGCTCTTTGTCTTTGAAGCCTTTGATGCCCTAAATCAATCAGGCATTTAGGTGTCTGATCTAAGTAGTCTGTCTTGGGGTAATCGATTTTTTTCACTTTAGATGTCTCGACCATTTGATGGGTGTTTGTGGGGCTTGCCAGCCGCTGGCGTTGCGCATTCTCAACTCAATTGTGGATGCTTATAAACCTGCATCCTCTTTGGGTGAGGTCACTGTAGAGCTGTGCTCGCCCCGGAGATCTTGGAATATCTAGGTGTGCGTCTGTATGGTTTGTATCTGAATAACATGCTCTAAATGTGAGTTGCTCTGCTTTTGGTGAGCCTTAGCCTGAGTAAGTCGTTTTTGACTGTCAAAAGTATGACTAGTTTCTCCAATATGGGTTGCAAACTGTGAGTTTTGGTCTAGCCTCCGAGCCACCAGTTTGTACGCGAAATAACAGACGAATGACTAGAGTACGCATTCACGATTTCCACCATAGACTAAAATGTCACAACGCAGAAATCGACCAACCAAAATCATATTTCTTGGCAATTCGTGATGAAAAATTAAAGAGTATTAACGAGACAATCGTCACGCATGCACGAAAGGTATATACCAAACTGGCAAGAAATTTTAAACAAATTTGCCAAATTGTGATCCTCTGACTCAAACAACTCACTAAGTGACCTAGTCCACAACATTTCTCTAGATTATTCACTAGCACAGCTTTTAGTCCTAAAACGTACAGCAACTCTCAACATAACAGACACAGAATCCACTAAGTTCATTGCCACTTTTGAATCAGTTGTTCAATTAACAAATACATTGGAAGGGATGAAAGAGTTAATCAGCCACAAAACCTCATCGCTGCGTTTTCGTCACACAACGTGCGAAACAATTAATTGACAAGAACAGGGGGCACTAAAAGTCATAAAGTGGATAAAGACACAATAATTCTGACGGCTGACAAATATCGTTCTGCATTAGTAGAAATCTGATTACTAAAAAAGTCTCAGAGCCTAGTTGATGACCATCAATTCTACAAAATATGTTTAGTAATTGAAATGAAATATCTCCTTATCCAAATAATCAAAATGTTGCCAAAACTAAAAGCAATAGACAATTAGGCCCAGTGACTGGTGTACCATGAAATCCACTGAATCCTTCACGACCCGATGTTACGTTCTGCCGGAAGTACACTAGTAAAATATACGGCTTTGGGCTATCATCGCCCTTCATGCAATTCTACACTCTGGAAAAATGGATGTTTGGTCACCTTGGATTTCTGACCGAAGGTTCATTAACGCAGTAACCTTCGATATTAACTCCTTGAATGGATTAAGCATCTGAAGTTGGAGCCAGATCATTCCATGTTATCTTTTTATGTCACTTTAACCTTCACCTCAATTCCACAGCAACTAGCGATTGCCTCTATGAAAAAAATTCCGTCTTAACGTTACAACGAGAGAGAAAAGCTCCGGAAGTATTAATATCTTCTCTTGGTTCAACGGCATCACATTCAGACCTGGTTAACGAGCATGATTCGCATTGTTTGCGATGTCTCGACTTAATATATTCGCTCTTTGCATTCAAAAGTATGGAGACTTGCTTCAATATGGATTGCATGCTGTGAGTTTGTGTCCATCCCTCGAGCTCCCGGTGTATGCTCGTGTAGGCGGTGCGCCATTTTGTGCATGCTTTGAGCATGGAGTACCGACTAACCTTTTTGACACGTCCGGATGTGTTAAAATCCATTCCGGCGATTGACTTCGGTTTCTAAAAGGAGCATTTTTCTAACAATACCCGGAAAGAACAATAGGCCAGTGGAGAAATCGCGGATGCAAAGTAATGAGGTTCTATTAAAGAACTTGCAAGACCGGAAACACCAGTGCAAGATTTATCTTTATATTTCAATGGAAAAGACAGTAAAGCGATGGGCAGTCAGCATTTTGATGTTTTTGTACAGTTTTTGCATTTTGTTGGCACGCCGGATTATACTTTAGCTTTTACTATCATCCCACAGTTATGATGCTAACTACAGCCCTTTGTATTGATGGGAAAGATAAATGGACCTAGTACCGAACCCTCCAGGCTACAATGGGCCAATATTAGTTTGTCAGATTGTGTAGCGTCAACGGTAACTCTGTTTAAATTAGATTGGAGGAAGCTTTTTAGCTTCTTCAAAGTATTGCCTTAAATTTAAATTTGTAGGATTCTTCCATGTGGCAAGGGTAAGCTCATACAAGTGCTAGACAGCATACATGTAGTCAATTTTCGAATCTTATTCTCCCCTCATATAATAATCGCCTTTTTCAAAATCCTATGTTCATGCCTGCCCCTAGTTTTCGATTCCGTAAAGTAGATTTTCTTTTTATATGTCCTACCCAATATCACTTCTTTATTTAGTAATAACAAGTCTACAAAGTACAGCTCACATCATTTTGCTTTTCGCCTATTCAATCTCCACCAGAGTTTACTTTTTCATTTTGTTTCATTTTCCATTTTTTATACAAAATATTGAGCGTTACGTGTGTACCATGAATACTTTTACTATAGTTTTTCTTAAGTCGAGATCAGTCGTGGAAAAGATGACCAAGGTAAGAACTGTAGCTTGTGAGCAATATCCAGATGCTTTTGTATTGCAGAACTTTTGGCTCCATGCCTTCTTTCCGACTCGACGCTCTATGTAGATAATTTCAGGTAATACTAACAAGATCGCGTTGAAAACACTGGTGGTTGATTTTTTCCTTATATTTGACCATCTCTAGTCCACTTATCGTATGATCTGAGTATTTTCAAGTTTCCTGGACATACCTGCTTCTTTGAAGTCATCTTGCCTCAAAATAAGAAAGCACTAACTAGCTGCATTTATAATCCTCATCGTCACCCCATAAATAAAAGCCAACTCTGAAAACTCTTTGAAAACGTGACAAAGACGCCCCTTGATGTCAATATACGAAAAAAACAATACAAATTTACCAGAAAATGACTGGAATAAAAACACTAATCCTCCTTCTCTCTCCAAAATTCTACAATTGATGGATACTTTCTACTTTTCAAAATTGTCTCAGTTGACCTGCTCAGCGACAAGACATGACATCGATTTAATTTTTGCTAATAGCATCTCCCCTTCATTTATCATTTTAATCGCGACTATCCTGCTAGTGATCATGCCTTAATTCATCACTGTCTTACCATTCCTTCCTCTGAAAAGTTAGCGATAAATATCGATATCTTGATTTTGCACCTATTCAAAACGAATACGTCAATAAATAAAAAAAACAATTTAGATAAGCAGCTCTTTTGAAATAGTGATACAAACCTTCCATGGCTTACTGCAGTGACTTGCAGAAGATGCGGTTTCTTTCACCTTTCCACGATTCCTTAAAATAAAACTGAAAAAATACGAAAGAAGCGTAAAGATACATCCACAGGATCTGTATCAGTTTGTACTCGAAATTGCGCAAATATCTGAGTAAGCTTTCAAATGCGTTTCACACAAGAGAGAGGAAAGGAGCCTCCAGCTATTAGAGATGCAAATCCTTGCTGATCTTTTCTCAAGTCTTTTGTCCCTGATCACCCGTTAAGGCCAACTAAGCCATTCCGCATTTGGTCACTTGCAGCAGCAATTTCATCGCAGAGGATTTAATCATAGCATAATTGTTAACTTCCTGCTTTGCCAACAATTTACCTTTGAAGTGACCCAGCTCCTCAATTCCTCTGTCTTATACTGCATTCACTGCATTCAATTCGCTTCTAGAAGTACCAAGAAACAGATGAGCCAACTTTCTTATTTTCATTCACTTGGAATTGACAACATTCAGAACCTTCTTATTAATCAGGTCAAGGAATTGTCGGTAGGAGCACAATAGCCGTGTCCCGGAATAAATGCACAAACCCGGCCACCTGTCTTACGGGAAACGTGGTAATAGGGGTTTGATGGGGGGCAAAGGAATGGTAAAAAAGCATGGAAAACGGAGAAGGTAAGATCAAAATCGTAAATTGTAAGTAAAGATGAATATTAAATGTGGTATATGAAACAGGCAAACTAGTCATGAAATGAGCAGAAAGAGTTTAAATGAACTGTTCTCATTGGAAAAAATACAATAAACCTGAACAGCGGAAGTCGGAGCCAATGGGAAGACAAGAAACTAGGAAGCAACCCAGATAGAAATCGTTGAAATGAAAACCAGCGAAAGTGATTACGAATTTAACCACCCAGACACACCCGAAGTCGAGTAAGCAAGTAATCCAAGTGGAAAAATAATTTTGGGAAAAAGAGGAATTAAGAGTAAGTGTAAGCATCCCACAGGCCATGTTATACGAAATAAGCGCACCAGACCCACATGCAAACCAAAACTCTGTTGCAAACCTCTAATAGCCGAAGGAAACCAAGAACGCTAGCGAAACTAGGGAAAGCGTGAGCGGACTTACTAGAAGGCATTCAGAGGACAGACGTAAACTTCAGCATGCAAAGTCACCGATCCAAGCGACTGAGCTGGTGAAATGAAGCTCTTATTAGGTAATGGAACATAATGTCCGGAGAAGGAAATAGAGAGAAGAAAAGGGGGGTGCAAAGGGGGAGAAGTTAAGACCATACTCCAAGCCATTCAACACCTATCCACCGAAAAGAAGGCTACCTAACAGCCCTTTCCAAATCTCATTCAAACAGAGACGATGTTGCGATCTCTTACACCAAATGGTATGAGGAAAACTAGGCGAGCAACACGAATGAACGACTTAACATAACAGAAGTCGGTCAAAAGACAGTTGCAGAGTTTACGTTAACGTGAAATAGCATTTGCCTTAGAACGAAAGTCTATGTAAAAGCAGCTGTTATCTGGTAACCGAACACACCGGGGGCAGAAGAGTAAGAAAACTAAAAGTGGAGTGTAGAGACGCAGGCAGGGGCACCGCACAAGCCGTTCAAAGCATGACCACTGCAACGGAACCATCGAACCCACGTAAACCCCCCGCTAAATTCACACGTAAACGTAGACGCTATCCCAATTCCAAACCCTCAGCAGGACATGGGGAACTGGTTTATCGAGCAGACCGTATAATCACACGCCGCAGCGGTAGGCCAAACAACAGCTGCACCAACCCTTTCCGCATTCGATGCTCTTGCTCAAAACCCCAACATATTCACCGTCACAGGAGCCCAACCGAATGCGGCCGCACAGAACAGTGGGCAGCAGCACCCCTGTTCCAAATACCCGACACCCTTACCGAAAAATTGGCCTAGCCAAGCCTGACCAAATGCATCGCTGCGCAGCACAGCAGGCAGCCTACTGCAAAGGGCACCCAACTGAAATGTGCAAGCAAGGGAAGCCCCGAAAGCTTCCCAAGCCCGTAACCCCACCCCCCAACCTACCTTGAACACGGCCCAACACGACCAAGCACATGACCGAGCATCGCACTTAACAGAACACCAACAAACGCACAGAACCCATAACCCAGGGCAGTGCGATCGGGTGCAACCAGCCCAGATAGTAGAAGAGCAAACCAAACCCCTCTCGCGACGACGGAGCAAGAACTGAGCGCTAAAACACAAATCCAACGGTTTTAAACTGCGCAAGACAACCTACTGTAAGCATTTGAGTAGCAAAAACAAAGGCGTCCTATTTGGGACCCGGATAATGTGCTTCCACCGAATTTTCTCCTCTGCTGAGCAAATTCGTCTCAGTCCGTTGAGTGAATGGCTACTTTCCTGCTTATTGGAAAGCGTTTATTATTATTCCGGTTTATAAAAGCTGGTTCGGCTTCTGATGTTCCAATTGATTGTGGTGTTCCAGAAATGAGCATAAATAAAAATGATGCCACTAACATAAATGATTTTTGCATGATCGATCAAGTCATCACAACACGGCCTTTTTTCCAATCGCTCTTGTGCAACATGTGCAGGGGTCAAAGCAGTGGTTGTACTCAGAGCCCTGCACGCATCACGCCTTGTTCCTTGTAGGGAGAGAAGGGAAAAGACCGTTAGGAGTGATGTATTCTGTCCAGAAACTCGGTGGGGGCCAGAGCCACGACGCGCGGCAAGCTCGGGGCCTACGCGCACGTCTCCCTGCCAGCGTGATGTTGACGTGAGTGAATAAACGTCATGTGAGAGTGTGACTGGCCGCTCGATCAGTCGATCAACCAATAGCAGTTTGTGCGACCCTGTAATTGGCGTGGTTGTCCCAGGGGCTGTACGCATATGGTCCGGCACCATAAGAAGTGTCCTCACGTGACCTTGTGCGCAGCGTGGGTGCCAAGGTAGAAGGCGCTACACATGCCATGTGTCTTTCCGAACTTATTCACTTCTCATCGTGCGGCTAATATATCTATGGTCGTTATCGATGTTGATCGTAGTAATGCCTTTGAGACAGTGCCACAGAAATGGCCCTTTGCTAAACTAGAAACTGTAAACTTCACGGGCTCACCTTTTTTCTAAAACATTCAACTTTGGAAGTTATGGATATTATAAGCAAAAGCATCGTATGCGAAAGGACATATCGCTGGCAGGCTGAAAAACTTTGCTTGCTACCCATAACACGTTTTCTGAATGCTACTGCATATTGGGCCATCGATATTTTGACTGTCAATTTCGACGAGGTTTAACGTATGCTCCACGGAAGGGTGGTGCAGGGACGGTGACTTGCGCGTGAATTAGTTTAAAGTGATAGTAGCCTTGCGCTGCAGCTACCGCACACTCTCCTACTCACCCACCTGAACCCGGTGTCATGACAGAGTCAAGAAGACCAGAGATGAAAGAGGGCGCAGGTGGCTGGCACGGCCGGAGCCGCCCCTGGGCGTACCACCACACCTGGCTCGGATCCCACGGAGTGGGAGGGCCATAAAAGCCACATTAAGAAGGAGCCATTGCAGCCTGACTCTTAGTCCGCCAGTCAGCCAGTCCACACAAAACACACATTGGGCTGACCACGCGGTCCGAGTTATCCCGTCAGTTGGCAACCTTCCAAGCCACGGGATTTAGCTCGCCGTGATAGTTTCAAGTGCGTCAGATTGTTTATAGTGAGGAAAATGCGCTGAGCTCTCGACCTCACTCTCTCCCCCACCCCCACAATCAGACCACTGCCCGAGCCGGTCAGTTGCCTGATGTGGGAGTGGGCGCATTGGCTGAGGGATCGGCGTACACGTCTTCGCGCGCCACAGCATGACCTGGCCCCCATTGCGCACACATCAGGATTCACGTACTCAGGGGATATGGAGCAGCCATCGTCGTATGACTCCCAGTCCACTGGTCAGCCACTTGACACACATAGCACATACACTGAGCCGACGGCGTGGGCTGGTGTAAGCGTCAGATTGGCAGCCTTCCCAGCCACGGTTTCTAGGAGACCGTGATATACTCAGGTACATGGTGATTGTGAGGGTGTTGTCGATGTATTGATGTAGGTATTGTGCACTGATGTAGCTTAGCCTCCGGTGGTTTACCGCAGGTTTTTGTGAATTCGCATGTGTCCGTGTGCCATCACATAGCACCTCCGTCTACATTGTTACTATTTTACCATTTAACTCAGTGCTAATTTTGTTTTAATAGTGTCCTCTGAAAAGTTAAAATAAAAACATAATTAAAACTTAGTACTTAACTTGATGTTCATCAATACGACAAAGCTAGAGCTATCTCCATTTATCCTATGAAAGTTGCGAATTGGTTGACCATTGCGCAATGATGAATGAGATTCAATAATACGGGTAGGGAAAAATGTTGTTGGTAGGATCCGGAGTCATCATTATAATAGGGATTTCCGTGTTTTTGTCATACCTTCCAAGTCAGGGCTCATTCAACAATCGGTGCTGAGCCCGTTACCATTTCTCTGATCTCTAAACGAGCAAATTAAGTTAGTTTCGAACAATAACTTCCCCTTCGAGGATGGAGAGAGTTATTTTTATCGTTTAAGTGTTATGCTAATGGAAATTGATAAGTATACCGCATGCATTGGGTGAACAATGGAAAATAATTCAGGACTGTTAGTGTTCTTTGTGTCTGGTTTCAGATAATATGAGTTTGTTAAAGTATTTGCATTTCAGTAAAAAAATCTTAACCAGAATAGGAAACGTTGGCCACAGGAGTAACGACATTTTGCCCGCTTAAATTTTTTTAAAAGGAGAGGGGCTGTGAGTCAGGGGAGGCGGTGAAAGGAGTAACGGTTGTTTCTCGCTGACAGAAGAATACAGTAAAGTAGTAACTGAAAAGCCTGCTCGAAAGCAATGAGAAAAGGCACGTAAACTAAAGTGCACTGATGCCATAAATTCGAAAGATACGTTGAGTGAAGTAGACGCCTACAATTTGTGGAAGCTGATCTGAATGCAGTTTGTGCTTAGTATTTCTTCAAAAATCAAATAATAAAGAAACAGACTTTGTGTTTTCTCGGCAAACGTTTTTCTAATAACAGTTGCGTTAGCTGAAAGGAATTGATTTTATCGAAATATGCTTGCCCAAGTATGCAATAAGGCGTTCTGGTGGTTTTTAAGATGTTTCAAAGTAGTTCGTAGATTGGCAGTAAGACGGGTCAATTGCCTACCAATTATCATCAGAAAAGCCATAAATGGTCAAGGCCTGTGATTCCATGGAGTTCCAGATCAATCAAAGTTCGATACCCAAGAGGTAACATCCGTTTGTTAGGAAGATTCTTCCAGGATCCAGTCTTCGTCTGCTCATCAACTTACAGGACACTAAATAAAAAGGCCAGTATTTCAGGTCAGGCTAATGTTCACCTTATAAAAATGGCTTCTAATTTAACCAGTTTGAAAATTGTAGAGCCCGAATCCAGTCAGTAAACTCGGTCCGGAAACCATCACAGAGCATTGTTCCGGAATATTGAAAATCCTAAAGTTTATCAATTTAGCTCATAAGTAACTTCTGGCCCATTTGTAATGCAACCATAAATGTTAAGCCAAGGCTCATTGCCTTCGTCAAAAACGACAGGGGAAAATTTGTGTGGTCTATTGCGCAGCCTTTAGGTTGTCTTAAGTGATTGAGCCCTATACATCAATAGACTATTTCCAAATTTTAGATTTGCGAAGGTAAGCGTCTGAGAACTTTAAGCTGCTCATCAGAGGAGATTTGAACTCTTAGTGGCGTTTCGAAGAGCTTGACCAGCTCCCCACTCTCAAAGCCTTTCATGCTGAAATGGTCGGAATCGTGCTAGTAACTTTTTTTCTCGTTTTAATTGTCTCGATCTTTCAAAGGATGATTGTGAGGCTCGACGGCCGTTGGCATTACACATCGTCCCCTCAATGAAGGATGCTAGTAAATCTGCGTGGTTTTCGGGTGCGTTCGTCGCTCGCATTGCTTAAGTTCGGCGTGCCTAGTTTGTTCTGGCTCTCAAGCCCCACAATCATTCATAAAAAGGCCGAGAAAGCGAAAAAATCAGTCAGTCCAGGGCGATTAGTTTGGCCAATCCTTTTAATAGCTGATCCATTTTCGGCAGTAAACGCTTCGAAAATGGGAAGTCCATGAAGCTCTTCGAGGCATCAGCAACAATGCAAATCTGTTTCGGCGAGCAACTTTAGTTTCTCGGATTTAAAATCGTCAGCGTGCAATGAAGCCGGCAATTTTGAAATATGCCTGGTTCATCAGTGACCAAAGGAGAAAAAACCAACGTGCTAACCATAGTACCCTGGATAATTCTACCCATCGCGTAAATAGTTTGAGATAACACCAGGATGCACGATTTGCTGTGTACAAAGGTTGAAATAAAGGATAGGAAATTTAAAAGATACTTGCAAATGTGTCTTACAGTAATAAAAATAAGTAAATAATCTTGCTCAGTCATCGCTTCGGAAGAATAAGTAAAGTGTAGGTTTTATTTTCATTAGATCTTAAGTGCTAACATAGAGTTAATTAGTGTATTCTAAGGTCTGAGATATCAGACCGAAATTTGACATGGATATAGGGGCCGAAGTCCATCAGCCACAGCGGGATAACCAAGTTATATTCCTTAAACTGCTAACGAGCAGCTATAAGTATAAACGAAGGTTGTAAGATACACTTTTCTGACTACTAGCTAAAAGCCCAGACACGTGTTTGGACGATATTGTGTCGTTGCATGGCACAGCTACGAGAGGTTAAGTAGTGCCCAACAGCTTTCCTCGTGTGCTTTCTGATAGATCTTGTGGTTTTGAAATTTAAGCTTTTTAATTTCCTTCGAAAGTAGTCCCTAACGTGGAGTAAATCAGTATATTCTACGGTCTATAGGTGCAGATGGAAATTATATATTAATATTTGAGCCGTAGTCCATCAGTCACAGCATGATAGCCGTGTGATATTTATTAAACTTTCCTTGATAAATGCTTAACGATCCTTAACGGAACGCCCTCGTTCAGCTCCGCCTTGGGACTCATTCTCGAGCCCCGCCAGCAGCCGCATGGCGGCTAGTAGTAGAGGCCGATGAAAAATGCCGACAACGACAAGGGAGACTGGAATTCCAGTCAAACTTCTAAGTGCTTTCTTACCGTAGAGCCGAATGACGAAAAATAAATGATGCTAATTTCAAAGAGAAGGTAAGAATCTGCAAATCAGAAAGTTGTGCAGAATTGTAGAAAGGATTGTGCAACCTGAGTTTGCATAATGTTATAAAAAATAAGGGCACTAGTTGAATGGCAATTCGGTTATCAAACAGGAGTTAAAGATTGTTATCAGAAACCAGAGTTATGCAGCAGAGTTCATCCTCTTTTCAAAATAGAAAACATCTGCCAATCTAGGTAAAAACTATGTGTAAAAATGCTATATTAAGCTGGAAAGCTCGAAAAGCTGTTGATGATACAGAATCGAACATTCCAAGGTGGGCTGGCATACATATGAATGGCCACTAAGACGCACAACCGATGTTGCTAACTAATAATTTGAGAACGCTTTACTTCAGTAGAAAAGAAGGTTCGTTCAATGGGAGAGGTATATTGTGTGTCTGACGTTTCGAGTATTTGTTTCGTCTATCCATTTTCAGAGACTGGAGAGTCGTGCTTGCAACTCTCATTAGATGCCACTGTTTGCATTGTCCCTGACCTGTCAATAATGCGCTGCGTCCGCTTTGCGTCTTCGTCGCTGCCACCAGCCTCCACCAATAGCCGCGTCGGCTTGTGTAGACCACCAGGTCGCTCTGCGGCTTGGTTCACCCCACCCCCTGTCACCCCTGCTTTTCCCTTGCGGTGCCGCATCAGCCAGTGTCTGACTTTGGCGTGTTCGATCAGGCTACAAATAATGCAAATAGTGGCACACAATGATACCGGCGAACACGATTCTTCAGTCACTGAAGATGGGTTGACGAAAAAACTACTACAAATAATATACCACTCCAGTGCAACGCTTCTTCTTCTTCGGACTAACCGCCTGGGAATCGCATTTTCTCTACCATTAAACCTGTACTCGTTTTACGAAGACACCGTTCCTGACTTCGGTTTTTGGAATTGTTAAATGAAATACTTTCTTTTAATGTGGACAAACTAAAATAAAATTGATCAATGGTGACAACGGGTTGCAGTTGATAAGCCGTCACGAAATTTCTTGGTACCACTGCTGTATACGCCGGCTTTAAATTCATACACGGGAGAAAATGCTTCAAATACCCCTTCGTCATAAGTCAGTCAAAATAAGCCTCTAGGTTTGAGAAAACTGAATTAGATAGACTGTGTAGACAGAAAACTGGAATTGAAATGCAACATGTAATTAGCCGCTTTTTGACTCTAAAAGCAGGGCAGGTTGAGGAATATCACCCTCAGGCGATTTGAAAAAATTACTCATCGCGCCCGACATAACGCAAGCCCAGGACGCAGTGATAAGAACTTTAAATTAAAAGCAATAGACGAAATCGTTGGAACAAGAAGCTTACCAGCCTTACGTTTCCCATTCATGATTAAACCAATCCTCAAAGATGGCCTCAGTTATCGGTATTTCATGCACAAGGATTTGCAGCATTTATTGGATGCAGTCGCTATGATACTGGGTGCCGATCACAAGTAATAGCTCACAACTTAATTGTGGATGGTTTTCCTTTAATGCCATGATTACTCGATGGTCAGCCCTCGAGTCTTAATCACTAAACTTTAATCACTTTTACTTAACGTCTAACGATGAAAGAACGTGGTTTCTAGTTGTAAGTCTTCGTTGCCTTAATTTTAGTGTTAACCACATAGGCCACAAATCTTTATTGCTTCTTCTGCAACACTTTATAAAGTGGGATAAACATGAAGAATTTGTGTAAACCTCGAAAGTTGTAACTCGATTCCACTCCATCTAAAGGAGCTTTGAGCACACAGCGTTTGAATGATTTTATCTATCAAAAATAAAGTTTGTCCTTTGAAGCCGGCTCAAAGATATAGGGTGATAATAGGAGCACTCGGTCGCTAATAACTCCTGATTTGTGCGGTTATCATTTCATGTGAGATCTTGCGGCCCTGTTCAAATCAAAATTGTGCTCAGGACGTGTCTAGTGAATTGAGACCTGCAATTTAATGTCACTTTGCGTGTTCTGTCACCGGCCAGTTGAGTAGCACTCGCGTACCTGCGATAAAGTTCTTTTGCAGCATCCGATGTCACAGGTGTGCGCTAACTACCAAACTTGGATGTGCCTCAGGCAGCAATAGAAAACGGAAAACACTGATGTGAAGCGTTTACTCTAATTGTAATTTTGTCCCGTTTTCTCGGGTTTTAATGCCAAAGGATTTTACCAAAGCGTGAGCTGACAGTGCTAAGTTCTGCCCAAGGGAGAGATTGCATCTACTGCTTCCATTTTTGTTGGACGGCTTTACCAAGGGGTTTTCTCTTCAGGGACATGCACGGTGACTAGACTACGACCCACATGTTGGATATTGTTTGGATGCTTATATTACAGTATCTCGAATTTGCAGGTCTGCGCAAACTTAGAAGATTTTGTCTATCAGGTTAAAGTGTCCCTGGCATGCGGGGACTTCGGAAAGTCGGTAAAAGTTGAACAAGCTAATTATTTAAGGTGAGCAGCAGACACTGTTAATGGACCGCTAAGCTTAACGCCAGACATTCAACTTTGTAATTTTGACAAAGATAAGGGTTCCTGGGTCATAATTTGAGAAAGCAAATAGCCAGGCTGAACAGGATTATTGTAATGCTGGTGGTTCGGCAAGCTTCGTTGACTCACCACTGTCAAAGCATTAAATGCCGAAGATCAAACAAATGTACCTGACTCATCGAGCTGGCCGACATCAAGCTGCTCGATCTTTTAGTAATTCGCTGCTTCCGTTTTTTTGGTGGAAATTTGATGGGATTCACAGTCACTTGTGTTAAGACACGACTGCGATGGAGGAGTATTGAGGTTCTGCGGGTGTTATTCGGTATCGGGGCTCCTTTGTTCCCCCTTCGATTTAGTTCGTTTTTGGCGTTGTCCGTTTGGTTTTCTTTAGTTCGTTTCACCCATCTTTTACTGGTGTTTGTGTAGGTAATGATACAGGAGTTTGTCAATTGTCGAAAATTAAAGCTGCTTGTTGTGTAAGTGTACACCATATGAACACCACATCTCGAATGTGAGTTGTTCGATCATTGAGCTGTGCCCTCATAAGATGTTCACTCCTTGAAGGTCAGAAGTTTGGTCAGTTTTTTCAAGATAGTCTGCAAGAAGAGGCTTGAGGTATAGGACTGGAATTTCCAGCATGGGTTAATGAAACCGACTGTGCAACATTTGCTCTTTACAAAGTATTTGGTAGAAAAATGCCGAGGATTCAGTAGGTGACAGTACTTTTTGGTATGTCACTCTTAGCCCAGGCACCCCATGAAAATTCAGCCATGGCTGGCGATGAAGTCTAGAAACTGGTACACTAGGTAGTCAGGGCCGTTGCACGTGAGCCTAATTATGATGAAACTGGCATTCAATACATATATCTCACTCTTCTTTTCCAAATGCCTAGCGTTCTGATGGCAGGACGAAGTTGGAGTTACCGCAAGTGGTATACAAAGTTTAGCTGCCCAGTCGCGCTTAGCAAACATGGTATGGGTTTTACACCCAGCATGCATTAGCCTTCATTCCGAATGGGAAGCGCGAATTATAGACCTATGGCGTTTAGAAGGCGAAGATGCAAATGCTGGAACAGGAATGTTATTGACGTTTCGCATTTTTGCTCAAATCCCTCATCAGAGGCCTTAGCAGAAAAGACCCAAGTGGGAGTGCCGGATTGGTCCTAATCAACAAAAGCATTGCAGCTTCAGTAGATCCACGGTAAACCTTCAATTAAAAGCCTATCAAGCCCTGCCTGTTAGCACGTTGTGATAGTTCAAACTTATGTTTTACCGTCTATAGTAAAGAATGAAGTATTGGATTCGGATTAGGTTGGCCTAATATCCTTTAACTTGCAGGTCCGAGTCAGGTACACTGGGATTGACATTTGCTTTAATGGCTGAAGTGAACTGTACTCCCCATTTAGAGTTTACATGCAGGGGAACCGGAACCCGCAGAAGTACCAATTGCCGTAAAATCCACATTTAAAGAGAACTATTACAGGTCAGCTCTCGTTCTGTTAGAGGATGAAGGTAGTTCAGCAGCTGGCCGTTCTTCAAGTTGTAATTCTTTGAGCGTTTTCGTAGATTCAAGCACCTCCAATTTATTACAATGGGGATGAAATACCCGTAACTGACCTCATCTTTCCCCTCCACTATCACAAGCACCCCTGAGCGTTTGGACCTCGTATGAAGACTGATGACAAGACAGGTCACAGAGACCAACATGGCGTGCAGGTCTCCGTTTGCGCGTGCGAAACATGTGCTGCTCCTCCGTTTCACTTATTTAGACGTCAGCATAAAACGCAGTTCATATAGAGGTTAAATGTCATATCAAACCATTCAACTTCCATCAAAATGTTGTTGTATGACTTCGCGTCATGCTCCTCTGATGGTTGAAACGTGACTGCGTGTGGCCGAATGAGGTCCCAGTATGGCCAAAATGGCGTATAGAAAACCCGGCCTGCAATCAATTGGTGAAAAGTTTCATGTGTGAGTCGTTGACATCATACGCCGAAGTGATGTTTGAACGTCCTAGAGCAGTGCGAACAGGGAAGGTTTATGGAACAAAAGTTTGCTGGGCCTCCGGGCACTGCTTATCCAATGATACCGCAAAGGATTTATAAATGAACGAATAGACAGGTGCGCTAATTAAGTGCATAGTCGTAAAACGAATACGTTGGCACTTTCCCGAATATTCGTGAGAGTTATTGTTGAATTCTGACGATGATGATGGCACAGTAGGCACAAGGAAGTTCAATCGTAGTAAACGGGTTTTAGAACGCGTCGTTTCAGAAAATTCAGGTTATAGATGCTTCTTTGATGTTCTTAGCAGTAGTGCTATTATCGATGATGCGGCGGGTGTGTTCGAAGTTTTTATATGTACCATACACGTATGGAGAATGGTATGGTTTGGAGACTGGACCGGCAAGCAGTACATAAAAGAAGGTGAGAATCTTGAAAAAAACGGTTACTTGACGGCCTCAGCAACGCATTTTTTGCATTGGTCATGATATAACAATCTCTCAAATAGAGCTTTCGGGCAGACGTTTTCCATCATCAAATTATCTTGTGTAGTGTAAACTGAAGTCGAAACTTGTAGTCTTGCACTTGAAATCCCTTAGTTAATTTCTGTGCGTTAATTAATTTAAATTAATTAATTTATTCAATTAATTAAGTTAATTTCTGTGCGTTCATAAAGGCGTTCCATTAATGAATCCAGTTACTGATCCTATAAGAGGTATCCAGAATTTACTTGCTGTTAGTTTGTCCGAGAAGACCTTAATTTAGTCAGAACGCGCAAGCAGTTATCATTTAACACATCCGTTAGCTTGGCCATGCAAGGCTTATATGGCAGCCAGCCTAACATAGAATCTTGTCATAGGCTTCCGTACATTGGTAGTTTACGCAATGTTACTGATCGAAAAGGCACTCAAAAGTCTGCTTAGCTAGGCCTTTTCGAGTTCATTTTATGAACCATTCGGGTAAACCGTAAGCCTGAAAAATATCTTCTAGGGCTCAGTGGCTCATCCACTCAAAGCTTTTACTTAGCTCGCGTTTGATAATTTCACTCTTGCTGCCATAGAAAGATTGGAGTCCGTAATTTTAAGCTCAGTCAAAACATTGCTTGAGCGGATTTTTAAATTTAAAACGTTCCTGTTGACTAAGAGTAGGAGATTTGGCTGTGATGAAACAGCACAACGGCTACCACAAAGGAGGCTTTCTATGATTTTACACGGAAGAGTTAAAGCTAGGTGGACGAAAATGGGTCATAGGCCATTTAATATTCGTTTAGTTTGAATGTTTGAGATAGACCTGACGTTATTGTGTTGAGTTAAAAACCCGATCTAAACCTAGAATTAGTTATTTTACGCCAAGCCGTAACAATCACCAAGTTAGGAGATTTAAATGGTTGAATGCGGTAAGTATGGTCCGCCATTTGTGTAGACGTGGGTGTTATAAATTGATACTACGTTTTTTCACCGACAAATACGGCAACAGTGACGTTGCGAGGATACATTGTGGACCTCCGCCAGAAATCTTCCAGTCAATTCAGATTCCGTGAAAATTTCATGGCCTAGAGAAGGACAGTGAAGACTGAAGAAGCAAATTGACTCGCCGATGCAAAAGCCAAAATGGCAGCTCGTAAGTAACCTGCGCTGCGGAAAAACTATCCCAGTACAAAACTCATTCCATCATGTTCTGGATGTCAACTTCCATTCCGCGCACGGATTGGTCTCATCCGATACGTCCGGAGTCACTACACCTCCAACATGACATCACTTCCACCGGCCTCCGAAAACTATTCCCCGGCCACCGCGCCCCTGCCGTCGCTGGCACTGCCACTGCCAGCACTACTACCGCCACCTCTACGACAAAACGCATGCCGACAAAGATGGCAAGCCTCCGAATGTCCGCTCACACACCACGGCCTCCGAATGTCCGCCCACACACCACAGCCTCGACTATCACCAACAGCATTTCCTGCAACAGCAAGGCTGACTTTCTCCCAACCTCTCTCTACTGCGATTTCTCCTTAACGTAAGGCATTAGCCTGCTCGATAGATTGCGGAACTATTGCCCAGACCCATGAAATAGAACTTGGACCTTCGGAATGCACCCTGCGTACGAGCTTTGCTTGCCCACAATACCACAGCTCAGACAGGCACCACATGTGTATTTTCGGGCACTTGCCAACTAACGACAGCGGAATTCATCACACTGTCGACACCACTTCCACCCCACATATCTGACAGCTATCGCACCAGCAAGTCTACCAAAGGCCCTATTATCGACGTAGCCACGGCTAACACCAGGGTTACCGAAACTAAATGAGCAACAGCAACGCGTCCTACCCATTTCGTCCTCGTACAGCTACATGACGTAACATTCTGATTGGGAACTTGCAAATCCAACACACTAAAACTGATGAATATTGCCGGCAAAGACAAAGGAGACTGGAATGGCTATTTCTGGCTTATTAGCCGTCGTCAGACAGTCACACCCAATCTCAGGTAGTGCAGCACCCAAGGACCGAACCAGTGACCCACTGATCCCCATCTTAACCCTCAAGACATCGAGCCTGTGGCTCAATGGTTAAAGCGCTGGATCCTTGGGTGGTGCACCATCTGGGGTTGGGTATGCTGGATAACGACGGCTAATAAGCCATAAATGGCTATTAAAGTCCCCCCTAGTCTTTCCCAGCAATAGTAATCTGCCTATTCTACTACTAGCCGTTGTGCGTTTGTGGTGGGGCTAGAGAGTAAGCCTCAAGGCAGAGTGGAACGAGTGAGTGTGGTTAGAGATCGGTGAGCGTTCATCAACGAATGTAAGTCAATATTTCCGAATAAACCGGCAAGACAATGGGCCCGTTTCTCAATGGATAGAGCGTTGGACTTCTGATCAATGGATCGCAATTTCGATCCTCGGGTGGTGCATCACCTGGGGTTAGGTATGACTAACTGATGACGGCCGATAAGCCAGAAACGGCCATTCCAGTCTCCCTTGTCTTTACCGGCAACATTCATCTGCCTAATATTCTACACTGAGACTGTCAAACCAATTTTAGAAGTTCCAGTAACCCTACTGCCCTCGGAATTGCTGCCACCACGTGAGCCTACTCGGTATTTTACACCTTCGCAAATATCTGTGATATAACACTGCAGACCGAACCCCATCAACACCTCTCGCTTAGCCATCCAGTGAGCTACAGCACCCAAAAACCCTGACAGGACACGTTCCTCTCAATTAGTGGAAAGTGTGTTTTTTGCTACAACTTGGTGCCAGTGTAGGTCGTGGGTGAAAGACGCAGTCAGCTAACGAGCTTTGTCAGCCACTGCTTTTGGGTTCGGAGAAACGACTGGTGTGAGAAAGAGGGTAGAAAGATTGAGGACCACACTGAAACTCTATTTCCATGACACTTTAGCGCATTCCTCTTCATAATAAATCTTACGCACTTCGAAATTATCACGATGCGCTAAAGGTCAGGGCTTGGAAGATTGCTAGTTTACGGGGTTACTCGGTTTTCGCGGCCACTACTGTGTGTATCTAGGGGTTACTGGCTGTCAAACTTAATGGCTTCTGCTGAAAATAGCCACCGTGGTGCTCTCATCAACATTAAATATTAGTGGCTGCCTTTTTCTATAGGAAATCTGGCATATCTTGCGCAGACTAGGTTATGCACTGTACATATAAATGCGCTGTTTAAATTTGTCAGCCACTACCCCATGCCCTATCTGCTTTTCCCGACTCTTTCTTGCTATTTGAGCTTGGTCTTTTAGGGTTAAGAGAGTGCGGCAGATACTGCGTAAGTCTACTATCATGGCAAACCAATTCACGTGCGAGTTGCTGTCCTACGCATATCACGTTTTGAGGCAAACGGTTGACATCGGCATTACCAACGGTCAAAGTGTCAGAAGATCTGAAGGTGCCTAAAAATGCGTTTCTGTCCCTCAATATGTACTTACAATATGGGCAATTTCACTAAACTTTGGAGTTTGCTGCGTTAGTCTGTAGCACTTGAAGTTATCCCAACTCTCGCTTTGTGTGGGTCACCGTATTCCGTGGTTACTGAAGATTGCTACCTCGATTTTACGGCACTGTGCTATGTTTGCCCATCTTGTGCCTGGTTCCCCAATGAAACTTGCCTGATTTGTGGTAAACTACGAAATTCTTCCTGGTTATGCTTTCTCACCTGGTTTTGGTAGATTGTCCAGGTTACTCCGTCGTATAGTACAGAAGTCATGGTAACAACGATAAACATCTTGAGTGTTTAGTAAGATACATAGAAGGTTCCCGGCTGAGTGTTGCAGTTGACGAAAAACCTGACCGAGTTCAAAGATTTGATTTTTAATTTTGTCGTACATCTTTATGGTTTTTAAAAATGATTTTACCCAGTTAAACAATTTTTATCGTAGTTGTGTGATAATTTGCCGTTGCGCGTACCATGAATGCATTGCACATGACAATTTACATAACGTAGATTATCAAACAGGAGTTTTAGCAGTTAAAGATATAGAGATCCAAATTTTGCTTCGTTACCGCTTCCCTCGTTTTATTTGTGCACTGTCATCCAAAAACAAAGGGTTATGGTAATTGGGCTTGAATACTCTCGTGTCTGCTGCGTTTAAATTATGTTGAAAGCTGTTTGTCAATTGGATACTTCGTTTCAGTTCCAGGTCGCACTGCATGGTAGCTTCCCAAAGGCGTACCAACGCTTCACATGTCACTGAAATACAATCTAAGGAAAATCATATACTTCGCAAATATTCGAAAGAAAAATAATTAGCGATTGAAGTATTTCCTAGCGATTAAGGAATATTCAGAACTTTACATTTAGTTTAAGGCAGTAAAGTTTGCGTTGGGTATCATTTATGGAAAAGTCCAATGGCGCACCTTACTGAGGATATTTGAGACTTCGGCCCACTTTTAACTTTAAGCTTTATATTATTTTTTTGTCTATCTTTAAATTTCATACTCAGCCGAATATAAGAAGATGGAGATTGTGGTGATGCAACTCATTAGGTAACGCATATGTTTCTCGGGTAACTGCTGTCTCTCTAGTAAACAATGCAGTGTCCAAATATCAGCTCTTTGTCTTATGGTAGTGTTGAACGTCGTAGCCGAGGTGGCACACGACAATGACCTAGGCCGCACACATTAAAATAACGCCTTATACAGATTTAGAAGAAATAGGCTGTAAACCTCCGGATGTTGGGCTTGGTGACATGAAAATGAGAATAAATATAAAGCAGCTGGGAAATATCAGTTTGCAGAGGATTTTACAGATCTGAATAATCCTCTACAAATTAATTGTGCCTGGCAGTCATCTGGTGGATTCTAGCTTGATTGCTTAGTAAATCCTGCTTGGGCAGTTAGTTTAAGGCATCAAAATTGGTAGATTCAATACGTTGCAGTAGGTTGGGCGGGTAACTTTACCCAAGTGCGATTAAACTCACAACTCCCGGTAGGGCCTCATAGGTCAGTTATCTAGAGCGTTGACTGAACTAAAGCCTTCCCCTTGCTGGCGTGGGTTCGAACCCCACCAATGCCACTGGGTTTTTCACAAGTGGGCAAACGAAATATCAGTTGGTCAAATTTGCTGATTACTTCTGAGGTGATTTTATAACTGCTGATCCGCCGGAATACAGGATCATCCACAAAGAGCAGCTTAAATCATTTTTCATCTCAAATGAATTATAATATCCCTTACAGTATAACACTAACGTTATCGTTGTTCACAGCGTCTACGCTTGGCGCGTGGCTATTAAACGGTACCGAAAGAGTAGAGATACTATTTCGTGAGCCATGCATACGATTTACCTCGAAGGAGAAAGAAAGTAATTCTGATGTTAAAGTTGTGAAAATGCCCATTAAAAGACGACTTGGCGAGCAAAAGCGCTGCTTTCGATAACTAATCTACAGGCCAGTACAGTTATAGGGAAATGTTGCCACGTAGTAGAAAGTTAAACAAGAAATCGATAATCTTCTTTGGTTTTTGTTTGTGTTATGTGTATGTATGTCCATTGCTTAGCGCAAAGGACTAGAAAAATTTGCTCTGCAGACCGTATTGATGAGGAGCTTGGGAAGATCCACAACCTACTTCGAGAGAACAAGCACCCTGATCAGTTTATTACAAAGCATATTGTCTCAAGACCAGTGAACCCTGTCAAGCTTACTATGGAAAAGAAAATAATATTCCTCAATGTGCTCTTGCAAGCGGATGTGGCTAGTGAACTCCTGAACAGACGCATAAACAAAGCCGTTACACAAACCTTCCCAGCAGCGAGACGTCAGGTAGTTTTCTCAACCAACCCTATTTTACGAGGCGAAGGTAATGATAGATTGCCAGCTCAGACCACCTCGATGTGCATTTACTCATATACTTGCTCCTGTGGAGCAGGTTATATTGGCCGCATGAGTCGGCACCTATCCGAAGAATAAGAGAATAACTCACAGCATGACTGAGAATAGAGGAAGTAAAGAGCATAAAAAGTGCCATCTTCGCACATATTGTTGACTCCGGGCAAATTGTGGACCCCAGCAAAGGTTTCCGTGTAATTTATGAGGTGCTAACAAACTACCCCAAAGCCACTGGCTCAACGTCTACTGGCAGCAGCAGAAACAACTGTCATTAGGCTGAAGAAGCCAGTCTTGTGCGCACAAAAATACCTGGTACAAGCTTTGCGATGAGCTTGGCGAACGGTCGCTTAACTGCATGCATTACGCGCGCCATCTCTTTCCACTCCTTTTCCATAGAACGGCTCTACCAAACTCCACACTGTTTCTTATCATCCTTCCCTTATGCACACCTCTCACATAACCCACATAAACGGACAAATATTATCGATTTCATGTTTTAAATTTCTACTACGTTCCAACGTTTCCCTATAACTGTACTGGCCCGAAGAAAAGTTATCGAAAACAGCGCGTATGCTAGCCAAATCGTCTTTTGCATTCTGATTTTGTCATAGATGTCGAAGGAATTTCAGTCTCCGGCAAAACATTCAACTCTTACTTCGTTCATTATTACAAACAATTAGGATTAGGAAACACAAAACGTTTCCCTGCTTTCATAGTCAATAATTAATGCCGGGAAGCGACAAAGCTTGTTAACAATGGCCAGGGAATTCGATTTATTTATCATTTATCTATCCCACACACTGAGTTCATAGTTGGCCTCGAAGTCGATTTGAGACGCAACACACATTCCCATAATATCATAACTATAGTTATGCGTGCGAAAAAATACTAACTGCGATTTCATTTGGAAGGCAATTTAGCATGCTAAGTATCTGCAATGCCAGGCACACAATAAAGTTTTCGTACACCTATCACATTTAAATTCCAAAACTAGTATCTGCTAGTGAACATAGGTTTCTCCGTCATAAAGTCGACCAAAAAACGAATAACCATTGTTCAGCCGTAATTAACTAATAACCATTCTGAGCCCTGAATATATTATAGCCTAATCGTGCTGGTCTAGCGTCTAAAAAGAGGAACGTCACCTGAGCTTCAACACCAATAACGCGTTATTTTTTATCATACGGACAACTGGGCAAATTAAGTTGCTCATCGGTCACATTATGGAAGCGTAAAAACAAGCAATAGCCAGCAATCATGGACAATTCAGTGAACAAAACGTAGGTAAATTAAATTTAATTAACCTTTACCCGACTTCAAATTCCACCAAAATTTAAATATTGCAAAGCAAATTTGAATTCTTTATGAGGGGTAAACATTAAGTGGGTAAGGTGAAAACCCCATCTAATATCTCCCCCAGAAACTGTCAGCCTGAAAGAGTACGCATATTGTTTTTGCTTCACGCTAAACCTTTCGCATCTGAGAAAAATTGTGCCACAAGATGATTCCAAAATGCTATACGTGTATAAGTACTATGGGCAGGACATGGGACTATTAACCCGCTGGGAGGTTGTGATAATTTCAGGGATGCTATGTTATTGTAAGGTTACGATTGGAGTTAGGTTTTAGTTTAAGGGAAAGATTCAATCAAGAGCTAGTGCCATAATTGGGGTTTGGAGATGGGAATATATCTCCTTCTCTGAATTTAGTACAAGGAACCCTGCATTACCGCCGGGGTTTCCCATTCCCGTCCTATGATCAAACTGCAGTCTCCTGGGACTGCAGTTTTAAAGTATATATTGCGATTGAAACCTCAATTTAATGAAAAAACAAATTTCTTTGTACAATATAACGCCCTACTATATAAGCCTGTGCTGTCTTGTTTGTTTATTACCAGGTCTCTTTTGAATGATTTGACGGTAGACCTTTAAATGAAGTTATTCAGAAAACACAAAAAGATATGCATGAATTATATGGCAAATACAAAAAGGAGTGATTATAGCATAACAAGCTTGACATTTTAACGACAAACCTTACGTAATAATTAAAATATTACCACAGGAGCTCATTATTTCTAGTAAATAAAGTACCTTTATCAAGCAAAATATTTGAAAATATACCAAAACCTATACTGCTGTTTAATCCAAATGTTATCAAAAAACTCCTCAGAATAAACACTCAGGATAGGCTAGAATAATATCTTAAACCTGGGCATGTTTCCTCCTACTTATCTTTTTATGCTTATTCATAAGGGCATTTTTGTATTCAGTCCTTGAACTACTCCGTCTCTGTCTCTCTGTCTCTCTCTCTCTCTCTCTCTCTCTCTCTCAAAAGCTCTTCTCTAGTAAATAATGCGAATACTTGGTGAGCGTGATATTATAAATTCCTCAAATACTCTAGGTTTTCTTTTCACAAAGAAATAATGTGATTTAAAAATGTGTTGTAATCAAGGTTTGAATGTCTTCCAAACCTGGTGAGATTCTTCCAATATACCCCATGTAGGTCTAGGTAGCACAACTCACGTACAAATCGAAGAGTTTAGATTTGCTAATGGTTATTAAAATGGAGACCTCAGTTATCCCGCAGACCTACAAAAACATGTTATGTAATGCTCTAAATTAATATCTTGCCATTTATACAACATCGGCCTTTTCATCAAATGTATGGAAACTAACAGTTTTCTCTTTCAAAACATACTTGTTTTGCAGAAACCATTTTTACTCTCAAACATTTAACTCTGCATTTGCATACAGAAAAACTAAAAAATATTAAATTCAATAAAGCTTTGTTAGGCAATTTAAAATATGTTAAGAATCAGATGAAGGCCTTCTGTATTTTTTTATTCTGCATTTAGATGCTATTTGTCAAACAAAATGACAAGACTCCGGTTTTAAGCCTATAACGAGACGCATCAAAGATTTTAAAAGCAACAGTTTGCCTTTCAATAAATTTTCTATCTAAGCAGGCTATCAGGTTAAGTGACATGCAAGCTTCGAATAGACAGATAAAGACATAGAGTATAAGAGTTAACTGCTCGGTTTAAAAATAACACGACAAGCGTGAAATAACCTAAAAATGTTCGATTTACAATAATGATTTGTCCTTAATAATATTTTAAGACAACAATTTCACTTAGGGTTCTGAAACGCTGAATACATTTGCGAAACCAAGACAAAATAAGTTCAGGCCGAACAATAATGCTCACAATGTGTATAGATTTCTTTAATATTAAATGTGATTACATTTAAATATTTGGACTAGTCCGTGGGATACGAGTAAATCCAAAAAGTAAATGCAAACAGCGAAAAAATGCGTTAAGCAAAGGAAAATTACAGCATGCTTTCGAAATTTAGAAGATGACGTTGCCTTGATTACGATTGATTTGTATTTCGAGTCCACAAACCGCAGACCATCAAGGCTGTGAATAATTACAAAACAGTACGTCTTTTTGGGTACAAGTTTCAACGTAACCACTCGAAGGTCAATTAACACATACCGGTTATAGCAGAGGTGGACATTATTCGGGTGAACCGTTGCTTTCGTAGAGTCGATGTAAAATCGTTCAATCAACCTTTGTGGAAACGCCCTCTATTTGACACAAAAATTAATCCGAATAGACAGGTTTCCATTCTTCGCCTTTAAATTTCCGGATTCATCTCCTGTCCCCTCTCCACTCCTCCAAGTAACAGCCCTGGCCTTCCCACCTCCTGTCCCTATCTCCTAACCATCCACCTCTCTGCCGCGCACCATAGTAGACACTTTACCTACCAAATGATATATGCATATGCAAGTGCAATTCTGTAGAGAGTAAGATGACTAACTGACGGTAATTATTGAACCACGTGGACTTATACGAGGTAAAAGCGGCAAAATTATTCCATTGTGCACACAGTAAATATCTGCTGTTGGTAGGCGCTCGCGCAGCGTTGTGCATTTTGAGGTGCGAGTAAAATCCTAAAATATATTGGCAAAAAGGTCACATTGGGTAGGATGAAAAACCTTAGCATCAGAGACACAACCGAATACTTGGCAGGTAGTAGTTCAGATGAGGCATGTAAAATGACGTCAAAAATGTCTTTTTACATAACATCACACGTTGTTGCCTATGAAAAACCTTTATCCTAATCAAATCTAGCACTTTAGTAAACACCGCTCAACATAACTCACTTGAAAAGAAACCATGAGAAATATTGGAAATCAGAATTGCGAAAAAGTCTATGGAAGGATTGAGCATATAAGCTTACGAGCATAGGTTTGCTTTCGGTAAGTTCTCTCCAGACCGTTATATTTGTGTGTGCATGGGACACAAGTTCAGGCATATCTCAAATAAAAAAATCCAAAATTCAATGTCACTTCTTCAGTTACGATACTGTATTTTCTCATTAGATAAAAAAGATGCAGATAAAAGTCTATAAATAGTAATTTATTAATTGAGAAGTTAAAATTGCGCTGTTGCTACTGAAAGATGATTTTTGATTGACTATTTTTCTATGTGAAAGCCTACAAATTGATAGTCCGGGCATAATGAGAGGTTGAGGTTTTGCAGGCAGCAGAGACTGTTTTATTCAGATGATTCACAGAGGGCAAACAGGTATGGGAGATCTTTTATAGCATTCTGTGTAGGTTTACTCAGTTGAATGTGTTATTCTAAGTGGTAAACATATTTTGTCTGAGTAAATAGAAGATATCTGGTAGGGAATACTTGCTAAATCAGGTTAAGCATATAAAGTCAAATAGCGAAGGTTAAATTTAGGAACATACCATCAAATGACAGGATATTTCAAGATGAAGTGAACAAAGGCAGTTAGAATCTAGTTAAGCTATAATCAGGGATGATGTATAATTTAACTGTCAACTACCCCTATGCTAGGAAAATTACGGAAGTGATTTGCTCCGAAATCGCCCCGATTAACCACTGCAATATTGTTCAAACTTCTGGGGAACAATGGAAACCTGGCACGTGAGTAAAAAGTTCATCAACCGTCGTCTTGTTATTCCTGCAATTTATTAAGTTGTTTAGACTCAGTTCATTGAACAGAACGGATGTGAGCGTAAACCAAGCGGGGAGTCGTACAAAAGGAAAACTTGGGGGATCCGCATATGCAAACCTCACAGAATCCATCATAATTACCACAACAACGACTGCTCGGTGAAATTCAAGAAAACGTAACACATATAAGCTATATGAACTCGACAAAAATCAAGGAAAAGTCAAATTCGTAGATGATTTCATCGATACTGACTAAATGTACTGCAGTTTCCTTCTGCCGTGACACCTACAAAGGTAAATCTGGCAGCACGGTACAAAACGTGAGAACATGCGCTGGTATCAAATCCAACAACGATAGTTTGTAGCGTTTTTTATCGTTTAAAAGATTGAATTTTTACCTCACTTATGCCTAGCAACATGTACATTCATTTTCTGTCGCAGCGTTTCGTTTTGAGTTCAGATAAATTCATTTGGAAAATTATGAACATTTATCGGATCCATTTGTGACGCTGGTTCTCCAGGTCTTCAGTAGACGTTGAGATAATGTGCAAAAAGTAGTGGTATTTCAATTGAGTTTAAAAATTGATGCTTGTACGGCGTTTGCTCCAGTCGGCAGCCTTCTGTTACGATTGGTTCTCTAAATCAATAGGCCATTCCATTCCTTATTCATCTGTGTTCATGGCCCGGAGACAATATCGGCAAATTTTGGAAGGGCAGACGTTGAGGCTGCGAGCTTGTTTCACAGACGTAGGTGTGCCCGGTATCTCATGTGTTCATGGCCACTCGAGGAAATTGTTCTAACCTTTGAAGTGCCAGTTAATGCTCTTCGAGGCGTATAGAGGCGGACGTTTTCTTTGTTCTACAATGTATGGCATCGCAGGCATTGCATGGGAATTTACATAGGATTCGTCCTTATAAAGTTAACTTATCTTATATATTGGCGGTAGAAGCTGAATGTGTAAATAAGTCCTCAATTTGTAGTGAATTGTATATGATGTTTCCTTAAATGACTTTCAACTTGTTGAGCCGAATTCTTAATGTACTGAAGGACTCGCCAAATGGTTGCTTCAGGTCACTGATTGTAAAGTATTAGATACCTCTTGACTCTCGTTTCATGCAGCAACGTACAAAATCTCTGCAGCAACCGTGGATAAAAATAATGAAAACATGTTATTTATCTCATTTTGATAGTTTTCTTCAGCAAAACAGAGTGTTATTGTTCGAGATTTAGACTGTTGACCGGAATCGGTTTATGAGAGATCAGGTTGTTACTATGATAGATGCATTGCGCAGATAGCCTGTACACACAAAAAACGGTTCAGTTTGTTAAGAATGAAATAATTTACAAAATAACACGATACTTGTTATGCTTACCTTAGATATTAGGAATAAAGTAGCCCGGGGTACCAATTATATCATTCCAGAAAGACCAGGCATGCGTCCTGACCATGCATTTAAATAATTTAGGCAAAAATTACATGTCAATATAAATCACATGTATAGATATCTCCAGGGCCGTTGTGAGAGGGTTCAGGCAATCCATGAGGGACGAAATACGATGAATATTCTAGTACGCCAACGCTCGATGATCATGATAAAAATGCTGCACATTTGAGAAGGTAATTTATTTGCATATCTACCTTTCGATTAACGAAGATTACGGACGCCCAATTTGAAAATTTACGAAAGTGTATGCAGCATAACAATGTGTACAATTAAATTTCGAAAATAAATACCAGGTTAGAATAAACCTACAAATATCTGAATCAATCAACTGGCCCCTCGGTCGCTTTATATATATATAGTGTACATTCCAATTAAATTGCAAGGCGAAGGCTAGTCAGAAAAATAGATGTAGTAGTGAAATTTCAAGCTGCCTATACCAGGCCACCATTTGGCAAATAAATAGTGGGAAGTGGGATGGTTTCCTAAAGTGTTCGGGACACGGAGAGACAGATGTGTTTGATAGGGGGGATTCACCATGCTGTGTTGTGTGCCGGAGGTGAGGGAAGCTGCTGCGAATTTCAGTTGTGGCACAGCGTGTTAGGCCGTGGGGGGAGGCGGAAGGAAGTAATGGCATTTTGGTGGTATTCTACGAAGCCGGGCGGGGACTAGTAGCTGTTTTGTTTTAAGGTAAGGGCCAGTCAGTGACCCGTGATCTCAGACGCTCGTAATGGGTGTATAGGTCAACCTGGTGGTTGATGCTGCCCGCATCGCAGTAGCTAACCTAAAGGAGATTCCGCGCCTGCTTGTTGTTAACCACGGAGGCCAATTAAGTGTCGGCACGATTCAAAGTAGTCAAACTCAAGGGTGTGCATAAACACGTGAAACAAGGGGTCACTTTAGGGGATAGTAAGCTCTTGTTCGTTAATGCTGGTCCCAAGTCGCCGATAAGTTTTGTCAATGTAAACGCAAGGACAATCAGCGCATGTTATTCTTTGGATATAACTTCCTTTAGTCCTTTTTCTTATGCACTAGGAGGATGTCAATTTGTGGGCGATGCCAATGCCAAATCGATTTACTTTCCAAGTCCTCAGTTCTGAAGTTCTTTATGTGTAGGTCGTGGAGTAAAAGTCGCGCAGCGGCACCTTTCCACTAGATTTCGGGCATTGTGCCTACATCTGGCGTCTGAGACAGTGTTTGTAAAAGGTTTTCGGATATCCTTTAGGTGTCATAATTTATATAAGTAAGCTTGATATTCCTTAAGCAGATATTTACTGATATAGTACCGAAAGGCCTGTTGAATAAGGGATTAAACAGCTTTTTGTGGGCCACAGGACGGTTTTTACCATAATTATCAATGCTTGTGGAATTAGAGTAGTTTCTGGGAACTTTGCTTACGAGGTCATCATCACTAACTCTATGCACACCTGCAACGAGAAACTGGAGACTGTCCATATTTCTTCTTCTTAAGTAAGTTGTATGGATGAGAAGATACATTTAACATGTTGGGACACCTGTTTAACTCTGCAGATTCTTTTTCACATTGAAAGTACCATCTACGGAGCGGAGCTACAGCGGTGGCCTAAGATTTTGAACAGCAGTCTCTTCTAATCCATGTGGAATTAATTTTGTTAGTAATCGCAGACACCGGTGAATAAATTGCACTTCTCTTGACTTGTCGTTTTTTAATGCGTTTCGTTGGAATGCAAATAGAATTTTCTCTCAGGCGTCGAGAAAAGCTCTCATTTTCGAGGTTTTGCGGTGTCGATAAAAACGGTGCAACCACCTCAAACGATAGAGTGCACTCGTTAGTACTTCCCCCAAGGTCTTCGATGCACTGTAGGAATACTTTAGAATTCTTCGATCTATGCGTCAATCCATCAATTAGGTACTTTAAATGCATACAAGTCGACTAGAGAAGGTTGTTAGTAGGAAATTCAATAAATTTCACCATGAACTTCAACAGTGCGTTTGCCTTGTACCCCGATGGAAGACCATAAGCACATGCGTCACGGAAATCGCTGAGAATCATAAATCAGGAGCCCTCAGGACTTATGAGTTTCTGTCGAGCGAGGTCATTCGCCTTCTTCTCTACAGCTGTGGCCTGATTTTTAGTTGGATCCTCAACGTGCAGGATGTGGGTTTCTCTGTCCCCTAAGGCTTTGTTGGCCTTTCGATAACGGTTGCGTTAGTTTTGTCTACAGAGACAACAAATATGCTGTCGCCTGACTTCAGTGGTCGGAATCCTTTTTATTCCTTGTTCGGTGAGGTTTGATTGCGCTTTTTTCTGAAGGAGATAAGCGACACTGCTGCGTATGTCACCACCCATTTTTTCGGATAGGACGAAGGTCAGCAGGAGAGAAAAAAGGCCATTTAAAAAGTTCATAGACATAGCGTTCGTATGATTAAAGTTATTTCCTGATATAGGTGGTTTATTACACTGACTGTGAAACTTATTTTCAAACAAATGGCAATTACTCATGTACACGCATCCGCAGCTGAGCCACATGTTTCATTATATATATATATATTTCGGAGAGTTTTATAATTTTTTTGAGGGAAAGATAATACGTTATTTTAAGTAAATTTTGACGATGAATCATGTGCAGAAAGTGTAAAAATCAGTTAAAATTTAAAGTATTTTGGAAAAATCGGGATTGATTAGTTATTCCAACCAAACCCTGTCACTGTGCACTGGTATCTAGCCAGGATTGGCTGATGCATGGCTGAAAGTGACCTAGAGATTCAGCGTAGAAACTTTCTTAATAACGTTTTTCTTCTTTCCCTAAGAACGATTCTTTGAATTACACTTCTTAGAATGCCTATTTTCCTATATATATATATATATATATATATATATATATATATATATATATATATATATATATATATATATATATATATATATATATAGAAAAACAGAGGCAGTATGCGTTCCGGTACAATATAATGAAAACGTGTTTTTTCAAAAATCCGCATTATACTCCGGAATTTTCAAGGTGTTGTCATCAATCGGTCGTGATCCCAAATGATTGAGAAAGGGAGGCAGGGTCCTCACAGTAGGCACTTGACATCACAGTGGCTACAAGCGGATGACTAAGGAAAACAGGTTTTCAATTGAGTTCCCCGCTAGATACGTCAAAGGAATAAACGTATTCAGAGTTTACATGTTTGTAGGTTTGTCGTTAACTATTACATTTAAATAGAGTTGTCGGGTGCAATGGTCAATATACAATGCTGTTTATTGTAAGAGAATTTTCCTTTCAAAGAACTACTTTATAGGTATAACAGGTGTTTGAGTACGATTCCTTTCATGTTGTTCGTATAATAGCGGTGAAAACTTTATGAATTTGGATGCCTTCAGTAGATTGCCCAAAAATGAAGTTAAGTTCCTCTATGCTTATCAAAACCTTCGAAATAAGATATTTTCGAAAGGAATTTACTGAATAAGTGGGTTCATGGACATTTTTCGTTTGCAGATGGCCGTTTCGGTCATATTTGACTCACTTTAACCTAAAACCTCAAAGCCGGTTAAAATGAACACCCACAAGGAAAGTATCCAAAGAATATGCCGAAGATCAATTTCTAAAACTTTTCTGAAATAAGGTTATTATTTTAAATAGCACATCGATTTGGTATTTTCTGATGAATATCTGCGGGCTTTGGGTTTTCGTAAGGTAGGGTAACGTTAAAATTATGTATGTTTGTCTGGTGGTTTCATTTTCCTGACAAGTACTGATAATATTTCGATTGCAAACGAAAGAGCACTCTTTTCGCTTTTTTACCATATTGCTTACTTTTGAGTTTCTTAATTATATCGTTTATGCACAAAAAGGGGTCATATACATACATAAACATGCTAGCGGTCTTCCCATCCTGTTTCTAAACTACGCTTAAGCAGAAACTATTTCAGAAAAAAGACCTCAATCATATGTCCAAATGTAAAATAGCAATTTGGGAAGGACCGATTCACAATAAAATATAAGCATATTTGCAAAATATAAAGGACTTTGGATACTTAAACAAAAGATTGCTAGTGGGCGTTGTTTCTGCACTTCAACAACACAGATTTTTACATCCGAACTTTTAAAATCTACAAAACCTCAGGTTTTCTACAAAAAATTGCTGGCTTGCACTAGTTTCATCTTTATTTACGTTGAAAACAATCAGTGGTAAAACTAGCAAACCTTGACTTATCTTTTCTCATCTAAATACTCGCTCTGGCGAGCCAAATTAGTACAGGATAGGTATTAAAATATGAACTGGCCGAAATACAAGGAAGTATAGATTTTAGTTTACGTTTATAAGCAGGTTGACTGATATAAGTGTTTAAAAATATATTCAGCATGCAAAAATGGGCTTTTCTGGAATAGATTATATGCATAAATAAAATTTCCGATATTTTGTTTTGCCCGAAACTGCTCGTCTCACTTTCGACACCAGGTTTCATGAGATAGCTCACATACCGTATACAAGGAATGTGGTCTCTCTTGAAAGGTAATTGTAATTGTGAGATATATACAAAAGAACACTACCGAAAAAGATAGGGGAGGAAGGAATTGCCTTTTTTGACTCGCTAGTCATATCCAAATCCAGTTGTTGCACCATCGAAGGCTCCCATCAGCGCCATATTGACAGGATGTCAAACGGTCTAACCATTGAGCCCCGGGATCATTGTCTTTTCGGTTTCCGTCGAGGAAGTTAACTTTGGTTGGGTGGACGTGCGCCAATCGGTTACGGGCTTGCTATCGAGCCCCGCTAACAACCGTATGGCAACTGGTATTACATGGAGAAGAAAATTGACATTTTTGCTGACGGGGGTCTAGAATGAAGCGAAAATCAGAACGGGAAGAGTGAGTCCCCTACCCGATTGCTGAGCACCCTTCAACTTATACTGAAATAGGTTATCGATGCCAAAATATTACTCAATTTGGCTTCATATATAAATTATCCTGCATCACAAAATCCCCATATATGTTGGTAAAGTCAGGATGCCTACTACCGAATAAGCTTTCGTTTGACTGTCGGGATTAAAACAACCCTGTAACGAAGGAATAATAGTGTGGTTTAATTTTTTCAATAACCTTTGATAGGTTTATAAATTTTAGTACTCTTCATCGTAGACATGCTCTGAAATATTCTTCCTTGTAAGTATTCGGTAGCAAATTGCGCCCTCTTTAAAGAGCAAACTTGAATAACTTGAAAAATTGTGATTTTTCCTTGGGCAGAATGTATGCAGGTTGCAGTGTGGAAACAGTAAATGCAAATTTAATGGCAGGTTAGATTTAAAAAGAATCTCAGTTAATAAGAAAGGAGTGTGAAAAATTTCAATAATTCGTTTGACCCAATTTTGATAAACTCAATGGCGTTGGTTGAATTCGAACCAAACACGGTCAGCGAATGCTTCAGTACAGCCAAAGCTTTAGCCACTTGAGTAACTAGGCTCCAGTGGGAGCCATAAAATTAATCACGCATGAGTTAATTTACCCAAACAGCCTGCTGCAACGTATGAAATTCATAAATCGCATACCAGTAAGCTGACTACCCAAGCAATATTTCCTGAGCCATTAATCTAGAATCCCTCAGACGACTACCGGTTGCAATTAATTAAAAAGGTGTTATAGCAGATTTAAATTAATTACTTTGACTTTAATTGTGAAAAAAACTAGTGGGAACTTAAAAAGTGATTAAAACCAAAAGATAAAGACTAAATGAAGAGTTCTATGGCCACATAGACCAGCAGTAACAGTTTCATCATTGACAAAGCACAGGTCATCGGCTAAGCCAATTGGAAGTTGATCAGGCTGGTGCTCAAAAGGTGGTCCTCAACTAACAAATTTAACTGAGAAGGACACGTGCATCCTTTCCATCACTCACTTTCTGAAAGGCTCAAATAAATTCGGACGGAACCACTGAGACAGCAGAGTAACATTACACGTGGCCAACAGTCAAATAAAGCAGATAAGAGGGAAGGAAACAGCCGTAGTCACAGGACTAATATGGAACAGCCTTACCAACACGCTTAGGAGACCAAATTAGAATTTTGCAAGCCGCATAGACTGAACAGTGCACCGGTTTACGTAGGAGAGGCCAACAAGCACCCTACAACGACGACAACTACAAAGACGGCAAAAGGCAGTAAGGTTATGTGAGGCTGACAGCGGCCAACAACATAATTTTTAAAGCTCGCCAGAAGAAAACGAAACGGTCAAAGTTGGTTTCAACAAGCATATAAAGAATATGAAGCTGACCAAGGAGCCGAATGAATCTAGTTCAACATGATTGGCTACCGGTGTCAATCTGGTGATTTAAACTCGAAAACGTTATGCACGTCAGTATAAGTATGCAGTCAGTGACCGAGCACATCAAATGTTAACCAAAAATCTGCAATGAATTTTTATTAAAAACAATAAGTGAAGTTTTCTTGTAACATTCATTATCTTGATGGATAATTCCTGGATATTAAGGATGTGCTAGCATTTTGGCGTTTGAATTCATGTCTTTCGGCTGCTTACAAAAATTACATTTTATAAAACGTATTACGTATGCAGTATGCTTTTCCATTGATTTTCATCACTCATATAAAGTTAGATGTATTTTTGAGGAAACACAAACAATGATATTGTTTGTAATACTAATTTTCTAGTAAATTACTAAGAATTGCTTTTTGTAAATTACTTGTTCTCTTTATTTTAAGGAATGAAATATTTTGGTTTTAAGGTTTTCTAACTCTTGAATACTTTTAAGCCCGTTCTGACGTTGCGTCTGAGTTAAGACTTTTCAGCCGACAAGCTATATGCTTTCCGAGTCAGAAACAGCTTATAGTCCTCTATGCCATTAAGAAGTTACGATAGGGTGCTCATCCAAGTTTGCAATGCATAACGACTATGTTGCAGACTTCATAAAGAAGATAAGCAAAAGTAAAAATAGGATGAGTTTTAAATAAGCGTCAGAGAGTCTAAAAAAATCTCCAACGGAAATTTTAGACACCAAATACCACCTCTCATTGAGTATAAATTTCCTTAAGTGAATGAATAAGATCTCAAACGAATACCAGTAACATAGTGTTGTGCATGTTTTCTAAAAATATATTGAAATTTTTAGGGAATCTATAATAAATAAAACTGCATACTACTCAAATATTTTTATAATTTAGTGTTGTATATGCTGAGTGCCGAAAGGACGTCTATTAAAAAGTTGGCAGCCTGTCTTGTTTAAGCTGTCTTATAATTATGCCCCAAAAAAGTGAATACAAAAATCCCATTTAAATATGCCTTCCCAATGGAAAATGCATCTTAAAATTTTGGTCATTGAAATCGCCTCATTTTGCTCGTAGAAAACGAAACGTGATAATATATCCAACCTCGAATTTTATCGTATGAGTTGAAAGGTAGGTGTCAAAAATATAAAAGACTGAAGGCAAATATGTTAGCAGAGAAATGTAGCGAAATTAATTTGATAAATTTCTAACACTGATTCACCAGTTAGTGCAACATTTACCCAAAACATTATAGTTTCATGCTAACATGAATAAAAAATACTGCCTGTCCGTTCGGCCACTGCGCGATTGCTGTAGGTTGATATCCTGCATGGATTGGCTGTCATTTTTTCAATCATTCCTTCAGATTTTCGTAAAAAGAATTTGTTTGATGTGTCCAAATTAAAGGAACTATGCATTTTCAGTTAGTCTCCCAAACTAGAAAAATATCTAACCATTCCCTTAAACCAGAAAGTATCGAAACACGGTAAAATTAACCTGGATAAGCTCCAAATACATATGGGAACGAATTGACGACTAGAGTTTGCAATATATTTTAAGGCCCTAAGGACAAGGTTGGATATTTAGATCACAGAAGATAGCACATTAATGATAACGGCTAGTCCAGAAATGCAAAATATTTGGATCAAACTAAAAGTTGCATTTTCACGTATACCTTAACAGGAATTGACAGTAATGAGACGAAAAAACCTTTCAAAATTTGACGTGCCTACGCTAGATACGTGGGACGTGTTTAACTGCATTCTGGCGTCTGCATATTCAATAATGGCCACACATCGTATTGGATTTCAATAGAAAATCGCTTTAAGGTGAAATGGAAAAAATAACAGTTGATTGAAGTGAGATGATAGCCTACAAAAACCTCTGAGGAAGTCATAAATGTTAAGACACACTTCAGCAGACAATTATCAGCCTTGTTCTTTGCTACAATTTTATTTAATTTACTGACAGAAAAAGTATGACATCGATCAAACTGGGCACTCGAGTGAGATTATATTTAGCAGAGCTTTTTTATTTGGTTACCCGGTTGCTAAATATACCAAGCCTCATAGATAACGGACGTGGTTTTGAGTTCGAAAACTGATTGAGGTATTTTTTAAAGCGTCAATCGGGATAAAGAGAAGTACTTGAGAAAATTGACTGTTCAGAGAGGAGCGATGTTAACTAGTGAGAAATGGCTCATACTCATTATGTAACCCTTTGGAGTCATTATTCGATTGAGATTTAGTTAATTTTTCATGAAATATTACTTGAGATCATAAATCTTCAACAAATTCATTCCAAAACTGAAAATACTCTACAAGTAATTTGAACATGGTAAAACGTCCGTCACTAGATAGTGCTATCTTGTCAAAGTATTGCGTCTTTCGATCTTTGAATTGTCCACGAATGAGTAACTTATTGTCCAGCACCTGAGAGTAGGGGTTTTGTGCAAAATATTGAACTCAATCTTAAGTTTTCGAGCGCATGCACTTAACTGCTAGCCTAATGAAAATTGTGCAATTATGTGCATTAGGTATACTCCCACATTCTATTACCTGCTTCCTGCAAATTAGTGATGGTCAATATCTAATCTTTTTTTCGCTGGGCAGGTATTCGTCGATCAATTTATTGTCAGTGTTCGCATTTTGAAGCACAATACTCCCTATGTGATTCATTTTTATTTGCGAGAGGTTACGTTGCAACTAGCACACAAAGTGGTGGAGGGTAAAATAAGTACTTTTACATTCGGTAAAAAGTAAAACTAAACGAGAAAATCTTAATAGCGAACTATAACCTCTGAGATTCGTTTCCATAACGCCTAAAAGTTGCTGATATCGATTAAATAATAAAATTCTGTCGAAGTTAACCCCTAAACTAGCGTTGGATTCTTTGCTGGAGACGAGGTTTGTACTGAAAATGTTTGCTAACAGTAGATATTGGCTTAAATAGTAAAGTAACTTTGCTTCCTGCCGACTTCAATGAGAAGAATATAAAATTCGTAATTACCTTTGGACCAAGTCTGTTACATAGCAGTGCTAAAATTCACATATGAAAATTAAAAGCTGATTGATTTTTGGCACCCAGGCATTCAATATAACTCCGTTTTTATTACAACCTGACCTGTTCATAAATATGATAACAATTTTCGCACAAAAAGCCATTAAAACACATTTGCTTATAAAAATAATATAAAAGTGTGAAATAGTGTTGCAGGATATACGAGAATGTTTCGCGACATTTGTGTGTCGATTATAGAAGAACAACAAAGAAAATAGATTAAAGAATGACCATTCAGTATGTATTTTTAACTTAACATAATTGGGAGTTAGTTACACCAGGTATCGCACAGCACGACGGGCCTAGATCCGGTGACTGGGCAGGGGATTAGTTTATTGTGATCGAAGATAGGCGCAACATCTACCGCAACCTGCCCTGCTCTTTTTTTTGACACAGTTGTCAAAACAAAGTAAAAAAAAACGGAGACTCGATCGAACGTATTGGCTAAAAAAAGCTAAACAGCCTGTTTACGTATGCTTCACACAACCGAGTTGCGCTCGATGGATCGTGTTTTCGCAGAAAGAACGGCGTCGGTCCTGAATTAGTGGGGTGACTATAGTGGCCACCCTAAGGTGAAACCATTGCACCTCAACTCTTTAACCTGAGAGGCAAGCCATGCCTTTCTGCCAGTTGGTATCAGAGCATGCCACGACGTTTAAGGCACCGTTATAGTTATAGGATCTTTGAGTGCCGCTGGGACGCTGTTCCCAGAGTTGACGATACTTCATTCTTCCCTTTTTGAACAGCAGTACACTCTTCATGCCGGTTAATTATTTTTTGTATGGGTGCGGCCCCACACAACACATAAAATAAAAGATAGTAGGTGGTTCGTATTTCATACGTGTGGGAATACTACAGTACGAGCCATCGAGTCTGAATCTCAATCCAAAAGTCAGTCACTCCTACGGGGCATTCGGTTGTTCAAGCCTGTTACCAGATCGATCACCGGATCAAGGGAAATTCGGACTGCACTGCTTTTATACAGTTTTTTTTATGAAGGCACATATGGCAGAGTAGACCGATATGATGAATGAATGCCCACGGACAGTGTTGGCAGTTAAGGTGAATATGACAGGTGTATGTTGCTGATTTTCAGGCAGATGCTCCAGTTTTAATGCAATGAATTCGCAAGTGATCGACTAGGCCGAGGTATGATCGCAATTTGAACAGGAGGTGCTCGCCTCCGCATTATCGGCGAAGGGAGTGCTGGTAGAGATTATGGTAGCTGGTGAGTGCGGAAGTTACCTAGCCGTTGATGAGAGTTGTGGTGGTGGTCCTACTTGTCGTCGGTGCAGGAGTTGTGACATTGATGGTAAAAGGTCATAGTGGTTGGCTGAACATGAAATCTTTTAATCAAAGGGGTTGGTCATCACCGTGACCGTTTTCGACACTGGGGTAAGGTTGATGGTTGAGGCGTCTTCGAAGGCGGGAACTGGAGTTGTCGTGTCCTTATTTGCTGCGATCCTGTGATGATCTCTGAGATGGATCTGTACGCAGGATATTCGGGGGCATTTTAAGGCATGGTAAAAAGAGGCTGGCTGTTAAAAGTTTTAGTCCGCGAGACCCGAGGCCTGTGAACCGTTGTTTCGGTTTTCGCAGCGGCTATCCTGTTAGCATCTAAGATGGCTGCTCAATTATTCACAGTTATTATTCGACTTGCCGAGTCTAAAGGAAGTTCTTTTAGATCGCTGGATTGTTGTATTGAAAGTGTTTAAAAGTTAAATTTTCTGCCGCTCTACGTAAGTGTGAACAAATGTCCGCCATGGCAGGAAAATAGTCCAGAGCTGCACATATTTCGTCATTTTCAGTCAACACTGACCTTTACTAAAATTTAATTTTTATCAGCTTAACGCATAATTCATTGTTAGAAATAAATTACCCAATAAGAACTGCCAAATAATGAAAATAGAGCCTTTTTGACAAAGGTGATACACAGCTACGAAATTCAAAACAACATTTAGGCCAGTTAAGGAAAGGATTCTGACCCTCCTTAACACAAAAATGCTTTAAAACAATGATTTTATACAGAGGTAAATAGACAAATGCCTCCGTAGGGTATACAAAAAGATCAGGGAGACTGAAATGGCCATTTCTGACTTATTATGTGATGTTATCCTATCATACTCACTCCTAGGTTTGGAACCTCTGAAACCTGAATCTGGCACTGCCAACGAGAAGATAAGTTACCGTAATCGGATCGCTAAATGCCATACCTACGACAAAAAATTTAACCGTCAACCTAGAATCCTACCTAGCATATGCCATAGCATTCATACCCTACTTAGTGAAAGGGATTGAAAGTTTTACAATGGTCATGAGCCTCTCGAATTAAGACGATTTATAAATTTTGATAAGCAGGAAAAAGATAAAGTAACGAGGGTTGGTGTATTTGGGGTCTAAGGTTTGGAGTAATAACTTCCTCTTCTCATTTTGGAAACTTAAGCTTCTTGACTACTGACCTCTTTTTATGGCTACTATTGCCTAAGGCTTACTTCGGTACTGCCGACCGTAGGAGTGAATCAAATGCCCGTTTTATCATGATTTTGTTGGTCTCATCTTCACTGTCCGCTGTGATTTTTGGTGGTAACGAGTTTCCTACGTATTTACTGTCTCTTATAAAGTAAATAAACTAAACCGGATAGGAGAGGAAATGCTTATGACAGTTGACTGAGTAGTCTACGGAAATCTACGCTTCCTGCATCTATCTTGACATGTGATCATCACCTCTAAACACAATGACAACGGCATCCAAATTCAAGACGTGTTTGATACGAATTACATGGGTTGCTTTTCCACAACTCTTCACCACACGGGACGAGAGTAATGTCCTCCGGTAGCTCCTAAGAAAAACGGCTGTCCACGAGCATTCGGTGAGATGCGTGGAACGTTACACAGCAAACGTAAGGAAAAGGTTTAACAGCCAAAATAATGACGGGAGCCTTCCAGGCAGTGGTCAGATCCCTTGCACTGCTCGGAATAGCAGATGCTTACAAAGATCACTTACCATCCACCAGCAAGTGATGTGGCCATAAAACTTCATCACTAACCTGGAGAAATCTGCCTATGTCTGCTGACAACAATGCAGATGCAGACCGTGCAGATGGCTTGCAAATTTGGCTGGTTGCTGCAAGGGCTATCGCATTAGCCTTAGTTGACTGTTTTAATGTTTGGTCAAAATTTAGAGATAGTTAACCATGACGAGTAGATAGGACACATCTTTGACGTTGATGCTGTTAAATGAAGGGGCCGAGGCGATGATCGCATGCCAAGGTAGATACAGAAAGCCCAAATTTCCCCCCGACTTCTTATTCAGTCCCCAAATACACTTTCCTCTTCATCTGGTTTTACGAATCTACTTTTCAGGAGAACGTGCGGGTGTAGGACAATCAGAGCCGCCAATTTTCGCACTGGATAAGTACGAGGGTGACGCGGGTCATTGTAAAATGCGGCTCTGATTCCCTCTCAAAATCGACATGGAGGAAAAACGTACTAAGCAAAAGGTGCCATAACGCAAGAGTAAGATTAAAACAAAATCTCCAGTACTTAAAGATGATAAGCTGAATTAATTCCTCAAAAGGCTAATCCCAAAATAAACCTCTCCTGGTTACAGTCTCTCTGTCCTTTGACATGCAACTTTGAAAACGCGTTTTTTATCCTGTGATGTTGCAAATAAATTCTCAGATGCTTTTTTTCCTGCATTTGATCCTTTTTGATTTATGTCTGTTAATATTGCATACATTGGAAATGTAGATGAGATTGTAGCCAGAAAGATATGGTAACTTGGAATGGCCATTGCTGGCTTAAAAGCCATCGTCAGCTAGCTTTATTCAACCTCAGGTATATTGGACAACACTTTACCATAAATTTTACCTGTATTTGTCACAGACGTTCGCTTTTTATCTTATCAAATATTTTCAGTGTATTTAAATATTTACTTTTATAGGCAATCTCTAGAACCACAATATACCAATTACTTTCTTTAACATATCCTCCTAAATGTCACCTGCCTTCATTTTATGACCGAGTTGATAACTAAAATGTCACGAAAACATTGTAAAACTGGACGGCTAAGCATTATGAGCGATAAAAATGGGGTGTCAATATGAAAAATGGGGCTAAAACACAGGATGGAAACGCATTGTAGTCATATTAAATGAAATTATTTCGTACTCACCAACAGTCAAACGACCTATAGCATTAATTGACCCAGATTTTACATGTTCACCCAAGTATTTAACCAAAATTTTGTTTGTATTCAAGATACTCGTACCTATCACTAGGCGATACAAAGACGAATTTTAAAAGTAAAAGCTCGTAAGCCATAGTGATGGTGAGGGCAAAGAGGATTGTTGTAGAAAGATGTACATTTGGAGTATAAAGCGAAATGAAATCCGCTTAACTGAAAATAATTCAATTTTTCTCAACGGAAATCTTGAAAATGTGTCTACAGGAAAGTTTCAGATTCAAGTATAGCTGACCCCCTTAATTGAGGTTGCGTTCTGTGAATTTATTCAATCAAATCTCAGAAAATTTGGCAAACTGAATGAGATGTGAATCTACAACAGAAAGGTGCGGCATGAGTTTATTTAACGCTCCTACAAATTGAGGTACAATGCCCTACAGGTAACCTCGAGTTAAATCACATTTGAACCAATTTTTGCGCATTCTTAGTCCCTTTCGGTCTGAATCCAATACAAATGCCCAATTCAGACAACTTATAGGCAAACATATTTTGTTATTTTTACTCGGTAGCAATCAACACCTCTTAATGAAGTTCAGAAAACGTATTAGAGTTTCATTCTTGAGTTGGAACACATCGTAGTCAGATGAGGTTTGGCTTAGAAAATTATTGTGATATGGAGAAAATATACCTGGTATTTTATTTGATTGTAACTTATCAGTAGCAGCCGTTTTGTAAAAGCTTCCGTTTAACTGTCACTTAAAAGGCAAACCCAATCACATAAACTCGGGAAGTTTTGCGGGGTTACATCCAACAGGCTACTTAAAGCCCTCTACGTTCAACGTTCCTGTTGTGCGTGTTCATTGCCACCTTCCGACGATCACCATAATATCCTCTCATACAGACACTATTCCCGCTAAAACTTTTAACTTCCCTCTCCTCTGAGTGTGAGTTTTGAGTTTATTTTTGAGAATATATCTGTCGAAAGAGGATCCTTATGTTCATTTTAGTGTTGGAATTTGAGTTAGGCTACGTTGAAATTTTTCACAAGATTTAACATTATTAACCTCAGATTTCCGGCGATTCAAGTACTTATGCAGTTTTGGAACGTGGCAGACATCGAGCCGCAGGGCAGTGTTCAGCTAAATTTGTACTATAACTGTCGTCCGCCGTCTTCATCTATCTTCCAGGCCACTTATGATGCAGCTCTATGTGGCACAGCCGTTTGCATAAACAACCAGTTCTGTTTTAAACCGGTTAATATGGTGGAGTGCGCCATTGCAATTTCATCCGGGGATAAACGTTGGTTGGTTTTTCTAAATGTCACGTTTCCAAAATCCAGTCAGCTGAATTTTAGACGAGTAAACCCAAATTACAAAAACAGATTTAAAAAGTGCCTTCATAATGAATGCACACAGCTGATTTTTCTGCAAAGTGATAACACATGGCGATGTTATCAACAGTATTCAAATTTTCTACTACACCAGAATCATCAGTCTTAAAATTAGTTCTTCAGATAGTTCATGAGATATTCATGAAAATAGAAAACAACGTTAACATAACCCGAAAATAAAACATTTCAAATGGGAATTTGTATTTCATATGCAACTTTTTTTAGAAGCGCTTTTTGGTTACCAAAATCACTGCCTTGGCAACTCTGATCGTAGCCCGTTTTTACAAGGTGCACGGAACGAGCAATTCCTAGCTATCGAAAAAATGTTAATACCGTATAAAAACTTTGGATGCTGAATCTGAATAAACGTTGATATTAGTGATTTGTCAGAAAAATCTTAGAAAAATGTAAAACAACTGAACGGGTCGATTAAGATTTCCTTTTCTATCCTTTTAAGCATTTACGTCTTAGGTATTCTATAGGTATTTCCACAGACGACATTTTATGTTGAACATACCGCTCTTTAGTTCATAACCTTAGACGTCATTTTTACTCGAACTTCTTGTGGTTATGAATTTTAAGGAGTACCACTTTACGATAAATCGCATTTCTTTTCCAATAGTTTATTGCTTATTATCAACTGAATTCTGCCAACCACAGTAGATTTGAGTTTCTGCTGACTGTCCTAACATATTTTTTTCAGCTCTGTTAGAGACTTCCCATTGCAAACTCTTGATTTTGTCAGCTTATTCTATCCTATTCTCTTTACTTTCTTAGATGGCCGTTTACATGGTCAAAAGGCTGGACGATAGTCCAGACACACCGACTACTTATAGCTTACGAATTCTTTCAGTACGTCAATTTAAGACCAAATCATTTAAAGTTTTTGCTGCCAAATTTTCTAGCTGAGTAGGATAGAAGAAGACCATTCAACGAATACGATTTTTATTTTTTTAGTCATATGTGTGGGTCACCTAGACTCTAGCTTTTTGTAAGACCTCGCAAAGACATTTAATTTTAAATACGTAGGCAATAAGTAGAGGAAATTGGTCAAAAATGAAGTTTTCATTTCTTAATTTTTTATACCTTGAAAGATATTTAAGAAAGTCCTACGGTATAAAAATTATCATTAGTTATCATGGTTACCACGAAACTTGAATAGTGTTTCCGTTACGTCTTTGTTTAAACAAGAAGTTTTGAAACCCTCGTAAGAACACTTAGTGCTGGATAACTTTACTGGTCATATTACTCTTTACAGAAAATGCCGTTCGACGAGTGCAATGTGCTTATGACGCCTAATTAAATGAAAACTCATTAATTAAATGATAACTCATTTTCAAACTTGCTCATGATTATCAGGTGTGGTAATGAAAAGAAATACAAAAGAGCCGATTGCAGTCTCCGAGTAATTTTTGCTTGTGACAGGTGCACTTTTCGAAAATTCTCAGGATCCAGTTTTAGAAAATCCCAAAAGGAGACTTAAAGTCCTGCAATATTTTGTTACTTTTCTCACTTGCTATAAATTCCTGTCCAGATATGCGATTTTATTCATTTGACCAACCAATTCTACAGTTTTTAGCAATAAATGTCGTAAATTAATTTCTCATAAAAACCTTAGTTGATAATATAAGGCAAAATAACAAGAGAATTACTAAATTTCAATTTACCTTATTAACTACTTCCCCATGACCATGAAACAACAAGAGGAATTTAACATAATGGGTGCGCTGGATCCTAATTTAGTAGTCCTCATTCAATTATGGCAAAGGCGCTTACTTTTGGCATTTAACGTGTAATTAACGAACCATTAGAACACTGATAGGTCGTATCCAAGCTAAGCTTCGGTGTTCGTGTTGCGAGAAATGCAAAGTTACTTCTATCTAGGTTAGGTTCTACCAGGTCTCGGTGTGTAGGTGGTTTCTACTTAGGGGTTCGCTGTGCAGGTGTGCTAAGACGAATTATTTGTCTCTTGCAGGGAGCGACTTCCCCCAACAACCATTAGCTGACGTGCAACGCTCATTTATAGCTTCCCGCAGTCATTTTCTGCTTAGCGGCCACACACGAGTATCAGGTGATGAAAGCTGGTGTTGTATGGGCCCCCAGGATGCGCTTAAACCTGTAACTTGGAAGTTTGCAAACTTACGGTTTAACATAGACCTCACAGTAAGCTCGGTGTGTGTTTGTGTGGACTGAGCAAAACTGCGTCTGTATCATTTTAATGTGACAACTATGGCACTCTCAGCAATTTGCTGCCCGAGCAGCCCCATTCCTTTGGAAGGAAATTCGGGTGTAATACGTTTAGAGGACCAGGTCGTGTGTGTGTGGCACGCGTAGACGAGGTTATTAGGTATGGCAACCAATGTGCCCATTCCGCGTATCAGACAAATGACCGGACCGGACAGTGTACTGGTTATTGGGATATGGAAGAGCAATTGAGAAAGACTGTCTTAAAGCTTATTCCTGACTATAAAAAAGTGTGACGCACTAAAAACTGCAGTTTGAAAGTTAGCCAACTTGCGAGATTACTCAAACCTTAAAGTCAACCCTTCTTGTGTTTATTTTGGATGGGCCGACTATTGGGCTGATAGTCGGGTTGCAATGGCTTTTTATTATGGTGGCTCTTTGGACACCCACATCAGGGTATCCGGGCTGGTCTGATGGTATACGGATTATTGCGGCACTAGCCACATGTGCTCTGTCTTTTATCTAATTTTCTGGACTGGATCATAAAACCGGGTTCAGGTGAGAGCAGGATGGAGTGCGGTGGATGCAGCGCATGTATGCTCCCACGATATTTTAAACCACGTTCACGTTACTGTCTTCACGGTGAGCATGCTCTGGGACAAATGGGGAAATCGTCGGCAATGACGGTCAAACTGTCGTGTCTCGCCCATCCCGTTAATTCTGCTCCATTTTCCTGCCCTTCCTAGCCCACATTTTGACATTTAAAAAGCCCTACTGGATAGGGACATGCAATCTATTAGGCTGCCAAAGTTAACTCGGGTCGATTTTCGCTAACTAAAGTCGTGACCCAAAATTGGAGTTTGCCAGTCGTCCGAGATGTCCAGGTAAGCCTATTTAGGTGTAGCACTACTTCCCACTCACGAGGACGGAGCTAGAAAAGGTGTCTCAGACAACTTTTGGGATCAAGTTATCTGCAGGCTGACCGCGGTCCGCAGCTGTACAAGTTCTGGTGGAAACAATCAACCAAAAATGTACCTTCGCTATCATCCTCATCACCACACCCACAGACTGCTAGTGTAAGCTTGCTCAATTCGGCGACATGGAATGTTTTTTTCTCTTTTAGGCAATCAGAAAAGCAATCGGTTGGAAAAAGAAGACTGCGTTGGTCGCTTGAGAACTGGCGAGCTACAAGACGGTAATCGCCGCCCTCAGCGAGAGCCGATTCTCCAAACAGGGCCAAATGTATTTGGTGGGTGTCGGCAACACCTTTTCTGGGGGCTGATGTCAGGGGCTTGTGACTCTGCGGTCACATTTGCCTAACGAAATGACCGCGTGAGTCGATTAGCTTATCGGCTGCAGGATATAAGTGGCCATACACCTGCCCCTTCAGGGAGCCAACTTCTTCACCACCGTTTGCCTCTGAGTTCCCACAATGACCAGCTCCGAAGGACTGAGGGTAAAGTTGTAAGAAGACTTGCAGGACTTCGGGACACTCTGGCGAAGGTAGGCAAGCTTATTCTGCTTTGTGATTTCAATGTTATCATCCGATTGATGGAGCTGCGTGGAAGTGCTGGATCTCAACTTAATTGGTGGCTTAAATGACAAAAGCCTCCCTTCTTCTGCGTACCTTCACAGAAATTTGCCTCCTATTGACCAACACCTTCTTCTGACTTTCGACGCGGAAGCAGGCAACCTGGATTCATTTGCGATGGCTGCGCTATTACCTGCTGGACTAAATTCTCGTCCAGAGGCGAGATTGACCGGACTTGTTGGAGACTATGCCGATCTGAGACGCCGCTAGCTGGACGGATCACCCCTGTCATTACCTTCAAAATGAAACTGCGACTACAACATCGCAGGAGTACCCAAGTCAAAATACCTCCAGGTGCATTGAAGATGTCTGCTCATCAACTCACGTTCGGCTAGCATTTGGCTCAGCTTCCAGAAGACGTTCGGGTTCCGGAAGTAAACATCATGGTTGAGGCAAAGTAAGGTCAACTGTCAAACGTGATCCACTCCACCACTACGAACGTTCTTGGTCACGCGACCTGAAAACACCAAAAGGACGAGCCTGAAAACGAAGAAGAAACCAGTAGCCTACTCGACGAGAAGAAAAGGCTGCAAAAAGCTAATATCCACCACTGAACTGAATCAGACACAGTTGACTTCTTCAGATATCACCGCATGGCCAGAAGCGGTGGCGAGGGATGCAGGACACTAGGATAAACTGCAAGGCCGAAGAAATCTAAGGATACACCATAGAAACCCCACCGCTGCTAAACTGAAATTGATCGGCACTTCACACTAAGTGATTGTGAATTTTGAAACGCCAGGTCAAACACTACAAAAGTGTACTCTATTGACTGTCCATAATGTCTGATGCCACAATTAACATGCTCTCCCAAGTGGAGATTAATAATACCATGAAACGTTTGCTTTTCCAAGCAGCAAGACCAGAGTCGTGCAACAGTTGTCTAGCGGGAAACTACCGCTATCCTTCAAACCCTGGCTGAAGTTTCAAAGCATGAAGTCCTATGGCTGATAAACAAATCACTACGATCTTGCCGAAGGTTTGGCGCAAGGAAATGTTCCACAGAAATTTAAAGGGTGCAAAAGTCTTCCATATCTACAGTGGAAAGGAAACCGACAACTATGTCATAGTCATGCAGATATCCTCTGCTTAATAATTCCAGGAATATCGCTGCTCACCTCTTTTTCACTCATCTCCATGTCTATCTGGTGTATGGACGCCTCCTATAAAGCTAGTGATGATTTTGCATAAGCTGCTAAATTATTGACATGTTCGCATGGTTTGCTGTCTGTGGACGACGTGCCAAGAGACGAGGACATACCTGTACGCCAACGTCGTCCATTTTTAGAAATCTTCATCAAAGTTGATCGCAATATAGTCAGGAAAATAATGCTGAAGTTTGGATATCCATAGAGCTTCACGTGAATAGTGTGCCATATTCAAAATGGGAGGATGGATTGCGTCACGGACTACGACACAATATCAGAAGCGTTCGCAGTGACCAATGGGTTGAAGTGGAATTTTGTACTCGCTCCTATCATGCTGATGAGGATTGACCTCAACTATGGAACTGACAGAAAATTTATTTAACATTTGTTGTTTTATATGTGGTTAAGACCGGTGTACATAACATATTTTTCATGGAGGACTGCACGCTGAATTCCACACGATATGATATGTAGCAAGGCATAGTTCACTTCGCTCACAGTCATCCTAACTTACGGGTGAATATCACCTCGAAGAAGATGGTAGCCATACATAAATCAGAACCCAACACACAAGAGCATGAACCTCACATCAACGTCAATCGAACTAAACATGAATCGGTGGTCAAATTATCGTACTATGAAATTAAATTTGATGGCAAAGTGGCCAACTAGATCTCTAAAGCTAGCCAGACCTTAAGCCACGTGTAGTACTCAGTCCGGGATCACTTTGGACATTATCTCAACACGAAATGCAAAATACGCAATATGTTGGTCCTGATGGCATTGCTCTTCAGGGATGAAGACACGGAGAGTCTACGACAAACAAGCCAGATAACTAAATTCCACGTTTGCTGCCTTAAGGGATGCTTAGCCGAGCTGGCAAGAAAGAAGCATCAACATGGAAATTATAAACGAACCAAAATGTTTACCATAGTTTTATTGATTTACGCGGTGCACGAACTTTCAATTAACCCTGCATGTCATTTGTGAATTTAAAGCACACACTACTATGCTTAAGATTTTTATATAGTTTTAGCATTACATGAAAGGAGTCAAAGCAACAACTATCCATGTTTCATTTTTTTGGTTTTCCGATTCTGTACTCGTCGTCAGATCTGCTACTTCAATTTGGTCAGATATAGCCCCAGTAAGGCAAACCATATATACTCTTGCTTTTGGTCTTTCATATATGGACATGCAGTTCTGCCGCTGAAGGCCTTTTATTCTAGGTAAGCTATTTCTGCGCAAAAAGCCTCACATTCGTTAAACTAGATTATTTTTGTTCTTTCGTCAGGAATACCTTAAATGCAATAGCTGTTTTAGTTTAATTTCACTCTTGATCTTAGCTTAACAAGTGAAAATACAGCATACTACTGGCAGCGTCGATGAAGTTACCACAAATATCGTCAAACTAATGATTTTATAGCAATAAAGAACTTTTAGAAAAAGAAGCAGGGCTCAGCGGAGGGGGGCGATTAAAAAACGGACGTTTAGGAGGACTTCATCGGTTCGCAATTGTTAAAACGTTATTTGAAATGGAAGTGGAATGCCGTGAAATGTTTTTCGGCTTTGGTTTGATTGGATTTTGTATTCGCTGGCTTGGCCCTTTAAGGGCTACGTGCGTTGGTATTCACCAGCTCTGTGGGGATGGTTTTGATCGTCCTGGCGCTCTTTTTCTCCATCGAACTAGTTCGTCATCGGGGTTCATCTGTGAGACTTTCTTATGATCTGAGTTCCCCTTTTGCCCTGATCTTTGTGTGCGTAATGACGCAGGACTTTATAAGCTGCGCAAAGGTCAAAATGCCTTTTGACGGAGTTGGCAACTCAGTGCCATGCCTCAGGTCTTAGATGCCCGTCTTTAAGTTGCTTCGGCCTAAGATGTTTCGCTCTCTGTATCTCTAAATTATGTCCACTGTTTCCAAAGTGCATCGAAAATTCACAGTTAGGGTCAATCCTACGAGTTTCTGACCTATTAGTGAGCCGCACAAGTGTACGAAAGGTCAGCATTTTACAAAAGTCTTTTGCGCTGCGTCCTTCTTATTTATCAGTTAAATAGCCCAGATCTATTAACCTTGCCAATTGCTAAGAGCTATATGTTGTTCCTGAAACCTAAAGCAATAAAGCCAGATGAAAAAGGTTTCACAATGGAATTTTTGGCTAGCTCCTGCTTTTTGGGCTTAGACAGTTATCATTAATAAACGCAGGTCGATATTTTTCAGACAATACTGTTCTTGTTTACGTTAATGGTTGATGCCCTTTGTGTACTACCTGGAGTCAGTTTAATCGTTGACTGCTCTGCTGTTTAGATAAGACATAAAATAGACGCCCTTGGCGTTCAACGCGTTATTTTTCACAAAATCAGCAATGCTTTGTGTGACGAATAGTCTAAAATACATAAGAGTTAAATTTTAGCAAAACAGTCTCAAATCTCATCAAACGGTAATGGATTTACTGTTAAGTTTGAATTCTCAGACATACACCTATAGTACTTTATGTACCAATATCGTTAATTTATCAGTTTCTTAGGAAATATGGCCAAATTCCGAAGCAAGTATGTATTCTTGAAAAACCAAAGACCACATATACTGAAACTTGTCACCGTATTATCTGTGAATATCTTTGTATCTCTACCATCGATGAGCAAGACTGCTTATGCCTAGAAGAACAGACAACAGTGGCATTCATGTTCAGTCATTTTATACTTAGTTTCAAGCTCACCTATGTTTTAAAAATTGGCTAGCTGCTTGAAAAAGATTTACATAAGTGGACTAAAGGTCGGATGATGTGGAAGACGTGGTAAACTCTCGTGTGCCGAGTCCTTGACTTACAGTATTGTTACTCTGTCATGTGTCCATGCGTTGTTTTGGAGCAGAATTGGGTCAGCTTGATTGTAACTGGGAATGGCCAAAAGATTTGATTTAATTTAGCTCGTGTGAAATCCATTTATAGAACTTGTATTTGCCCAATTTGCATGATATGATCAGACACCATTAAAATACTGATACCCAGTGCTTCAGATATTTCTCTGTCACTTTGACGTGGATTTCCTTATATACTTTGCGTTCAAACGTTCATTCTCAAGGATGCATGACAGTCCTCTACGTTGTTCTTCATCAAGGTTCTCATTGCCACTACGGACTCACTGAAAACAACATCAAAATATTCGGTTAGATTTAAACCATCCTCCCTATGCTTTGTTAATAATGGCAGCTGTTTAAGAGGCAATATGACCGAGTTTGAACACATGCAATTGAAGTTAATGCATTTCGTATTTTTGCACCTTCTTTCTTAAAGGTTTAAATGATTTACAATTGCACACTGAAAGAAATTATAGGAAAATTATCAAAGAGTACACGTCAATTATTATGCAAGTGAGATCTTGTAAAAACAATTCAAAATAGTAATGGTGTTCCATTTTAAATATGGACGCATAAACCCCAGCCAATCGTAATCGAGAAAACTATTAAATGTGCATAACGAAGACGATAATTGTAAACTGAAAAAACACATATTGACCAGGAGTGGTAAGATCCGTGCAATTGCATTTGTCCCTAGTGCAATAGTTATTTTTTATTCATTTGTTTAATTTTCCCCCTAATTCACTCCCAACGATAAATGTTCCGGTAAAAGTAAGTTTCAGATTTCTCCGGCATAAGTTATCAGAATTCTTCTAATTTGAAACATGCTTGTTTTAATCATTTGACAAACCAAAGCCAACTGACTTAATTTCTACCCATCTGATTATTATAACTGGTTTTTAAATATTGCTAACTTTAGTTCCAAGATTTCACTAAGCTTCAATAACTCTAGAATCTTTTGGCAGAGTATCTGGACGATTGCGCTGGCGTGTTGCTATTGGCTCAAAAGAAACCAATTGGCGATTTTGCAGCTATAAACAGCACACAAGTTAAATGGGAGTCTTATTTATGTGGCATCTAAATGAACTAAGCGAGCTTTCAATGTGAGACTCAAAATGACAAGTAACAGCGTCATATTTGGAAATGAGGAAGTACTGTCTGCAGTATCCTTAATGGCTTGCACTGTTGTCATAGGAGGAATAGGAAATCTTCTAGTCGTTACTGTGCAGCTACTCCGGACGACTTCACTGGGTGCAAAATGGAATAGAAGACAACGGCAGTTACAAGTACGTTCAGAAGTGGCATACTCTGATTTGGAACAGTCGGCGACAAAACCATTGACTTTTTTATTCTAGTCCTGGCCATTTCTGATTTATTCGTCTGTCTTATAATAATTCCATCAACCATTACAATGGAACTTATCGCATTCCGCATACAAAATGATATACTCTGCAAACTTTACTATGTATTATTTGTTACTAATACAACGTTTTCATCGCTACTCATATCAGCAGTTGCCTTGGATAGATACCTTTACATATGTCACTCTCTCAGGCACCTTCTTACTTTATTCCGTGCGAAAATGCTTGTTCTATCATTGGCCATCTTTTCTCTGGTGATCGGGAGTATGGCGGGGTCTGTCGTTTCTCTAAAGCATGTCCACACAAACATAACGAATGGGACATCATCTTCGCCTATGGAATCAGAGGAGGTATGCGAGGAAACAGAATACGTTTCGAACATAACGGACTTCCAGAAGACATTTACTGTAATTGTGAGGAGAGTCAACCATGGCAGCTTCCTTGTCTGCATTATAATTGTGACAATTCTCTATGCTTTTGTGTTCTGGGCTATTGTCACAGCTCATGCTCGAAAACAACGTTTGGTTTATATTCCCACCACGGATAACAAAGAACCACAAGGGACTTACCCAGAAACCTTCAGTTCAGTTAAAATAAAGACTAATCTCAGTCCAACCGGAAACGCATTGGGTCAAAAAGGACTGCATCAGTATCGCCGGAAAAGCTTGCACCGAACGGTTATTCAAAGAGCTCACTGCACTTTTCAGAATTTTAGGTCAGCACTTATGCTCTTCTTAATAGCTCTTGTATACATAATCACATTCGTTCCCTCGTTGATTATTGCCAACGGATGGATTCCACAAAATCTGGTCTTGCTGTATCTTTATTACGTAAACAGTGCCGCCAATCCGTGTATTTATGCCGCATTCAGTAGTTCTTTTCGCAGAATGGTTATTTGTTTATTTACGGAAGCCTTCTGTAGCCGAGAAGACACATTATATCACATTTCTGTTGGTCGTGAAGGAGGACAACGACATGGAAACCAATGTAATGTTCCACTCGCCCAGTCTGCTCAAAGAAGCAACAGGAAAAATGGACTTCTTAAGAATACTGGCACTGTCATGGTGAAACAGGTGGAACCATGCCCCTTTGATAAACAAAACGACGTGATATCTTCCAGGCAAAGCCCACGACGAATATCCCAACTGCAACAGCACCGTGCGATCAACCAAAGTATCCCACATTGACAGAAGAAAGAATAACAGAACTTTTGCTACAGACGTCAACTTTGTAAAGTTCCTTGTGATGCTAATGTCAGTTTCCGCTTTTGAAGTACACTATTTTCTACAAAAAAATCAACTGGGCTTCATGTAGTACCTTATTGTGTAGATCTTAAATATGTCATGAACCGAACTGCAGGGATGCAAGTACGGACAAATAAATATTACCTGAACTTAATATATTATTAGTTTGTAAAATGTTCATGTGGATATCATGTGGATAAGGTTTTACAATTTAACACTAAAAATTGGTCATCAAAGGAAATTTGAATAAATGTACAAAGGTTAGCGAATCAATTTTAGCATAAGGCATCTTGCCAAATTAGCCACAATTATTAGAAAAGTTTTACCTTAGACTTATTGTGTTATAAAGAAATATGCTTGAATACGATTCTCTTTAGTTTCGGAACCCTTATGAATTAGTTGTTAGTAAGACGTTAATTTATTGACTAACAAGATACGATATTAATTGTACTTAATACGAATAATATTGTACATTAAAAAGTTTAATTAATGTATAAGATTCTATGATACCAAAACAGATTATCTGCTAATACATCAGTTCCGTATCAATTATATATCCAAATAATATCATTACTGTTTGCCAAAATGAAAGATACATAAAAGCTATGTGCAGAAGATGGTCCTAAGAAGAGATATATGTCCCACAAAGGCGTGAAACTCAACAATGATGACAAAGCGCAATTTTCTTCTAATAAAATGGACTATTTTGATATATTTTTATTACAATATATAACACAGATGCAGATCCTTTTTAGTCTTGTCCATACGTAACAGTAGCATCGTTTGGCACCAGGTTTTAATTGGTACCTTTTCGAAATATATACGGAAATGGATATTTAAGATTGTCTCTAAGGAGCTTAATATGAGAATGCACTGTTTGTGACACTAATCAAAAAACTTCAGTAGTGTATCCTTGGTAGCACTTTCAATAGTAAACAGGTAAAACTAACCTGACGGCGTTGACAGTTTATAGATATGACCGAATAAGTACTTTAAATATGTTGCAAAATTCATGAAGACCGTGAAACATGCTGTAAACAGTGATTTCGGAATTTTATTAACAAGTATTCTTGCCTGTTTGTAGCGGCCTGCAGCCTACGTAATCGGTCGCACTGTGTGAAGGAAAAAGATGCGAAAAGAGAGGTGCGAATGGCTAGTCCCGATGCTAGTTAAAGAGTATAATTGGAGCTAAAACACCATAGGCTTTCCGTGTGGTCTCCCATTACGTCGTAAAAAACGATCACCTCTACGACGGTTTAACGGTCGGGACTGAGACGACAGAGAACAGATTCAAACTCCCACTATCGTCTCTCGCGTGATCTTGCTTTACTGCTCGATGGACCTACGAGGCATCACTTTAGCTCCCCGCTTCACATTCCCCGGCACAAATGGTAAGACTGAGTCGCGATAACAGTAGATAGGCGCGGTTGCTCTGGGTGATAATGTCACGCACGTAACATAAGTGTACTACATTGTTTTACTAAACAAGTCTCTAATCCTGCGCAGGTGATGGCACCACAGATGCCGTCTTGATAAGCCAGTGTAGTAAATTTTTAGGATAATCCTGTTAACGGGTAGAGTTATTTCAATCTCATGTTAAAGTGTTTAAACATAGAGACTAGGAGATTTCCAATCGGTTAATCCTTTACTATATTTATTGGCGCTTTCGGTTTACAACAGCCCTGCGCATCTTGATGACTACATGCGATAATACAGGAACTAAGTGGATTGGTGTGAAAAGGCTGGCAAACGTGCCACAATGTGGTCCAGATTTCGTATAGTGGGTGGTATTTAAGGCGTAAATAAATAGGAGACCTTTCAATCTGACTTGCGTTGGCTTGGTAGACCAAGTTGTAGCACGTACAGATAGTGTGAACTGATTCACGTGGTAAAGTATCACGAGGAACGGCAACTAAGTACTGGCTTCCACCTCACTCCTCTTGTTTATGCAATAAAAACCTAACTAAACCTTTTGAAAGGTTGAAAGTGACGCTGAGCGCATGGAGTTGGGGATTTGGAGGTCTCGTATAGCATCTGCCACAAACGTAATGCGGCAAACAAGGTCCAAAACACCTGCACTGCCATTAAACAAACTTATACTACTAGCTTACATCATCAGCTGATAAAATTTTAAACGTCTTAATCCCCCAAACAAGTCAATGTTTGTTCTATTCCAATGCAAAATTGGAACATTTACCTGCATCTGTATTCAAAATAAGAAACAGACGGATGAGCAGTAGGATGGTATAAATTAAATGTAGAAATGGTAGAAACCATGCCGAAGGAAATTAGCCTATTTTATGCCCATACAGTCTCTTTGACATTCGTAATGCCATATTTACATGCGGGTTTAGCCGAAAAAGAAGAAGACGATCATATATTGATTTTATTTTGCCTTGCATTAAGCTACAGATACCAGCGTTTGGAAAAAATTCGGAAACAATCTCTGGAAATCGTGCCACAATTTTTCGTAGGTTGAAGAGAAGTTGATATTTTAGGTTTAAAAATCTGTGATGGGAGCACATACTCCTCTGGTTGAACTTTAGAAGTTTGGAAAGTTTCTCCCTTGGTCTGTGCATCTTTAGCTTTTTCACTGAAGTTAATTTTAATTTTTTACAGCTTTAATACATTCAGGGGTTTCAACCTAAAATTTATGCTAAAAGAAAGAATCACGTATTTACGAAGAAGCTTAGACGTCTAATATTTAATCGGTTAAAAGTCATACAAAATAACCTAGTATATTTGCAGAAAGGTCGATTAATTTTGACAACGTTCAAGGGTAAAATAAACCGAAGGTTTAAATTTAAAACGGCAGCTTTATTTTAGAAGCGGTAATTTCCTCTATGCTTACCTGGATTTTACATTTTGGATGGTGTGAAATGTGAAAAAGTAAACTGAGCAAAGTGCTTCAACTATAAGGAACATCATTCTCAAGTTGGGCGTTGACTTACTTGTTAACCTATTTTGTATGGTTTCGTCTATCATTCTCTTTGTATAATTACATTTAAAGTTTTATTAAATTTCAGGAACGCCTTTACAAAAGATTTCACCAGACAGTTTACGAGAACTTGCGAAATACAGAGTTTAATTAGCGCCAATCTTATGTGAAACATTAATTAACATTAAACAGTGGGCGTGGTTTACCACGTACGGATAAGTAGATGAATGCGCGACTAGACATTAGATATGCTAAAAACCAGTATTAAATTAATTTTTTTGAGCGAAAAATCCAAAATATTTAAGGCATGTATGTGTACCTCAACCGAGAGCAAACGGCTTTTGAAGTGTTTTGGTTATACCGCTCAAAGGCAATACCATAACACATTTAAAAATGTTACTTACGGGCCCATGGTATTGGTAACTAAATTGCTATAAATATTGCAGATTTCACCTGCCTTCAGGTCTCATCTAGAAGGTTAATCATTAACAACTTATCTGGACCAGCCAGGGGCAAAAATTGAAGGTGAATCAAGGGCTTTTGGGTAGGACAATGGAATTAGTACTTGCATTTTGAAGTTCCACCTTTGCTACATTTCAAGGGATTATTAAATCAAGTGTCCTTACTTAACATGGTACCGTGCTACTTAGCGCACTGCAACCTGTAATATATGGTTAACATTATTTCACTGTACTCCCGGGCTTCTTTTTTAGCTTAATCTTATTGTTCATTATTGCCTTATCTTATTTCACCTGCATAACGAAGTTGATTTAACTTGAAACTAATGGTTCATATACATGGAATAAGATGGTTTCCAGATCTCTCCCCTTACCTAGCCTTTTTTCCAAAAAAGGGGCTGGTTGTTGTAATAGAAACCACTACTAAGGACATTTTCATTCAATCACCCACTGTCCAATCAAATGACTGAACGAAAAAAGTGCATTTGAACTATTTCAAGGAAACTGGACGTTTTCTTCTGTCCTTTTTATATATAAGATATCGTTTTTCGTGTTTTAAACGTGATTTTGTCTCAATTAATCTTGTAAATCTTTCCTGTAATCAGAGATTTAATCCCTGAAAAGTCACAATGTCGCACCTTTAAGATATGTTTGCATATGTTCTGTTTTATCTGTCGCTCATTCAACTTTGATTCGTCGGCAAACTTAAGAACCGTACGCCGCAAATTATTCACCCTTTGGCTTGCAGTGTTAGTTCATATTTCTATGTCCTGTGAGTGATATTTGTTTTATTTTTTGTACTTTTATCTGAGAAAACATTTTGCAGGTTTTTAAAGTTTGGGTAAGATTTGGACGAGGGCCTTATTTTTATGAGTGCGTTTTCTGCTCGGACTTTGGTATTAGTAGCCGCTGGAAGAAAGGAGCCAACGGATTATTTTGCAGGCTATGACTAGATCTTGGCAAAAGCCCAAGTATATCCTCCCATTTCATTCAATTTTCTTCCATTTTTGGTAATTGTTTTGGTGAGTAGACCCTGACGCTCCTCAAAGTGCACTTAAAATAATAATTTAAGCAAAATCTTTTTTGTTAACTATTCTGCTGTCATATCATGCGGAATTCCTTTATTTGAAGGTGGCGTGGATATTAAAGGAAAAAATAATGTTAAAGCTGCTATGGGGTACATGCATTAAAATAATATTAAAAAAGAAGAATTTAATTGACTGTTTTTACTTTTACTCTTATCAGTTAGTTCCCCAAGTTTTAAGAAACAGAAAATAAGTCTTACTGTGAGTCTCTGCTACGCTTTCGATATGCCACTAAAGAATTACTTTTTTACTAATAATGTGTTCATTTTTTACAAAATAATTATGAATGTGAAGTTTTTAAAGCAGCGTTAACCAAAATTCCCAGTGCACGCTAAAAATAGAAAATTGGGAACAACAGAAAGCCAACTGCATATTTGAACAACTGTAATGCTTTGGTTAGGATATTTACGTCCTTTTTGCAAATAACTTCCTTTAATGTGTGAAATCGGTGACCTTAAATACTAACTTTGTTCAAAACAATATTCTTGAACTTATGCCCGTTTTTACCTAGCATTTCTTGGTTATATTTTAGTCAGGTGATTGTCAGCATTACTATGCTTGGTGCACAGTGTTAATCCTTGCTGAATAAAGCCTTGACTCTCACCATAAAATAATTATGCTTATCTTATCTCAAATGTTTTCTCGTTGTTTTGGATCCAGAGCCAACTTTTAAACAAACAAAAATGGCGATTATGACGCTCATTTGATGCGATAGATCCTTATGGCTACAATGGCAATATAAACACGATCACGCCGGTTTTCTTTGCAAAATGCTTCATGTTATTAACCTTATTTTTCTCAATACGAATGCTGTAAAAAATAATTTGACTATATCAATTAATGTATTGTTTGTAGCCACTGACGGGTGTTAAATAGGTTTAAAATAATTTAGAAACAATATGTTAATTTAAAAAAAGGCAAATATATATATTATAATATGTTGAAATTAGGAAAAAAGAGCATCAAGGGAATATGGAATGTGAATTTGATCACCTTTCGGTGAATTCAAGTGGAATTTGCTTTTATTGATAAAGTATAATTGCTTGATCGTATCAGAATTGTGTTGTTATTCTTGTAAGAGCATTTACTAACGCTATTGCTCTGGTTTGGTACCAAATACCAAAAAAGATAGCAATTAACAGAACAGTACATATATGCTTCTGGCCTTCAGAAAGCGTAACATCTTTTCTAATAGCAATCAGGCAGGTGTCGTTCTTAAGAAATGGTTTTATTTAGTCAGATAACCGAATTTCTGTTTAGGTTTTAGAAATCAGGTGTTGGATGGTGATTATTTCGCTCGAAGCATTTCCCCTCACATCTTCATCGAGCGTGTTTTATGATGCAAACAGCGCCAGATGTTGCTTTCGGTAACCGTATTTGTTCATAGGACCATTGCACATAAATTTTCGACGATGCCAGTGCGTTTGCACGAAATAAAATTGCTAAACTGAATGTCCATTGGCTTTGGCTGGTCAAAACGTTAGCCTTATGCCAGGGAGCAGCTTTTTTTTAATGACTTGAAGTTGCAATGAAGAGTTTGTAAACTTCTCATAATCTAGGAGGCTTTAAGGAGGAGTGATGGTTCAGCCCATTTCCAAAATAGTTACTTATTTAATATGATTAATTCAGACCAATCGACACTCCTTAATAACCAATTCTTTCAAAAAATGCATTGTTATCCTCCACCTGCAAAATTAGGCGGAACCACTGTATTTGCGTCATGAAGCTAATTCTCTTACTGCGATCGTGGCCTGGTTGACGTTGTGATAAAAAATGTCTATATATCTATCAGATCTACCAATATTCTTCCGTTAGTGACTTGTTTTTATTTAACTTTCAAGCACAAGTAAATTATTGCAAACACGAAACAACGTTTGTTGTGATTTTTGTTTCCAGGATATTTTAAGGACAGTATTAGCCGTTTAAATTGCGATATTTTGGAAATAGTTTAACCTGATCAAATAAGCCCAAACTTTTGTATTCTAAGAAAGGGATTTGTGCATAAAAGTACACACATATCAGGGCAAGAACCATAAATGTTCCTTGACTAGATAATAAGTATTAAATTTTTCACTTGCAGCATTATAGCAGCTTTCCCTTATTCGTTTGGGATATTTTATGTAACACTTGACAACTTTAAGTTCCTTTTGTAACTTGTTATTAATGAACGTAGCCTTCTTGCTTATTAAGTTAGCTGAAGTAATTATCCAAGTGGTTAAACATGACTATTTGTCCTTCATGTATGTTTTTTAGTCTAAAAGGTACTGGTGTAATATATTCTAAACACAGCGCATACTGCAGCGTATTAATCTTAAGCAGGTGTCTTGGCGAATGATTTGATGGTGACTTCTTCAAATACATCACAAAAATCTACTAACCGAGCTCTCACTGACAACCCAGAAAATGGCTTTAATATCACAATAAGCACATAACTGTCCCGGATTTAATTTTGGATTTAAATAAGTAGTTATCTTAGACCGAAGTAGTTAAAAGCCCAAGAACCTAACATAAGTGAAGCATTTTGTATATGTTAATTGTATTATCATACATATCAAACTTCCTCTTTTATGCCAGTTTTTGCATTTCTTCAAATAGAAAGACACCTTTTACAAGTTAATAGCATATGAAACTGTTATACTTATGAAGCACCTTCGATAGGTCCTCCTGAACTGTCACATAGCGCTGAAAAAATGCACCGCTGGCAACATTGTGCATAGCAAGAAACATAAAATATTCAAAGTAACAGATATAAATTTAAAAAGTTCATCGAAGAATAAAAACTATCCGGCCCTATTAAAAAAGGTTTCAACATTTTATGAGCTTTGAAAATGGATAGCCAGCTGAGCCATAGATGCAATTCCACAGCCAATTTCAGAGAGTATCTTTACAGTGATGATTTTTTGACTACGTTTTATTTCATACGTTTGCATATCAACTGCGTTAGATACTATGGTGCAGCATTTCAAGAGTAAATATAGAGTGAATCAATCGAAACGGGATACTTTTTACTAAACGTTTTTCAAGAAAAAGTCAATGAATTTGTGATGAAATGAAATAAAGTTCTTCCTTTGATTTCATAATGGCTTAGTTTGCCTTTAGGTGTATGCTGTAATGTCTGCAAAAATGCACTTCTCAAAGATTTTCTCACTACATTCACACGGCAAATATATATATTCGATTAAATTACCATTTAAATCGAATTCGTCTTGTGTCAGTTGTGTATGTATATTTATTCACTCACTAAGATCGCAAAAACTTCAGAGCTTAATAAACCTGACATTCAGACAGAGGAAGCATGCAAAACTAAATACAGTTTTCACATATAGGATGTAAAATATTTGGTTACATACCATAGCCGTAAATGACGGCGATAAATAATAAAAAATTATTAGTTTGGTATTGAAGAAGGATAAAGATAACGCTAGATACCTCGCCCCTTGTCAGAAAGAAATATCCGAGATTTGATGTTATATGGTCGTATTCGAACTCCCGAACATCCCGGTCCAGTGTTAAAAGCTGGCGGTCCGTCGACGAAAAAACGGCAAAATTAGAGAGGTTCACCTCGTGCCCCCTAAACGGGCCACTTGATAGATAAGTTGGACCAACACGGGGGCCATATCAGGGCATGGCATGCGTTATTCGGGTTGCGCTCTGCTAGTAAATGCCGAACATGGGAGGTGTGGTGGAATGCCTAGGGCGGCTAGGACTTAGAGTACCTGGCCACGCCAGACACCTGCGTCCTCTCCCGCTTCCGGTCTTTATGACTCTGTCTTGTCACCGGGCTCAGGTAGGGGAGTAGGATAGAGTGCGGTAGCTGCAGCGCAAGGCTACTATCACTTAAAACTAATTCACGCGCAAGTCACCGCCGCTGCTCCACTCGTTCATGCAGCATACGGTGGACATCGTCGAAATCAATGGTCGAATTATCGTATATAGCCGCATTGAAGCAGAGATCAAGACCTAGTATATATGCCAGTGAACGACACTCCAAGTAAAAAGCAGTATTTGCCATAAACTGTCAAGGCACGAACCCGCTTATAAACCTCGTAGTTGGTGAGTAAACATTAAGTTATACAAATCCGCATACACAAATACCTATACGCTAAATATTTCTTTTACAATCAACGCAGCACTTACTCAGCGCAACCACTGCGTTTCCGTCAATCAACACTATGAATCCAGACTTTGGCTTGCAAGTTAATTCCGTCACTTATAAACTCATATTGCTAATGAAAACTATTTAAAAACTATTCATTATGTTTTTCTTGAAAGCAGAAGATCTTGAAAGGCCACTTGTTAGTTTGTAAAAATACACCAACCATTTATGTTTACAAATGTGATATCTCCTTTTCCAAACAAATCCGTAAACATATAGTTATCCGTCAAGTTAGTTAGTTTTTTTAACAGGATATCATGAATAAGAATACATTAGATATTATAGCATTATTTCTATCGTCCAGAGACCTCACATTGGTAAATTATTAATCACTAACCTTGAAATCAGAACTGCCGAAGACCGATGACAAAGACCTTTATTGCTTTGAACGAACGTATAAACTGCTATTAATTTGTTCGATTAGGTACACGCTTGAACTATGTTTTCTCTTAAGTTCTTATAGGAAAAAAGGCAAACAAAACGTCACTTAAACGTTACATAACAATACTTTCTCTGTTCGAAATGCCTATCAATAATGTTTCACGTCGGCTGACCTGTGATAAGGAAATCAGTTACCCTAGTTAGGGTATTATCTCAAAACATTCAGTCAAAACCGTCGTTTAAGGTGCAAATAGAAAATTTTTCATCAGCATGACTTGAGCTTTTAGGTCCAAATGAAAAAAACCACGTTATGGAATTTAAATAGGCATGACAAACCAGACTACGGCTAACTACATGATATACTTGAGTTAATCTATTAGAGCATTAATCTATTTACACAGAACAAGCGTTCCAGAAATTGATGCCTCACATTAGTGCGTATAAACCAATTTCACAGATGATGCCGACTATAAAAAAACACAGATCGAAAAACCCGTGGTGCGAATTTTAGCCGAAATATGTGAAATAACGCAGAATAATCGACAATTACATTATCTTAGCTGTAAGAATTTTCCAAATAAAAATGTAATAAGGATTATGCAAAAAGTTGAGAAAATTGAATTTTGACGCATTAATATCGAATAGATAGGCAATTTATAATCACATAAGCCATTCATCAGAATAACCCTATTTTATTATACAAAAATATTGAATATGCTAGAAGTCAAGATTGCCCTTTTATGTTTTGGAAAAGCTACAAATCAAATAATGGAATCCACTAGAAAGTCATCAGTAAAGGTGTCCAAAGTGGCGAACTACTAAATATAGTAGAATAGTGCCCAAAAAATGTACATCGACATACACCGGATCGGAAATGAAGAAGAATTTACCATTCCCAGTTTAAAAAATTATTAAAACAATAAGGCCCCTTAAGATAGCTTAAACTGAGAGTACTCAAAGTAATCTGAAAATTATTACATTAAGGGACGTTTTTTTTAAAGATAAAATCTGGTATAACTGACGTTGTAAAGACATGCAAAGTAATCTTTAAATGCACAGTTCATAAAAAGATATTTTTTGATAAATGTTTATCTGGCACATTCTCACTATCCTATTTGTTCCGGTTTCTGATCAGCGACATATTTCGATTGTTATTTGTTATTGTTACCCACAAAAAAGTTCACATAGACACCGAAACCTGTTGTTGACAATAACCTTTTTTGAAGGAATTTTGCACTCATAAGTAACCTTATTATTTATGTTTTACGGCAAATTATGGAAATCAGTTTATGCAAAATCAGATAATCCGGACTAAATGGCCTCACTTAAATATCATCTGCGCTTAAATTTCCAGATTGCTTAAAACGTTCAAAAAGTCCCAACCTATTAACGCCAGACTTGCATTGAGAAAGAAGCTGCAACTGTTTAGAAGAACACTGAAACCCTCACAAAAGAACTTGAATAACACACTTTCTGACCGTGTGTCATAAAATGCTCACAAAGTATTACTGAAGAAAGCGGGTTCTTTCAGGATCTTCGTCAGTGAATGGCACGAATCGTCTACTTCTTTATAGAAACAAGTTATTCAAAAACAATCTACGGATGGTAAGACGGATGGTAAGACGGATGGTAAGTGCAGTGAAAAACAGTCCATTGCAAAAGTGTTAGTCCAATAAACCTCAGACTTGTTTTCCCACACTTCCAAGTAATAAATGTGCAACATTTGAAAACAATGTCGTTGAGCTGGAAAGATGGCTGAAAACCGCAATGCATTAGTCGGTTTTACTTGCAAGTTTTAGCTGAAATTTGAAGCACTTTAGAGAATCTATGGTTGCGTATTTTTCTATTAGTAGTGAACAGTACATGTGAGGATAGTGCCTTTCCTAAAGAGGGAAACTTTAAATTATTGCCAAAAATTAACACAAAGCTTTCTGCAATACTAGGCTAGTCATATTGTTGGCCTTGTAAAAATGGCAGGAAAAGATGTCTCGAAAACCGAAGGAATTGTTCTGGGTAGCAGAAGGTACACTTTGGTAAATATTGCTAGAGAAACGATGTTGAATTGCAACTGACTATCTTAATTCAGGGAGTTGATCAATTTTGGTTCCGAATGGAATGGGAAGTTGACTTTTTACAAGCAGTTAAAGCTTGTAATGAGAGCAGACAATGCACACATCTATCCTACATATCCGGCTTCCATTATATATGGCCAATACAAAAGAGTCCTCGATCATAGCATGCTCATGTGAATTTTGTGATAAGAATTAGGTTAATCGTGAGATTTCGCAAAAAACGTAACTTTCAGTAGGAACTTTAAAAAATTACTGTAACAATATACGTTCATAGGAAAATATCCCGTTAACAGAAACTTTAATACAAAAACGACTTGAGGCCATCAAAAATGTTTTACTAAAACTGGATGTAGTAAAGACATTCCTGAAACAGTTCCTAAAGCTCTGTATGAAACCTTTCCTGAATAATGGGCGCTTTTGTGACCGTCTATCCAGGCACGTATTTTAATGACAGACAAAGTATAAACTAAAAAAATGCTCGAGCTAAATCATCTATGACAGTAATCGGAACCTATAAAATCCATACTTTACTTCCTTTCCCGGATGCATCGTTAATAAAAAGCGCTGAAGTAGTGCACTTGGAAGGATCTAAAAAATACAAAAAAATTCAACCTCTCTTATGCCTTTGTGTAAATGCAACTACATTTAGGCAAAAGTGAGTTTCAACTTCCGGTGCTCAGCCAAAACAAACAAACAATAAACGAGGAATCCGTCATTAAAACAACACTACTGACAAACATTATTTAGACGCATGCATTGTCCTTAAGAAAAAATAAGAGGAAATGGAGACAAAAATTGCTCAAATTTGGCGCCTCGTATTTACAAATACTCCGTTTGGGTGTTGGACATGGGAATAGGTACCTCAGATGCCATAGGGTATTTGTGCATACTTCCATGGGGAAGATATGGTCAGACACATAAATATGGACTTTATCTTTAGAAGTTAGTCTCGTGCTAAAGTCCAAGACTGTAAATATTGCCTTGATATTAGCGCAAAATCACCTACTACCCTAAGAGTGTCCATATGCCCGTGTCATTTCCAAAATAAGGTTCAGCTAGGAACTGCCACCTTATTTTAGCTCAAAACTCAGTGAAAATGGAGGACATTGGCTCCACTAGATGATTATTTTACATAAATTGATCAGGAAAGCTATACGGTCAGGAAGCTTTATAAAACAGAAAGGTACAATAGAAGTGAATAGACATTACTGACAAAGAAAAGGGACACTGAAATGGCACTTTCTGGCTTAGCAGCTGTCATCAACCAGCCTTACTCAACCTACGGTTTTCAACCTGCGGAGCTCAGACCCGTGATCTGCTGCTTAGAAATCCAAAGACCGAACAATCGAGCTCTTGGCTTGTGGTCTTGTCAGTTGCAATTGGTTAAGCTAACAGTGGTAGTGTGGCACTCACCGATAGTTTGTAAAATATTAGCTGCTTTGTGGCTGCTTTCATGGTTTAAATGTAATTTTCAAGGTAAAACAGGACGAGCGGTTTAGTACCATGTTCAGTAAGCCTCACGATATCGAAGATAGCATTTTTAACTTTGGGTTGGGGCAAGAAACTGGAGGCTGTGCACAGTTCCACCCTTATATAACTATTCCACCCTTGCCAATCATTCTAACGGGAAGAAGGGCTTATAAGGGCAGCTGAAATAAAAAAAATTGCAGTGCGTATAGGAGGCATTTTCTGTGCCATCGAGAACTTAAGGAACATAGAAGGTCATGCAGTTATCACAGGATGTTTAATTTGGTGCGACGCTTGTTTATTCATCAGCATCAGCGATGTTAAATTCTGCAACTTCACCATGAACATTTTGTCATTAGTTGTATAAGCAGTCGGCTGCTTCACTGGAACCGGAGGGCTTCCTGTGCTACAATTACTCTGCTCAGGCAATGTCTGTTCAATGGAAATGGAGCGAAATGTTATGGTACTTTTGACGGACTGTTGCAGCAGGGCCACGAATTAAACAGCGCGTTCATACATGCTATTTGCACTTCTGCAAACAGTTGATCGGCGTTGAACTTGAAGACATGGCTAAGTTCTATCTAACGAGTCACAACGTGTGGTTTTAAGTACGTCCATTACACAGCTGACGTACGTTCGGTCAGCTGCTGTCATAATACCATTCCCAGTTTTTTGAGTTATTTAATTTACTCGCTTCCAAATCAGAGCTCTTAGACACTTTCAAAAGTATCAAGTCGTGGCAGCAGATATTTAGGACTCCTTAATCCTGCAGGGCCATTATTTCTGTCCTTTGTATATCACTAGATCGATGGGAGGGAAAAAGTGCTTTAAATAATTTATTCACGTTTAGAAACGCTGGACAGCATTTTAGTTCGGCGTGATCTGCTTTCTTCTTTCATTTTTGCCTGCCCCGGTTTGCAACTTTGCACTTTTAGCCACTCGTTCTAAGTACTTATCAAAGTTATCGAGATTCAGCGCTTGTTTTGCAGTTTACTGCAGTGCCTCGACATACCGATAAATTGCCCTTACAAAATGCATATGTTTTAGCTAATTTGGTGATCGTGATTACAGTTCAATTTCGTTTTAAGATCACTTTATTGTTTGCGACCGAAGGGACCTCAAGAAAGGCCAAAATCTTTTGTATTTTGCCTCCTACAACGTTAATTATAGAATAATAAATTATTCTGGGATGTTTTGTTAAATGTACGACCCCTCTCTTGTTCAACTACTTGAACTCAGAATACCGTTATGTGGTGCTTAAAGATCAGTGCCCCCCTCTAACCGCTAGGGAACCGCTTCTGCTATTAGTCATGAAATCATTTAACCCGTTAATTTTCCTGTTAAAGTTCGTTTCGAGAGAACGCATCATAAATGTGAGGATTTTTGAATTATTATTGTTATCTCTTTACGGGAGTACATCGATTGCCTCGACTAACAGATTCTGGGAAAAGTGGAGAACTTGCATTGTAAGATGCTACAATATTGTTTTATCTGCTCGCTTTTAATTGCTAAGACGCTTGACTAAAAATCACATGCTGAATTCAAAGTGCATCATGTTTCAGATTAAGCTGCAAAAATCGAAAATATAAACCTCACGGAATTTGGGCAGGAGGGTGATGTCATGCTATGAATAGAATCCACATACTGAAATCTATACCACTAAAAAGGGACCACAAGTTCTGTACAAGTCAACTGAAGTTGCATTGATATTTACGTGAACAACAGAAACTTTGAAGAAACTACTTTTGAGGACTGAATAAAGCAAACAAAATAACGTATTATTCTGTCGTTTTGCTGACAATTTCCTTAAGTGAATAAGAGGATCCCATGAGTCTAGTATAAACTAAACGCACTGTGTCTTCTTGCAACATTCGATGCGATTGCAAAAAAATTATGATCGCCCGTCCTGAACGCATAGAAGTAATTTATTCAGGCCCTGAATTTATCATCACCAAAGGTCATTTGAACAGTTTCATGCTGACGTTCAAACTGAAATTATCCATCCAAACTCCCGTATTCCATTGAATTCGTCATAATTCGATTAGACTTATACTGACTGTCTCCAATAATTTTCACAGTTTCCTACTACTCAAAGTTTTTTTATTCGCCATATTTTTTAACTGACCTCCTAGCAGTTTACTTGCACAAGCTTGATGTGCATACATAGAAAGTGAAAATTTGGTCGCCAAATAGTTTTCAGAAATTTATTAAATTTTAAGGTATTGTTCTCTATTACGATCATAGAAAACAGAAACTTTTCATGAAAAAACATTCTACTGATAAAACATTCAATCAAATATATTCTTTGACTCACAAGCAGGCCGAAAAGGTTTTCAAAAAATCTTCTGTTTTATTGAGAAAACCAATCGCAGTTTGTTGCCTAATGTGGGCAATTGTTTTTCCTAAGCTGTTTCATGTTGAATGGTCTGCATTGATTGCTTCACGGAATAGTGCACTTCCGTTTTTTGATTTAAATTTCTGCTAGTATTTCTTTTGCGTAACAAAAAGCTAAAAATGAGTCACGTCATGTTTTTAAAATACCAGGATATCAGAGTATACAGTCCTGGCTGATAACAACAAGGTATCCGTAAATACATATATATTAATGTTTAAGTATTTTTTACTAAAAACCATTTCCAGTTGGCCTTCTGGTAAATTCTTTTTTTCCGACTACTTCAGCTTAACATCACAACGACAACTATCCTTCCTGACTAAGCTTCGTTTGCTTTGTTAAAAAACATTCACGTCAGACAGACTGATATTTCTTTTTAATCAGGAAGTGAATAAGGACCCATACCTGCTAAGTACTGCTTACTGCAAAGTCACTTTTGGAGCTTTGTTAAAAAACCTATCTATTTAATTTCCTTTTTCAGAATTTAGCGTTCTCATCATTGTAGCTAAAATTTCGCAGTAAATGCGAATTTCTAACTCAGATAACATTCCTGTTAACTTCTTGATAAAATTATAATACACAGATGTGAACAAGTTTGATGTAAGAATGTTATTTCGCACTGTCGTTTTGTGATATAGGTGCAAAAACATAACTTCTGCTAAAGGAAATAATGAAACTTTACATTGCTACTGCCTCAATATTGCAGTTTTAGTAACCAATTATTTTTAAGAAAAACGATCGACGAAACTTTTCAAAATGGATTGAATTCTTGCAATGAACTTATTTGAATTCATTATTAAATTTGAGCAGAACGTACTCTGGCTTTGCAACTGACTGAAATATAAATGTGCCCAACGATTGCGCATATAATAATTGGCCCAGCAACAGTCTAGAACACCGCAAATACATTCTTATGTATTACAGTCCGAAATAGGGCCAAATAAAAAATTATGGAATATGCAGATGCAATGATATGTACTATTGGAATATTAATAACTGAAATGATTTTTGAACTGCCATCCGTGGAACGGTTCGTTCAGAGTTTTGCCTCCTAGGGCATATTTAATAACATATATATTTTTATAAAAACAATAGGTAAAATATTCTCATCAACAGTCCCTTTCAGGTCTTCCAAATTTTTCCAAATAAAATACCGCAATCGCCTGACTCTTTATATATATATTGTCCTAAAATAAGGATTAGAGTAACTGTTACGTATTACTTAGTCATCATTAGCAAACGTTTGACTAATTGTTCGTTTGAAAAGCGTTTAAAGAACTTACCCTTACCAATGGAAAATAAATAGCTATGTAACAATCTTACTGTATCTCAGAGATTCGTTCATTTAAGGTATATATATTATCTGTACCTTCACTGTATGGCCTATGGGTACACACGTGATATTAGGCAACATACATGTAAATATGCTGTGAAAAGATAAAACGGACTCCTATTAATTTGGCCTCATTAAAACCTGAGTATAAATTAGGGTTCACTCATAAGGTTTCTAATTGTTCCTGAACTTCCCCTTGAGTGTGGTTAAAATGAGAATTAATGAAGATTTTATGTGACTTTATTTTCCTTAATTTGGTAATTAATCTTTTGCCCATATTGCGTCTGCCTACGAAAGCGTTACTTTGAGAACTTTTGGGTAGATTTTCATGTAACCATACGCGTTTTGCATCCTTCCGCGTAAGCTTTAAAAATCATTTGTTAACAAATGTGTTGATAGCAAAGCGCTTAAATGTATGAGGTGGGGTATACAATCGTTGCATTTTCCAAAATGTTGTTTTGTAATTAGTTGTAAAGTTAAAAACCACAAATAGTGCAAATAATTACAAATTGTGTGTCGCATTTTATTTATACTTTACGGTCTTTTCAACATCAGCGATCTTATTTTATTAACAATTCTGCATATAATATGTATGTTAGAAGAGGAACTTACCATCTTGTTCTCATTTAAACATAACATAGGTAAGAACACGCACACCAGAACTGCTAAATAGTGAGAAAGTACATTTGATGTTTTGGGTATAAAACTCAATTTTCGAAATGCAATCAATAGTGTATGCCTGTAAAATCAAAATGCTTATGAGAAAATAACGCAAAATAGAGGATTTTACGGATGAAAACGCTACATTCCACTGCAATATAATTTAAGAAAGCCCAGAACTATTTAGTAGCGTGACTAAGCAACTGTACTGAATGCATATTTTTATGGAGAATATTATCCCACTCTTGCTATCATTAAAAAGGGCACTTATGCATTGATCGTTCTTCTTAGTAACATACCTATGTATATGTATGTCAATTTTTATGTTGATATTAAAAATTGTATGATAATATCATTTACTTATAACTTATTTCCACCTCATTTGTTTTCATTGTGTCCAGAGCTGCCTTCTGGCACCAATTGTGTAAAATAAACTAGCTCTTTGACATATATTAGGGTTTTTAAGAGTTTGGTGTAATTTCATACATTTAAACTATCGCAAAACCTCTATTCATTATATTACTGTGCTACCCCTTATGCTTTGCATATTCTTCAACATGGACTAAAACTTGAGTTAAAAAACTGAGTTTAAAAAAATGAATAAATCATAGAGAATCATAAATAGAGTTCCTAAAATCTATGAAAACTAATATTTTTGGATGTTTCCTTAAAACATTTCCTGTAAAAGTAGAAGAAATGTATCTTCTTTGTGCTCATAAACGAGTACTGTATCTGCGAAATAAAGCCGCACACATTCTTGAATGTATTACAAACATCTCACTTAAAGTGTATTTACTTTAAGTCACGGAAGTTAAATTAAACAGTCGGTAACAATCAACATCAGGAGCTTTGCAAACTTAAGGTTGCAATAAGTCTTAAAAAGCATAATCCCTTTAGCCTGATTAACAGCAACTTTTGCCTGCACATGTGAATATGTTCAAGATGTAGTGTTTGACCAACGTTTTCCGTGCAATTCATTGTCCTTTTGGATTCGTTTTAGGCTGGCGCCATTTAGTTGATTCGGTAGGCGATAGCATCAGTAAACATAAAAGAAGTTTCAAGAAAAATGTCATTAAACCGTTATTATTTGCCGTTAAAAAGTGTATTTATTGCCATTTTGGTCTCGTTCGCGATTCATGGAAGACCGAAAGCACCTTTAATGCATGGCTAAGGTAATTAAAAAGACATCGTCCTTTTTCATTTTATAATACTGCCGTTTGCGCACGCATTTTTTGGCTTTGTCTTCCAAAATATAGTTATCGGCATTCGAGATAAATCACACCCTGGTTTTTTGTTTGAAGGAAATGACGAGCTATAAGTGATGGTGTTCAGGTTTTCGTTATGTGCATTTTCCTAACACTTTTTGATTTTATGGAAAGCGAAAGTTACATCGCTTACAAAAGTTTATTTCCTCCTTTTATGGACGAGAATAAAATAATTAAGTCACCTTGAAGGTACTTTTGGGTTTTATGAACCTACCTTACATGACTTATTTTGCATCTTCATGGATACCAAAGTATGTCCAATATTAAACGAGATACTTAATTTTCACGTTAATGGTCTTATTTTCACATCTCGCAGAAAATGAAGGGCAGATGAAAAGCGAACTTCTAGATTCGAGGACCGAGAAATAAATCAACTGACCATAGGCTTGGTCTGTGTCAAGTTGGAAATACCAGGGAGTTTGGGAAAAATGGCTAATCATCTGAAATAATTGTGCAAAATTAAACACATAGACAAATACATCGCACTAAATAATGAATTGGAAAGGCGGAAATACCTCTTAAATGAAGTGACAATGAAAAGCAAATTTAGCCTAAGGCTGAGAAACAATGAACTCGTGAGTGGAGGTCGGAAGAGTTTCCATCAGCGGCAGAATAGAAAGTGGCAAAATTGTGCATTGTTTTTGGATGTGGAGGAGTCCCCCGTGAAAATTCTTTTATGGGACTTATTCAAACCTTTGGCGACATGGCTCGGTCAAAGAATGGTCAATGACTGTCGAAAGTGTCTTTTGTCAAGAAGGTTCAAAGGCTGCATTTCAAAAAATTATCCCAATATGTCCAAAGGTATTGTTTTTTGCATGCTTATTGTCAATTGTTCCAAAGTTTTAGCTCACAGCGGGAGGAAATTGGCAAACGTTATATTCAAAACTCTAATCAGACGAAAATCTTGGAAATTTGGTATTATGTCGTAAACGATCCGAAGCAAACCCAAGTAACTTTTGAATGTTCGATTGAATTTTCCCAAACGTTTAACTAGCAGAAATAAAAAATCATCCGTTGTGATTGCAAACTTACACAAGCGCTACACCATTAAGACGGTAAAAGAAGTTTAAAAGCGTCGGAAGTAAGTTCTGTAAAATTGGTCCGAAAGTGAAATGTTCCATAACCCATAATCTCGTGGAGGACTGCTCGATAATATCAGTCTTTTCACATAGAGCTAACATAAGAGCCGTTTTACACAGTAAAGTACCAGTGGAAAGGCTGAGCCGTTTCAAAGATTTTAATTTACGTGAATTGCTAGAAATTTGCCCTTTTTAGCTTCTAGTATCTAAAGTGGACCAGCATTTTCACTTTGCCACCTTCCATTTAGCAGTATGTCATTCTTATCGTGTTTACTGTAGGAGTCGATGATAGCGTATGCCACTTGATAAAAATGGCTTGCACTCATCGCTTTGTAAGACCTGTATTTGGTTTCGGTCAAAGAAAAAGTAGCGTGTGGCTCTGTGGAGAATCTCTCATCGGTTAGAATCCTTAAAGTCTTTTAGGAGCTCATTGTTCTTAGAGAAGCCTAGAATGCTGGCCACACTTTCCATGAACCTGTTTCTTATTGCTATTTTTACGTTCCGAATCCACATAATAGGATTTTCCGCTTTTCCTCTTGATTCATATACTCTTATGAAGGGTCGGTATCGCGAAATCATAAATTTGGTGCGGCTTACTTATCTGAATCCCTAAACCGGCAGGAGAATAATAACGCCTGATTAAAACCGTAGTCTAATCGTAACTTTAACCCTTCCCTAAACGCTGACCTTACAGTTTACACTATTCCCAACCTTAACCCAATCTTAACCCTTACTTCATGCTAACCATAAACCTTACCTTCAAACTAACCCTGCACTAAATTCTTAACCTATCAAAAATCTTTAAGTCAAGCTATCTTTACGAAACCGAAGCTGAAATGCACCATTCAAAAAGTTCAAGAATAACAGACTTTTTTTGAGTTAGATTTTTGGCGTGGTAAGTTGATATCAATTGATTCCAATTGTATATCTAATATCGATCTACTTAATACAGATGTGCAGACTGAAACCATGGCCAACGCGATGCAGCATTATTTTACGCAAAAATTAAGTTGGTGATTGAAAAAATGTGGGACAGATCTCGTGCATTGGTGAGCCGAGAGCAGTTGCAATTCATTACAAGTGGAGTTTATCGCTACCTACTCTTGTCCTACGATCTAATATAAGGAGTCACGATAAACGGCACCGAAATTTGTGGTGAAGGCAGTAATGCATATGATAACTTTTGATAGTAGTCTTAGTGGAATATTTTGAAGTTATATTCAAATCCGCCTCTGAACAACATCAGCTCAGTCATCGTTCTTCAATCACGATATCTTGGAAGCCGCCTTCAAAGGGTTTTGCTCAGGTATTTACGGCAATGTCAATGAGACCAGTGCTGCGGTGGTCACGGTAAGTTACTACCTCAGATTTGTATTGTTTCATTCACTTCATGAAATCATACGTTCATTGTGTACATACCGAGTACAGCCCTATTGCCGAACCTCCAGATAAAGGTAGAAATCTATTAAAAGTCATGTGGCATTACCTAGAGAGCTAGGTGAGGATCGACATACTAATTACCAAGCCGGAAAAGGTGCGCAAAAGGCGAGTGCCAGTACTTGCACCTTTCAAAGGTTTCAGAACCACAGTGTTCCATTGACATCTCCAGCAGATAGTGGTTGCAAAGGACCCGTAACTACCTTAGAAGTCCGCTTGGGAATCGTTAGTTTTAAACAAGAAATGAGCTGCAACCTGACTTTTTTTCTGCATTAAAAGTAGCAACACCAAAATTTACATGTACGTAGATGTGGAAAATCTCAACAAACTCCTGTAGTTTTCCCTTTAAACACGACTTAACCTAAACTATTTGCGTTTCGAGAAGCTCTTGAGGTAGCATGGAGGGGCAGCGTGTATGCATGTTTGGGAATAACTACAACAGCCACTTCTTCATCGTTCAAACAAACCGAAGAGAACGAATTCGTAGAAAACTTGCGTTAAGTGATCAACGATGAAACAGTAGCAGGACCATAAAGTTCTTAAGGGTTTTCATGAAAAAAAATAACATTCCAGAATTAAGGAGCTAATAGCATTCACTGATTCTTACTGACCAATTTTTTAAAATTTTTACTGTTTCAATTTAAATAAAGATTTAGTTTGTGTTACTGGGAGTTCGTTTGAACTTAGCCATGTTGATCCTACAAGTATGCTTGATACAATTTACTACAGACTGAGAGCGTACTATCATCTGACAGTTGTGTTATTAGGCTTATATAAATACTTAAAACACTGTTTGAATACATGTCAATTGGGAATATATAAAAGTCTGGACGAGGTTATATATTCGTTTAAAGACGTAAAAAAGAACACTTTTACCCAAAATGTCAACGAAAAAGTATTTTACAACGGTAAAAAACTCCTTAAAATTCCGTGCATTATCGGATTTTATTACCGGTGGTCGGTGTTATTTGTGCATCGCCTTTTTGGCCATCGCATTGCAGGAAACAATGTGTAAGCAATTTAAACGCTAATAACGAAATAGCTGGTCACATTTATTAAAGGTCAATAATCAGGCTTGATTTTCAACAAGATTTCCTTTTATGAAGCCAGTAACATTTGCATACAGTGTGAGGCATAATTTCGGACAGGTTAGGTGAGCTTAGTAACTATCTACAGTGAATAGTCCTCCTTTGTACCGATTAAGCACTGCATACTATCAACGTCGAAGGCTATTAATTTATGCGTTTCTACAAGATTTATGTTCAATGAGGTCTCAGATTTTTATAGGTTCTTCAAAATCTAAGAAACCAATGACTGTAACACTTCTACCTAGATAGCAATGCAGTTGCAGATTGACGTAAACAGTGCTATCGGGTAATGACTTAGGTTTCATGCTCTCGCATAGTTTTTATCTGATGAAAACAACAATTTTAAACATCCTAAGACCTTCCACCGGACTTTTTCAAATGATTTTGAGCACTGGCGTAGAGAAAAGTCGCCTACGGAGCATCGTCCGCTGAATCCAAAAAGTTCAACCTGGATAATTCTTGGAAATTTTCGGGAATTAACAAGCGCTGTCACAGGGAAAGAAGTTGCTATGAAATTACAAGACACGCTAATAATGCAAGTGTGATGCGTTTTCAGATGCACTCCCGTTTTATCGGTCTTCCACGTGAGAATTTGCCCTCTGCTCCGCACAATCATAAAAACAGAATGCACACATTCTGAAACGCGGTCATCTACTAGGTCATTATCATGTCGAAATACTTATGGCTGTTGTTCCACCTTAACGTAGGTCACAGAAGGCGTCAACTTTCATTCAGATAATGGGTGTCGTGTTCTGGTTTCATTTAAGCCCACCTCAATCACATGATTGTCACCGCAGTCTTGACTCTACGGGAATGCTGATCCAGTCAGCTCAACTGCCCTCTGAATGCTACCTCTAACGCTGGCAGTAAATGTCGATCAGTTATACGGCTGCGAGTCTGCAGTATGCAGTTGGTTCAGTTGCCGTTGGAGGTACCGGTCAGTATCTTAAATCTCATCCTTTAGGTATTTGCAGGGCTTTCATTTCTGGCGCTAAAACCCTCTGTCCATGCGTCGTTTTCTTTGCGTTCGAAGTGCATGTATTCAAGCTCATCAAGGCTGACAGTCTTGTTTTCATTTTATCCTTAGGGAAGATACTACCACCTGGCAGGGCGTTAACGTTAGCAGGTGTCTGTGCTGACTGTAAATTGATCTCCTTTCCGCCAGGAGTCTTCAGCTCTGAAAGTTGGTACAGCGGCAGCGAGGCAAATTGACACAAAGTAAGATTAATATGTTCAGAATGGACATAGCTAAAGACTGGCTTCAAAGGTCTCGGATGGCAGGCTGAAATGCCAAAATTAATTGGACTACAACTGCGACGCAAGTAGTGTCTTCTGTTTAAGATTATGAGGAGATGCAAGACCTATCTGAAAAAGCATTACACCAGTAAACAAAGGCTCATTCTTCCGTTTTGAGGGAAGGCAGAGGAGAAGATGATGGGAGGGGGAGCAGGCGGCTGGTCAACTCCCAAAACGAAGAAGAGAAAGGATATGGAGACAGCAATGAAGTCAGTAATTTCTTCGCGGCAATCAAGGCAGTCTTTGTACCTTACTCCAATGCAAATGTGCCGCTGCTCAGTCCCCTTTTCAAAAGCCTGCAGTTAAAAATCCTACTTCCGGATATATGGGCCAATTTCCTCCGACTTTCCTTGAGCACCAGTTTTCAAGTTTGCAATAAAACTGTCAGCCTATTGTTATAAGTGACAATTAAATGCTAACTTGCAGTGACAGTCCACTGTAGGAAATTATCCCGTTAGTGCAACTGATATCCGGAACTCTATTAAAAACATTTTTTTGCAAAATAATGTTCCTCCAATTCCCGATTGGCAAGGATTTACCTCCGTAATTGCAGGTTTTTTATGAAATATTGCACGATTTGAGCTGATATTTTAGTACGACGTTAATAGGAAAATGAGGCTGTTGAACTTCTCACACGAAAACTGCAACTTAGATATTTGCTCTTGTTTTTATAAAACGGCCGAATATAAAACTCGAATAAGAACTAATCCAGAAGCAGTGTTAACTGAAAATGCGAAAATTATGAACCGGAAATAACAAGAAATTACGACCGCAATACACAGTGGATATTTCAATTCAACACATTTTCTCAATATTCTGATTGGACACCAAGTACTTAACTGATGGAAAGCCGCTCAACCCCAGTTTTATTTTGGTCAAACTCAACCGTCATAGGTTGGTGATAGTAATTACCTTTAGCGCATTAACATCGGAATCGACACAGGCATTCCAGAATGTGTAGACGCATTAATTCCCAGATGCTTGCACCTCAAGTTGAACCTAGGTTCAGGGATTTGGTTAGTCGCGTCCAACTCTCTCCAACTGAGAAATATGCATGTAACTGGTGCCAGTAAAGGCCATTTCACAATTTCAGAAATATATGCTTATGATTTCATGATGCATAAAGAGCAAAAGTCGAATTATAATCCGCGTTTGAATAACAAGATAGGCATTTGCCAGATTGCACGGGTTTCGGTCGTAGCCCTGACTATAGTATACAAGGTTACTGACCTGACTGCACTACAACATATGAAGAAGAGAAAAGAGAATGAAAATGTTTGTTAGAATATGCTAACTTGTCAAGTGCTGGGAAGAGATCCCTGTACGAACAAGTCTTGAATACTCCAGACATCCGAAAAAAATGTTTTCTCACACCAGAGTTGACGATGAATGAGAGGCAAGATCATGGGAATAATTGGCCAACGTGTGCACATCCAACTATTCAAACACGGCGCCACTCGGAGAGATTGCAGGCAAATTGGACCAGATGGACAATGACGGAACCTCTGAAAACCAGAACATGCACATTTGAACTTTAGGTAGGAGATCTGAGTAACAAATGTAGTCTAACATCTGAAACTTTCAAGATTTTCTACTGAACTACTTCTCAGAAATCCTTATTTCTGTTTATCGCCTCTTCAACATTTTCGGTCAATAAAATTTAGAAGGATTGAACTGGTGCGTAAGTCTCCAAGTATTGAATTAAATCAATAGAGATCCCATAGTTGGAGTGAATGCCTGTCTTTATTATGTGGTCTCCTGGAAGGAATATCCTCTTCCTAAATCATGGTTGGGAGTCTGGTGAGGTATTATACAAAGTGGAATCAGACATGTATTTTTCATATGCAAAGACAAACATAAGTAGAATTTCTGCGCATGCTCAACATTTAGATCTATAAAATGAGTAATTAGTGACTACTGAATAATGGCAAAAATTTATTTACCGGTAGTAAAATGATCTGAATTCACTTTTACCTTCTAGAACTGCTATCATGTGTCCTCTGAGAAAAGAGTACGACTTATGGACATAACATCCATTACACATATTGGAATGCCCATTCTGTTGTCAGCCTAGTTATCTTCCGATGACCTCCCTTGAACTGATTTCAGATTTCATATGTGGGAAAATATATCGTTATGTTTTCTTCTATTTCGCTTTGATTTTGTTGTCATATTGTCGTTCTCCCCTGGCTGCGCATGTTGATGAACCTCAAATCAGCCGATTAACAAAACGAGCTTTTATGCAAATAAGCTACTAATGGGCAGCCTGCGGCCATCCATTTAAACTTTAAACGAAAGTTATCCTTCCACTATTTTCTTTGGGTCAGTGAATAGTAGTTGGTCGTTTTCAGTGAATGAATCCCCCATTCACTTTTATGCCGTTATTAACTAAGGTTTAAAAATAATCCTTATCCCAAGATGCCGTTAGCGCACCCAAGAAATGACACGTTCTCCCTCACAGTTTCTGACTATTGTTACCTTCCACTTGTAGAAACAGGTTCCGTGAAGTTTTTACCTTACATTCGGAAAATTTCAACAAAATTGTCCAAGAACAATATAATCATAAGCAAAACATAGTATTGATCCTGCTTGTAGTAGTTCTCATTTTTAATGCCAAGGCCATTTAAAGATCTATGGATTTATTCCTTGTAACTTTACTTGTACCCTTCTATCATTTGCTATCGCGAAGCTACTTAATCAGTGAGATCTCGAAGACCATCTTCACTGAATTTTGAGTGAACCCTTTATATGTGGGTACGAACAACTCCATATGTGCGTTTTTGCTATTTTTTACATTTGAAACACCGTTTTCTCCTTACAAACCAATTATATTTTTAGTAGTTCACCTCTAGTCATAATCTCTATTGGTACATGTTAAAATATTGGTCACTGAGCAAAGCGACCATATTATTTTTTCTAGTTGAATGATACCGCATTTTCTCTCAAGGAAAAGGTTTTTTGCATTTTCTTTATTCGTCTCATGTCAGATATGCCAACGTGCATGTAGTCAGCTGCTCCTATTTCTTGACCAAGCGTGGTGACCGTGATGATTTTGTTCCATTAGAATTGTTGCTATGGAACACTTTGCAAAACAATCGAAGACTAAAATAATATTAGTGCAAGAGCAAAATGAAATTTACTCTCCAAATTATTTCATTTCGATCAACAAGGTGTAACGAAACAAAACATCTCCTCGAAAAAGTCCTTTATTAGTTTTTCGTTGATTTGTCCCACAGTGTGTCATACGCCAACGTTCAATCTTTTCAGTAATTTTCCTAGTTTGTATGGGCATCTTGGGTGAGGGCAGTGGGTTATAGCAGTTGTTTAGAGCGTTTGACTTCTAATCAACAGGTTCAGGTCTCGGGTGGTGCACCACTTGGGATTTGGTATGGCTGGCTGATGACGTCTAATAAGCCATAAATGCCCATTCCAACTTTTCTTGACTTTATCGGTAATGTTCTTCAACCTAAAATACTAGCCACTGTGCGGCTGCTGGCAGCACTCTGATTCTGGTTCGTCCTCAGTGTCTAGGCCATGTTGGATCCTACTCGAGCATAAAGCCGTAGCAATTAAGGTAACGTAAAAGTTTTTTCGTCAGACTTGGCCCATGGAATGATGAAATCACCAGGAGCTGGCGTAATTCACTCCTCCTCTTACAATAGATCGGTGAATGCTACTCACGTAGTACAGCGCAAACTTGCGACTTCAGTGGATCGAGGCTAAACCTGCTACCTCAGGTGTTTGTGACGGAGAACTTAAGGAGCCGAGATCGAACACCTGGTACGCCACAACCTGGATTTCAGACATTACTAACTGACGAGGGTTAATAAGCCGATACTGTCCAGTGTTCCTTGTAAATAGCGTTACGTACTGTCGGTTGGTGGTGGTGGAGGTAGTTTGAGGCACATTGAGGTAATAAAATCGAAAAATTTCTAGCATGCCAAGTTAAGGTTACGGTAGTCGATTAACCTATTTGAGATTCTGTAAGGCTCAATGAACGCAAAGCACGTTTAAATATCTAATGCCAGCAAACCCAAACATTCATACTGTTTCCTGGTAATCAAGTATCCAAAAACCTATGCTCACTACCTAGTGCCTTTATACATTGTGATAACGTGTTGGGCATGATAATAAGATATGTAGCGTAATGAATAACACAATGGACTGCGGGTAAGGAATGGGAAAACGAATAAATTAAAGGAAGATAACGATTTGAGTATATTTTCATATGGACCTAGCATAAGATGGACAAAAATATAAACTGCACAAATGTCCCTCAGCAACCGTTACAAACTGGGCAATATGTATGCTGGACGGAAGGGAAAATTCGTTAAAGATCTGACAATCTGGACGGACCAACATGCTATTCAGGTGCAGAAGAGTAATGTGTGGACCGACTGGGAGAATTTCTTCAGAAAACGTTAGCTAGTCGAGTGCTTTCTCTTTGAAAAAGTAAAATAATGCCCACTGAATACTGAAATTCCCACTGGTATAAACGAGAGAATTGGAAATAAATAATCAATTGCGGATGATCATTAGCATTTTCCAGATATAATCCTACTCGCAGATGTGGTTTGTGCTTCAAATATGTTAAATCTTATACTTTGGGAGCTCTAACCCTCGGTGTTTGCAAAATCCAGGTTTATTTGAGCTTCAATGTAATCAGTCCATTGAAGATACACAAACTAATCCATCAGACATTATATAGCAGAAGACGACAGATAAACGATTTGAAGCTCGATCATAGAACACCTGGTGGAGATCGTGCATCAAATTGTCTCAAGAGCCGTAGGATACCATTTCAAGTTCTTGAGTTCTAGGAATACAGTAGTAACTGCTTGATATTGTGATGGTCATGATTAGATAAAACAATTTTTACACGCATTTGCTACGTAAATAGAATAAACATTTCTGGTATTATAATTTCCATATGTTTCATCCTTTGTTAAAATGACGCTCCACAACTAACCTCGATTATTCCACGCGGATGCCCCTAGATGTACTGATCCCTTTAACCAAGATACGTTCCCCTCTTCACCCAGAACCTGGATAAGGACGCATTCAAACTTTGATCGCACTTTGGAATCTGCTTCTATAAAACCTAACTATTTACAAAACAGCATTTTAATAATGGCGGTTTACCGAAAAACATGAATAAAAAGTTCATTAAATAGGAATTTTGCAGTCCAAGGCCACTTGTATGCTGAGCTTCACTCCTTAACGGAGCGGAGACCTGGACAGTCTACTCAAACCAAGCCGGGAAGCTGAATCACTTCCATCTCAGCTTCCTCTGCAGAATACTGAAGCTTAGATGTCAAGACAGGATCCTGGACGTGGAAGTCCTGGAGCGGACCGGAATCCTCAGCATCCACGCCATGCTGAGGAAAGTGCAATTGCGATGGAGCGGCCACCTGGTGAGAAAGGGTGACAAGCCAATACCCAAACGACTTTTCTACGGAGATGTCGCTAAAGGTGCTCGCCAACAGGGAGGTTAAAAACGACGCTACAAGGAAACTTTGAAGAAATCGCTGAATCAACTGCAAATCAACCGGGTGACCTGCAAGGACCTCGCCCAGGATATACCGGCATGGAGAAAATCCGTGAATACTGGTTCAGCGATCTATGAGGCCAACTGGATCGCCGCCGCCAAGGCCAAAGGAGCGGCATGAAAGTCACCAGCGCCCCGGACCAACATCGTCGATGCCCAGGCCCTGCCATCATGCCCACGCTGTCAACGCATTTTCCGCGCGCAAATCGGCCTGGTTGGACATCTTCGGACGCAATGCACCAACAATCCGAACATTCCAACTTCTAGGTCAAATTCGGTTAACCATCTTTCAAACTCCCCCACCCTCACGCCTGGCACCAATTCCATTACTCCCACCATCGTAGAGACCACATCCCAATACTCATCGCCTGTTACCCGCACCACCGCAACCACCACCGCCTTCGCCTTCACTACCACCACCACCATTAGCGATGGGGACTCTCTCTTAAACTGTCCTTAATGCGACCGTACATTCCCCTCACGTATCGGCCTGGTCAGTCACGTGCGAATCCATCATACAGAGACTGGTGTGCCAGTGCCTGGAGCGCCAACGCACATCAGAGATCGCCGCCTCCACTACCCACACTGTCCTCGCGCATACACTTATCGCATGGGCCTATTCGGTCACATGCGCATCCATGACAGCGGACTTCAGCGCAATGCCGACAACACTGATACACCATGCACACCCTCCGTTCCTGCCATTCTTACCGCCACTGCCACCCCCACTACGATGAATGACATCCCCCCAGCCTCTACCGATTTCTCCTGCCCACACTGCGCCTATAACTTCAACTCACGCATAGGCCTTGTCGGTCACCTGCAAATCCATCCCACGGATTCTGGTGAACCAGTGTCTGGGGCTCCGACGTGCCCACCTCCAGTGCCCTCACTGCTCCTGCACATGGGCATGGGTGGATTAAAACACATGCGCCTCCACGACAATCTGTGGTAAACCACCGGAAGCTAAGCCACATCAGCGCACACCATCTACACTAATACATAGACAAAACCATCACAATCATCATACTGTACCTGATAAAATCACGGTTTCCTAGAAAACGTGGCTTGGAAGGCTGCAAATCTGACGCTTACACCAGACCACGCCGTCGGCCCAGTGTATGTGTTGTGTGTGTCGAGTGGCTGACCAGTGGACTGATAGTCAGATGGCGATGGCTCCTCCATATCCTCTGAGTAAGTGAATCCTGGTGTGTGCGTTATGGGGGCCAGGTCGTGCTGTGGCGCGCGATGACGGGTATGCCGAACCGTCAGCCAATGCGCCCACTCACACATCAGACAACTGACCGGCTCTGATGGTGGTCTGATTGTGGGGGTGGGGGAGAGAGTGAGGTCGAGAGATCAGCGCATTTTCCTCACTATAAACAATCTGACGCGCTTGAAACTATCACGGTGCGCCAAAAGCCGTGGCTTAGAAGGTTGCCAACTGACGGGATAATTCGGACCACGTGGTCAGCCCAATGTGTGTTTTGTGTGGAGAGGCTGAGTTTGCGGACTGAAAGTCAGGTTGCAAAGGCTCCTTCTTAATGTGGCCTTTATGGCACTCCCACTCTGTGGGATCCGAGCCAGGTGTGGTGGTACGCCCAGGGGCGGCTCCGGACGCGCCAGCCACCTGCGCCCTCTTTCATCTCTTGTTTTCCTGACTCTGTCTTGACACCGGGCTCAGGTGGGTGAGGAGAAGAGAGTGCGGTAGCTGCAGCGCAAGGCAACTATCACTTAAAACTAATTCACGCACAAGTCATCGTCCCTGCACCACCTGGTGTAGAGCATACGGTAGACCTAGTCGAAATCAACGGTCGAACTGTCATAACCAGTTCGTATACAGTATTGTAGGAAGTCAGAGAGGTGAAGAGAAAATCATTGTGTTTTCTATTCAAGTAGAGAAAAACTTGTGACTGAAGCATTTCAATTATGCGTTTTTGCTATAGCGTGCCCTATCGGGAGGGAACGATACATGCAAATGCATAACTCCCTTCTGGGTCATGGTAAATAATTCAGGTACCTGCATGTGATATGTACAATTTAAACTGACGTCGGATAAGTAACTGCGTCCTTCTGGAGAAGCGCGGGTTATTTGGCTCTTATCCATCACATTCGCACTCAATGAAAACATACAAATGTTTTCAACTAATTTTCCGCTACTTTACATGTTTCCCTGCTCTAAAGACATAATTTATTTTACTACTGAAAACCCTTTGCTCTAAATGCCTTTACAAATGATATAGTTGAGGAGTATTAACAACACGACGGTTCGACTACCGTTACTGGCGAGGTGCAAAATGCACCCTGCAGCAATAGGGGCCCAAGGACGATGAATTGCGCATGGCTTAATTTGTAGTGATAGTAGACTTTTGCAGCATCTAGCGCACTCTTTCCTCCTTCCTCAATTAGGCCTATTGTAAATTCAGAACGAAGAAAATTGGATGCGTTGGTAAGTGCACTGACCGTCAACGTAGCATAACTCGTATACAAAGTCCAAGCCCGCTTAGAGTACGGATGATCAGCCAGGTTTTCGCAAAACGAGGAGTGGGAGTGACACAGTAGCCGCATTAAGATGGAGCAATAGCATTCTGTCTCGGACTTCTGAGATGAGATTTGAATCATCTCGGCAGTTGACCGCCTTTGAAGCCACTGGTTGGTAGCGCACCATGATATATTTAACTGAGTCAAATTGTTTAATGCGAGGAATATGAGCCGAGAGTCGATCTCCCTCCCTATCCCCTTTCCCAGGCACCAGTCAATGTCCGAGCCGGTTCGTCAACTTATACGAGGATCAGGTGCAGTACCTGGTAAAGCTTCACAGCCTGTCTGCTCTTACCGTGCACGGCCAGTCCCGACGCATAACATACCAGACCTTCACACAGAATTGTTGGCAGCGTGGATCTACTGTGCCTGAGAGTGCCGTAGCAGCCATAGTAGAAACGAGCTCGTGGGTTTGGCTCTCGGTTTACCAATGAATCACTCCACATATACATCAAATGGGCTGACTGTAAGGTCTGACTCGACTAGGCAGTGGAAAAAATTTCGAGCCAATATATTTAGGGAATCGTTATAGATTCAAGTGGGCTAGATGTAGTATAGTAAGGAATGCACTGAACTGCTGTGGGGATGGCTGGCTCATGAAGGCGAATAAGCCAGAAATTGTCATTCCGATCTCCATTATCTTTATCGCTTATCTAATTCTACATATATCACTATCCGCTGTGCGGCTGCAGGTGGTACTCGAGAGTGAGCCCTAAGGATTAAACGAGTTAGTCCCATAAACCATCAATGAGCTCCCATCTACCATCGATGCAAACATGCCCTCACTTAAGGTGCTCTGTCGAAGTTATACTCTCTTTCATCTCTCTCGCACCAATTGACCGTCTGAATCGGGGAATCAACAGGTGCTGAGATCAGGTGTGGTGGCTGAAGAAACTAAGCAGTCCATATATGCGTGATACTGGTGACCTGGCCCCCCGAAGACACAAAGGATTTTCAAAAAACGGGTGGGCTATTCTGATTTTATATGCATTAGAGTGCCGTAGAGTCGACATGGAGGAAGAGAAGAACACGCTTCCACGTACATGACAGGTTTCAAATCCCTGTCTATGGTGGGTCATGTAGAGCGAGCTTGCGTGCGATCTATGTGAGCTCATATGATTTTACCGACGGTGTTTTACCACAAGTTTCCATGGCCGCACATATGACCAAGTAGATTCATGTGGAGGCTGAATGTGCGCGGGCAGTGGGGTTAGCTCGGGCAACAGTGAGGATGCATGTCAATGTTCATGGCATTGCCTCGCCAACCTCAGTGCGATGAATTCACGCTGGACCAACGAGACCTTTTAGTGTTGGTAAGCTGCGGTCACTATGGGGACTGGCTGTAACCGCTGGTTTTGGGGTGATAATGGTGGGCGTGAGGATTTTTCGGAAGTTCGGGAGTGTCATCACCGTTGGAAGGAGTGGCCAGAATAGTGATCGTTGCCGCAGAGTTTCGAAAGTAATGCTGGTGTGGTGGGTCATTACGAGAGCTCTTGTCGGTGGTGAAGGGGATTTTCGTTGTTGTGGGCGTCAGGGATTTGTGTTAGTTGCGGTTTTGGAGGAAGGATATAGAGTTGTGATCTCGTTTTTCTGCGGGATCCAAATTTCTTCAATAATTGAGATCCTTGCGAAGAATGTCCGTTGACAACAGGGACACAATAGGAGGAGTTCCGAGGGGGCGTTGTTGGTCTGAGAAGCTTAAGATTTGTAAGCCGCTTTTGTATTAGACATCAACGCTCGAGTTGGCTTCATGGATTGCTGCTCCGCTTTTAACTGTTCATCTTTAAGGCGGTCGATTATGGGAAAGATCATTCCAGGTTGCCAAATCGGTTTTTACATTCTTAAGGAAAGTCGGTATGGTGTCCTTGTTACGTTATTTTTCTCCTCCTTGTCAGCAATTCCAACTTTGACGATTTACTTGGGCAGTTGTCCGCTTTCCATCTTTGTGAGGTTGAAATTTGAATTTGCTTTAGCATGGAGTGGATACTGAGGATGCCGGTCTGTTCCAGGATATCCGTGCTAGAGATCTTGTCCCGGCGTTTAATATTTACTATGCTGAAGAGACAGTTCATTGGAAGTGGTTTAAATTTCTGGATTGGTTTTTGTAGACAGTTTATGATTATGCCACGTAGAGTTGTATTTTTAGGACCCCATTCTGTATATCTTGAGTTTCCTGTTCAGGTAAAGTCCTCAGCGCTTCCAGAACGAGGTCTGTAGCTGGCCAAATACCTAGCTGGCTTTTGATATCCGAGAGGCGACTTAGTCATCGTTCCTGACATTTTGTTATCTAGGCATCCCAGTTAGTCCACAGGGTGAGCTCGAGTTTCATTGACGATGATGTGGGTTCTCTGTAATCCATGTATGGCACTGGTTGATACATGGCCACAGCCTTTGTAGTGTTGATGCTGCATCCGAAGTTTGACTCAGTCAGAGGCAAAGAGGTCTCTGCCCCTTTGCATAGCTGCTTTTACCCTTATAGTGAATGCACAGTCATCCACAGAGATACTAGTCTGAGATAATTTTGAGCGTGCGTGCATGCGCCATGCATTGTGTACTTGGCCGTCGAGTCAGTAAGCAATGTTGATTCTTGACCGCTCCTCACGGTATGTGCACATCAAACTGCCGGATAATATTTGACTGAAGAGGTTTGGAGCGAGTACACAACCTTGCTCACTCCATTGGCCACCGTAAATTCTTCCCAGGCTGCCCGATTGTCCGTGATGTGTGATGTGTGTTTAGATTTGACGTTTACGTTTAAGGTTAAGGCCAGAGTTCGCGTTAGCGTCATGATAATGCTAAGGGTTAAGGTTTTTATCGTGTTTACTGTAGAGCTGAGGCTTAGTGTATGGCAAGGATTAAGTAAAGGTTACAGTTTAGTTTTATGTTCTTGCTCACGCTAGCGGTATGATAGGCATATATTTGCCATTTCTGAAATTTACAGTAAAACTATTTATTTTAAGCGGGCAGGGTTGTTCTTTTTCCCTTGTCCTGTTATGGAGGCCATATAGGCACTCATTACCGTGTAACATTTATATTTCATTTTCTAAATCGTTGTAGCGTAACACCAAGATGCCTACTTTTATTTAAAACTGAATTGCCTAATACTATACGAGTGTGGCTGCGCAGGTATCAAAATATAGCCTTCATTATAGTAGCGAGGAAAACCGGGAATATGTAAAGGGCAATGCTTTATAATGAGAGCGAGAGAACTATGCTTTATTTGAAAGTGCAATCCCAGCATTTTCAGCAAGAAAGTCCTCCATTCACTATGAATAAGATTAGACACACAAACAACGTAGCACCGGAATATCACAAACGAATGAGTGTATACTGCAATTATCGAAATCATGAAGAATTGTTCTTGAATGGCTCGCAAAATGTGGATCAACTTGGACTTCCTTCAAAATGGTGCCAGCGTCGTATGCTGTTGGAGCACAAATATACAAATAGGGATGATTACTGGTATATAATGGGCGATATAAGCCAACCGATTTACATATGAGAAAATTTACATGCGAACGGAGATCAAAAATGGCGGCTCAATTTCAAAAGCCCGCGGTCCTGCGCTTAATTCCATAATGTAAATATTCCCGTGCTCTCATCATTTTGCCAACACAAACCCTGAGCAAAAGCTTAACTTCAAAACTTCAACCTTACCCCAAACATCTACCTTACATATACCTTTATTATATCCTTTAATTCAAACTAATTAGAACTCACCTGCAAATTGATGCAAGGCTTCCAGGAGAGAGATTTTCTATTATCATGCTCATTAATACCCGCTTAAGTTGACAAGAGCAGTAAGAGCACGTTTTGCAGAGTATGACAACAGTTCCACCTAGAATGCCTTTTTCAATATGTTTAATCAGTTGAAAAGCAACAGGCTTTTGACAGCAGAATTAAATACGACTCAGTGTTCACAGCTGATTCGTGCTCCTGCTGTCGAAGCACCTTGGACACCTTTTTTTGCGCTTTTGAAGATGGCAGGGAGTTCATATCGTTATCTTTGTTGAAAATAGGGTAGAGCAGCCTATTATGGCCCCTCTAAACAGGACACGGGAAAACTGAACGCCCGAACCCTCAAAATTTGAGGCTCTACTGTTAATTTTTAGGAAGGGTAAAAATACCCGTGTCATCTTAATATTAAACCTAGCTGTACCCTTAACTTAAACCCTAGGGCTAACAGAATAATAATCCTAACCGTTAGCCTAATCACGACCATAAGCACAACTCTGACCTCAACCCCAACCTAAAACTAACCCTAACCTTAACTCTGAACCTCAGCTTAATCATAAGCATAATTTTCTTGGAAGTTAGTGCAAATTCCCATGTATTGTGAGGGATTCCTATTCCTGTGCCCTGTTTCAGCGGCCATAAAAGGCATTCTTACCGTAAATAGACTGACAGTTTAGCTGAAATGTGTAAATTTTATCTTTGTTACTCAAGTGGAAATTATGAGTCTATTCTGTACCAATAACACTTAGTCAATCAATGGAATTAGGACTTGAAGTAGCCTGGTGGCCGTGACAAATGATCGCATGTTGAGAATGAATGGATAATTCATTTGCGTACGTCTTTTAAGTGTTCAGCTCTTTAAAAAACGCATACGCGTAGGGCTATCAGAAATGAGGCAGAAAAAGCAGTACATATTTTGAAGTGGTCTCAGCTTTACATAGACCCATAACAGAATGCAATGCGACTGGAGTAAAAAAGGTGCTTAATTTTATTTGGCCACCGCATTAGCTAGACATAAGCTTACTACCAGCCAGTCACAGAACACAGTGAAAGCTAACTCACGCGGTCCCTTTGAAGCAAGTCTTGTAAGGCTTTTACTTGAATATAAAGGATTTTTTCGAACTGGTGGGATACTGTCAAGAAACCGCAGGAAAATTGTTCCCGTGTTATTTTAAATTTGTGCAACAAAACCGGCTACCTACAGTGGCAACGTGACCACGGTTTTATGTTTTAGGCAGTGAAAGTCAATAAAGTAAAAACTACCTGGTGTCCTGCTTGTCGTATAAAAATCTGGAAACTGTTAAATTTGCAGGGTCTTCTAATAAAATTAACGTTTTGAAATTGCAATCATTGTCTCCCTATGAGTTTAAATGAAATCAGTCATAATTCCGCTATATGTTTTGTTTGCTGGTTTTGCGGCCGAACCGGACTGGCCTTATTTTCTTTTGTTATTAAAAGTTACTGCCCTTCTAAATTCCGACACTTTTCGTACGCAACTTTAAGCAAACTTTAGCCCATCTTCTACATGTTGTGTGGTGAATAAACCAAGATTAATTCTCATCAGAATTTTGGAAAGTAAACCGTCTCATCAAGGCCCCACTGTATTACGTCTGCATTTAACATAATTGGATAACCACTTCCGAGAAACTGAACACAAATCAATCGTTCGTCGCTAGCAGTCGCTAAGTTGTACATTTCTTAGTTGTTTTGAAATTTTTTCTAGACCTAGGATAGATAAATTATTTTTATCACCATGTCAGCTCCTTTTTGAGTTAGTGGGACGGAAATCAAATATCCGTTTTTAAAAGAATTTCCGTCCCAGTGTTCCAAAAAAGGATATTCTATTTTCTTTACGGACAAAAGAGCCTGTTCTAGACACAAAAGCCAAAGAGAGATTGTCAATCCAAATGGGCACGGCTTATTTGAATCATCAGTGGCTGAAATCTGGAAAGAAATGGTCTGCGTATTCATCTACCGAACATTAGCATCTGCCAAGCTGGATAAATAAACCTAAGCGAGGACAAAATGTCACGCCAGGGCTTTCCGATGTGGTTGACAAAATTTGAAATTATTCTAACCATTTTGCAGGTCTTATTTAATTATTTAGGTAGGAAAATTGAAAAATGGAAAGAAAATAAGCAAAAATTTATCATTCTTCGCTAAAACGCACTCCGAGATTTTGAGAAAATGTCACGGGTCCTTCCTTGCATAGTCACCATGAGAACCAAAAAAATATTAATATCGGTTGTGAAGCTGTTTACATGCAAAGAAATGCCAATTGGGCCTTGCTTTTCATAGAGATAAAGCGCATTTCTAATATCTTGCTTTCTACGATTTGTAAACAGTCATTTTAACTGTCTACATTCGCAATCAATATATTTGATGGAAAAATAATAAATTTTCGCTTTAAATAAATAAGTCCATCATCAGTTAGATACTCCGAAAATCAGGTTTGTTTTTTTGATAAACCTTTGTGGTTACCGGAAGGTTCACTGATTTCTAGTGCAGAGAAACCATCTGAGGTTACGTTAGCGAGTTAGCCGAAAGGATATATTATTTTAATTGTACTATATTTGAATGTAAACAGGAAGCCATTGTTAATCACATATAATTTTAGGTTGGCAAAGTTAAGAATTCCAGTGGCAATGCATCAAATGCAGAACACCGAGTAGAAATTAATAATGACTTGTCGAGATAAAGGGTCCGATGATGAACACTTCAGAAAAAAAAGCAGAGGCCTTCCACGAGGTGGTGAAATGTATAGCAAACAAGCATAAAATTCTTCAAATGTTCGGCAAAAGCCTATGCTGCTAGAGAAAAAAGCAGCGCTCTGTTCGAGGTTCCACATCAAACATTTTGCCAGATGTTACTCCATCAAGCTCATCGAGACATCATCATAAGAATAAATTAATTTGCGGGAACTCTTGTTCATTCCCAAAATGTGTGATACCTATTCTTTGCATTGTGGTGGACGTTGTTGAGAACACAAATAATAGACTAACAGTAGAATCTTGAAGATATGGCTTTTTAAACAGTAGCTTGTTACCTGAAAAGAAAGGAGTAAGTGGTACTTTCCCAAACATATTCATTACCGTTTGATCAAACCTAATTAGAAGCGCGCTTTTCAATTTTAGCATGGAAAAGCGTATAAATAGCAGAGTTCATGGACATGTTAAGGTGTACATATTACTGCATTCTAACATATGCAAAGTTACCTTGCATATGACCGAGAACGCAGACTCCATAGCACAAATCGGTCTTAGGCATGGTTCAACATCATTAATTTTTCTACCTCTTGTATGCAGCGCATGTACGACTGTCTGAACATTTTTGGGTCATAATATAACCCTTCCTCATTTAAATTTCTTTTTTATCAACAGAGGCAGTATTGTTTTTCACGGACATGTTATGTACGAATAAAAATCGATTGTTTGTTCAAAAAAGTCCCATGAAAACCGAAATATGTCTTACTTCTTCCAGACAAAAAATATGTTTTAATACGTAACTCAGTTAGATGGCTTACCCCAGTGAGGTTATAAAATAAGTTAGAATAGAAGAGCATTACATGACACCTTGCGCATGGTACTGTACTAACTGATGACTCAACTTAACGTAAAACTGATAACCACGTAGATCTTAATGAACAGATTTTGACATAAATAATTCACACACGCGTCGTTAGTCATTATATGTTATTTGCATGGTTTTATCATCACACCAAGTGTGTTATATTGTAAGTGATTTGATGCTGAGAAACGAATGAGTATCGCAGCCCCTGAATAACAATTGGGCACGGTGCGCAGCCTTTTAAATTTTTTAAACAAAAGTGCCAGTTGTGACAGGGGGTGAAAGGGGTGGAAATAATTTCAAAATATGTCCCTTAAATATGATTAGTTTCTGTCCTGTCAACCAAGGGGTATTCATATTACAAGTTTCTATACACTTTATATATAAAATCAGTGTAGATCCTTAAATTTCGTTACTGTTAACTGTAAATTCTGGTTGTACTTACTTAATGCGAGTCAACGAAGACCTGATGAACAACTGAAACAAAATTCTTCGTTAATTAAACAATGCCGATAATAGTGACACTGCCAGCACGATTTCGTCGTTTTATTTCTAATAAACGAGTATTTATGGACAACAAACTAAAAGGCACAGATGCTTTGAAGATAAAAAAAGGTACTATTGACCAAATACATTGACTTTACTAACTTTTGGTCATGCGAGAGAAGGCGCTACACAGGAGACGAAAACCAACGCATAACTCGAAGTGATAGTTACCACACTAGTAGATACATCCTCCCATTAAACCCTGAAGAGATTTCAGAATACACTCTTTTCTCCTAATTATTATGTAAATAAAATGAAGTTTAATTATCCTTTCTATTTTGCATTGAATCTGTCAGCTTTTACTGTCTGGGCAAATAAATGAACTGGGAATTTGGCGATTTACTGCCAAATAGGGCAAATTACGATTTCATGATAAAACCAGGTGTAGTCGTCCACCTATCATCAAGGCATTGAGAAGACGAATTAAATTTTCCTTTGTATCGTCGGAGAACTGTTATTTACCTCATAAAATAGTCGTCCAGATAGGATCTTTTCCAAGTACTCATGTTCTTTTACATATGGAACTTCAACTTGCTTCAATCCAACATAATTTTAATTTAAGTGAATTTCAAGGCATATTGTTTGTAATTTTTTCAAAGTTTGCTTTCACGTACGGTTAAACGTGTCAATTGCATCACCCTCGGATTTTCAATCAAAAATCAAGGTACACATATGATTCAAAAAAGAAAAGTACTTCAATTCAAATGAATAATTTCTGTTTTGTTCAAAATAACCTCATACAAACAGGGTACTATGAAAACTTAATTCAACATCATAAATCTTTTGTCCTCTATTTGATATTCTCTTGCTCAAAAATCTAATTTCCATTGCCAGAATATAATAAACGGATTAAAGCTACCATATATTTTTTTATAAAGGCTCCATAAACTGTTGACTGACAGTTCTGCCGTGGCAACTAATTGCAATATGCTCCCGGCAAAGCCGCTAACAGTAATATAGTCCAATCATACAATTTTTTGACAGCATTCTGTAACAAATACGCTGGTTTTACATTATTTTGACTGCTAACAAAACCTTTCGGTGAGAACTCATATCCATTGTAATATTTAAAGACATTAGAATAGGACACAAACATTTAACTTCGATTTTTAGGGTGAAGCAAATCCACGATTATTAATGTAAGTCGGATTTCCGTCCTTCATTGATTTCAACAGAAATAAATCATGTGTCACTATACGACACCATAATTTGTTAAATTACGTTGATCAATGCATATTTGCACATTTTTCTTTTTGTCAAAAACCATATGGTTATAAGAATTTCAATTATATGTCACTTTATTTAAATCATTTCAAACATATTGCAAATAAAGTGAACTAGGACTGGTTATGTCTCCAGAAAATAACAATATTACACTTATTAACAGTGGCAAACCATACGAAAGATAAAATTATTAGGACATAACCTAAAGAACTGATTAAGTGTTAAAACATTATATCAAAAGGCAAAAAAGAATACATGAATGGTGTAAATAGCAGATTGCGCCTAAATATGCCATTCTGATAGGAACGAAGGTATGTTATCATGTCAACAGACCTAAGTAATGCATCTGTATATCTTATATATTTTTCCAACGTACATAAAGACGGCATCCCTTGAGTTATTAATGAGGTCATTTTGTTCAAACTAGGACCATTGACACTTAGCAAAACCTTAAAAAGCAGAGGATTTAGGCAGATTTGGATAATTCCTTTGACACATGAAATTCGTGAGGCATATGTGCTATTTGAAGCAACGCCAGCAATAAGAAGGCTTTGTTTCAGCCAATGCTCTAGCCAAATGAGCTTGGAAGCACCACCGGGAGCCGTGATTTAAATCACATTTTGGTCAAATTACTCACCCAGTCTGCTGCAACGTATGAAATCGACCAAATCTGATTCAGTAAGCTGACTACCCAAGCAGGATTTCCTAAGCAATCAATCTACAATCCACCAGATGACTAACAGGCACAATTAATTTGTAGAAGATTTTGGCAGATTAAACATAATTCGTTTGACACACTTGTGAAACACCAGGTGGCCTCGGTGGGATTCGAACCAATTCCAACAATTGGAGGGCTTTAGTACAGCCAACGCTTTAGTTTAACTGATCTACGAGGCCCCACCGGGAGCCGCAACTTAAATCACACTTGGGTTAAGTTACTCGCCCAGCCTGCTGCAAGCATAGCAGCCCACAATTCTGATACAATAAGCTGACTGCCATAGTAGAATTTCCTAAGCAATCAATCTAGAATGCACCAGATGACTACCAGACAAAATTAACTAGCAAAGGATTCTGGCAGATTTTAATAATTTTTTTGACTCACTTGTGAAATCTTCTGCAGCCTCCGTGGGATTTTAACCCATACCATCAATGGGCAGGCTTTAGTACAGCAACGCTCTAGCCAACTGAGTTTCGAGGCCCCACCGGGCGCCATGAGTTAAATCAAATTTCAGTCAAGTTACTCGTACCGCCTGCCTCAACTTATGGATTTCCACAATTCTGATACAGTAAGCTGACTTCCCAAGCAGGATTTCCTAAGCAAGCAAGCTAGAATCCACCAGATGACAACCAGGCCCAATTAGCTAGCAGAGATTTTATCAGATTTGGTTAATTCGTTTGACTCACCTAATGAAAACTTCGGTGGCCTCGGTGGGATTCGAATCCATGACAGCAAGAAGAAGACATAAGTACAGCCAACGCTCTAGCCAAATGAGTAACGAGACCCTACCGGGAGCCGGGAGTTTAATCAAACTTGAATAAATTTTCCCGCCCAGCCTACCGCAACTTATGGATTACACCGATTTTGATACAGTTAGCTGACTGCCCAAGCAGATTTCCTAAGCAATCAATCTAGAATCAACCAGATGACTCAGGCACAATTAAAAAGTAGAAGATTTTCGCACATTTGAATAATTTTTTTGACGTACTTGTGAAAACCTCGGCAGCCTCGGTGGGCATCGAACCCATACCAGCAAAAGAAAGGCTTTAGTTCAGCCGACGATCTAGCCAACTGAATTACGAGGCCCTACCAGGAGCCGTGACTTTAATCACACTTTGATCAAGTTTCCCGCCCAGCCTATCGCAACGTTTGGATTACACCGATTTTGATACAGTAAGCTGACTACCCAAGCAGGATTGCCTTAGCAACCAATCAAGAATGCACCAGATGACTACCAGGCACAGATAACTAGCAAAGGATTTTGACACGAGTTGAATAATTCATTTGACCCACTTGAGAAAATTTCGGCGGCCCAGGTGGGATTCGAATCCACGCCAGCAAAGGGAAGGCTGAAGTACAGCCAACGGTCTAGCCAACTGAATAACGAGGCCGTACCGGGTGCCGTGAGTTTAAATCACACTTGGGTAAAGTTACCCACACAGCCTACTGCAACGTATGAAATCCCCCAATTCTGATACAGTAAGCTGACTGCCCAGGCAGGATTTCCTAGGCAATCAATCTAGTATCCGCCAGATAACTTCCAGGCACAATTAATTGCTAGAGGATTTTGGCATATTTGAATAATTCGTTTGACTCACTTGTGAAAAACTTGGCGGCTTCCGAGGCTGCCTAAGTGTGATTTAACTCACGGTTCCCGGTGCGGCCTCGTAGCTCAGTTAACTAGTCCTGTGGCTGTACTAAAGCCTTCCTCTTTCTGGCGTGCTTTCGAATCCCACCTAGGCCACCGAGGTTTTCATGTGTGGGTCAAAGTAAAACCTTAAATGACGTTTGCCAGCATTGATCAAATTAGGAGGAAGAAATTTATTTCACTGGTTTCGGGTACATTCAGTGCTAACGAACCCTATATTAGCATGCATAATATGAAGATATATGTTCTTAGCAGCACGAGATATAGGAAATTATGAGCCAGAAAAGGATTTACGTCCGTTAAACGGACTACTCGAAGTGTTGATAAACACTTTAAGATGTTCGCACCCTAGACTGTGTACCCAACGTTTTACGAGTATATACTCAATGAAGTTCCAGCGGCCCGAACAAAGTCCACTTTTCCAGCCTCAAAAAACTAGAGACCGAACATATATTTTGCTTAGTCACTACGATATGCTGCCATCAAAATTAACTTGAAGTGTTCTTTTCTCTAAAATACGCTGTGAAGTAGAACAGCAATTAACGCAAACCTTTTCCTTATACGATTTAAGCGAACGACATTTTTTAGTATCGCAGGACCTTTAAACACAAGGCATTAATTCGCATTTGCGTTTAACGTCCAGCCGACGATGGTTTGCTTTTATGGTTATTTCCGAGAACGATTTTGCGTATGTTGCAATCAGTGGTTATTAAGCTAAGTGCGCGCTCGGTATCGAGGGATTCAACGAGTGACTGTAGTCTTTGCACGAATTAAAATGCATAGGTAATTTATTCCTGGTTTGATCATCAGCAGAGAGACAGAAATTGTAGGAGGCTGCTACGAAGAACTTAACTTTAAATATACTCGGATGCAATTTTGGCCTTCCTGCAAAGGAAATTATGGGTCAGTTGAGCCTACAGCTACATATTTAATGGGTAAAATAATAGCAATATTTTGGATTCAGACTTTTAGCACGGAACAATTAAGTCATCATTATTCAGGTTCTGAAATCACCAACAACTTTGGACATCGTTTACTTGTAACTCAGCAAAATTCTGATGCTATCTGACAGGAGCCTTACCCACTAAGCCAATAGAGCCGAGCGAAAACCTGAGTTGCACGACGACCTGAGATGGAGACACTACTAACCGTTGCTTTTGAAATTCCTTAGAGTTAATCGTTAAATTGGAGTAATTCAGCTGGAAGTAGTTTCGAAAGGTGCAGACCAAACGTTGATATGAATTTCGTTTGAGTTCTGACAGCGCGGTATAAGGAAACTGGATTGAGATGCAGAAGCGAGATAATTAATGGATCTCAAAAAACATAACTTCAGAAATATTTGTGTCTCTTGTTTAAGGACATGGAAGACTAGCTTTTTAAAACTGGAATGTCAGGGCGTAAATGAGAGGCTTGGAAAGAATTTCACAGTTTTTAATCATCCCTAGCATTTGGCAGCACATATTCCACCTCCAGATATAGCGTATTCTTCAGCTATTTTGAAACTTACATATTGGAGGCGAAAATAGTTGGAGTTTAAAAATTCGTTTTTAGGCGCACTAGCTATATATTCATTCCTTGTCAAAAAGGCAAAGCGATCAAATGGGCGTTATTTCATAACACAAGACTACCGAAAAACTATTTTAAAAGTAACGCATTTAGTAGAACCCGTACATCTTACTATAACCAGTCTATTTCCAGAGTACTGAAAACTGCGTTGTTACTCATCTTTGGCGATGACTATGTATGTAGAATCCAGGCTTTGCACGCCTATGTTTTAGAAATATGTGAAATAACCTCTGATGTACCCTCTATCATTTCTCAATAACGTATTGACGTGTAGGGATTCATTCAATCGTGTTGTTCTCCCGTCCTCCCAAGGTGGCAGCTCCCTCAATTTGTTATTTATGCTAAACATTTCTATGCCTCGTTCTATCCTCAGCACAACTCTGAAACAGTGGGCAATCAAATAGTAATCACATTTCAAAACCTGCTCTAATCCTTTCACCGCAATATGGTTTTAGCGTTTGATGAAAAGCACGATTTTGATCACGAAGTCGGAATTTTTGTCGACTTACTCCCTTTGAATTTTTATAGTCAACATTTTACATCCTGTAGCAATCAACTGCGCCTGTCCATTCCAGCGGACAAGGAAATTTTGGTCAGTAAATGGCCGGTACTGCATGCTATTCTTTTCCTGGCATTAAATGTATGGGTATATTGGAGACGTAAGAGCAGGATTCCATGTCAATGTGAAGATAAAGTAGCATTTTTTCAGTGCTAAAATAATTAGCGTTTGACATTGCCAAAGTCAAGAAGGATGCTAATGTATGGTAAATTGTGTCAGAGTATGCTAAGAAATGCATTAACTAAGCGGGATTCTGTTGCCAAAATTTTAGATTAACTTTAAGAAGTGGCTAGTAGGCAACTACTTAAATACAGACAAAGCAGTATCGCTTTATGTGTGAACGAAAAGAATTGGAGAAGATTTTCAGTTATTCAAACTTTAATGTATATCTGACACAGTCTTGCAGGAATTCAAAAATGAGCATGACATTCAACGGTAATTTTCTATTCAACTCTAAAAAATATAACTGAGCCACTTTAACCATTGGTCTGCATTGCGCCTTTTATCATACTGAGTAATAAGCACATGTAGATGCATTGGAGTTCATACTGACATTCGATAAGAAAATGTGCCTAACTTCAGTATAAAAAGCTATAGTCCACTAGGATCAAGCTTATCATATTCCCTTTCACGGAATTTAAACGGATATTTCGGGAACATTTTCAGCAGCGCAAATTTTTGTTGCTACTCGGGAGACATTAATAATATTTTGCTGCCATGCCTCATCTGGCCTAGTAGGCTTAATCTTTATTGTGGTTAAAAACCGTGACACAGATTTATGCTCGCTGGATTAAACCAATTTTGCATATGCTTCCGGAATGCAAATTAATGTATATCTGAAGAAGGAATACTTAACCAGTCGCACACTGATCTTTTCTCTCTTTCTGTACTGAAGACTTTTCTAACAAGGTTAAATATCATTTCTTCTCGGTAACAAAATTCAGCTAGGAAGCTGAAAACTTATTCTTAAATGTTTTAAACGCCAAACCTACTTCCTTTTTCATTCCTTAAATTTTATATTTCAGCAAACAGCGTACGCTCTTATAAAGGAGACGAATGCGGTTGCTATTGCAAGGTAAAATCAGTTTCAATTTTTGGCCTCTGGATAAAATTAGTAGGGCATCACATGCCGTAAATACTTAAAGATACTTTGTTTATTATTGGCATCATGCAATTTACTTATGCACTAACTGAGCATTCACTCTGGCTCGAAAACTAGGACGTTGGTGTTTCCCAAATGGAAAAGAAAACGCACATAGCAAACGCATTCGTTTAAGCTAATTGCAGAAGTTCTTCTGCAAGTCCTGAATTATAAATTATTCCTTCATATATCGTTTGATGAGCCTTATCAAGATCTTCATGTGCGTATTTATCAAGCACTTCGACTAATATGGCTGCTTTCGCATGGGTCCTATGTCTGGGAATTGCCAGTACAACAAAGTTCTGCACAGATACCAGGAACATTAAATGAAGTTTTGAAGTAAATATGCTTGCGAGAATAGTGTGTACCGCTATTGGCTGTGGAAACCCATACGTGGTTTTCCGACAAGCTGTATAAGACCTTTAGAGGTCTACGACGATCGTTGGATGTAAAACGGTGGATGTACAATGGCACACGGCAATCTTTCTCATCAAATCTTGTCTGGACTATGTGGCGAGTACATCAAGAGCAGGGCTGTGAGCTTAAAGGGCTGCAAAACGTTCATAACTTGCTCAAAGTGATCTTCCTTGATAAAAAATGCATAATTGAAGAAAAATAGGATCAAACTCTGGCCTTCCTTGATGCCATTGACAAGCGAAATTCAACCGGTGAAATTGACACGTCGGTTGACAGGAAGGCAACTAACACCACACAAATTTACAGCTTTCAAAACGACCAGTCGCTGATTGACAAACGATGCCTAGCGAGAATGCACTTCAAACGAATTCAGACTCATTGCTGCAGGCCAGAGGAGATATCACGTGAGGCCCGGTTTCGCAGCGGCCAATTTACGCAGAAAAGCTTTCCAAAGGCCTTTACAAGTCTATGCCTACGCTTTCATCCCTCAAAGGCCCCAAAAAGGATATGGCACGCTCTGTAAAACCTTAAGGTCGCCTCCAATGCGTTTGAAGGCATTGTAGTTGGACTACGTGCTGGAATTACACGCCTACCCAAAGCCAACATGTGCAGCAAGGTGAGGAAAAGCAGCGGTCTTTTAAATCCCAAGGAGCAATCTGGTGTAGATTATCACATCATATGCTTACACTGTCATCGCGCCACATATGACAGACTGAACGCATGCTTGGATCCTGTTTGCATGAACAAGAGCAGGCTGTGCGACGTGGCGATGAACTATCTGCAATAGCTGCATACACACACGCAACGAAGTTCAACTTAACAGGCGTCAAGCTATTTTGCAACCGAAAACAAGAAGAGCCGAGAATCGACTGAAGCACGATACAATGATGGGTACTTAATCGATAGATATATCGATCTGGCACTGGTATACAGAACCCTGCGCAGCCACCTCCAAACGTTCGCCATTGTTCATTGCTTGCATTGCACCCCCTATAAGTGTAGCCTTTTATTTTGCTGCAACTAGCTCAGAAGATGGTCTCCTACGAGAGTTACAAAGCTCAGGTTAATATAAATATTTTCCCGGTGCTCCATCAGCATTCTTTTTTATAAATGCAAAAACCTGGATCAGAAATATTCGCATTCATTCGTGCGGGCGATTTTCACAGAATCTGCCTTGCATTCTCTTTCTAAGCTCAGAATATTCCAGAGAAAAGGATTAAAAAGTGTTCTACGAGCTTCCTTGGTCCTACATAAAAAACAAACAGACGAAAATGAGTGTCCTGGTTTCCAATTCAGAAAGAACCAAAAAGAGTAAATGGTAATAGCTAAGGCAGTAGTACAAACTTCAATTCTCACGTGGTTGAAAGAGTTCTATCATCTTGAAAATTTTCAAGCCACACTTGTTGTGTGACAGTTTACAAATTCCTCGGTTTCTTACAGGAAGAAAGAGTATGAGTTGTAATTTTTTGAAACTTGTTAATGATCCCTTCCTCATAACATGCAACTGTATAGTCTGCGTCAAGCTGATTGGAAATAAGATTATTATCAGTTGTTAAATTGGTGGAAGCCAACCATTTACCGCGTTTGATGGACAACTGTAGTACACATTGACTTATTCAATTTAAAAACCGCTCGTTGAAAACTGATACCGAATAAGCATATGTAAACCTTCTTTAAGTTAAAACGACGATTTATCTTTTAAGAACATTTGCTTTGAACAGGCAACTGTCTTTTCATACAAAATCATCGGCTTACTGGTCTATGAACCTTTCTTTTATAATACTGTTCGGCATTCATCTTACATTTTGCTCCAGATACTCCCCTGCTTACAAATGAATTACGTTCCGAGTGGCTGTTCGTAACTGGAAATCTTCGTAAGCAAAGTATCCTTATTTAAGCATAATAATAAAACAATGAATTTGTACTCTTATCCTTTTTTCGTACCGAAGCAGTAAATGTTTAAGGCACAAATCCTATTCGTTCGTGTATATGAAATTTCGTATGCTCAATGCTCGTAAGTAGAAGAATATTACCAACAAAGACAAGACAGTCATTTCGGCAATGCTCTTTTGCCTATAATACTCGGCACTGCGAGGCTGCTGATGGGGTTCGATATTGAGCTTCTGGGCAGTACGGAACCTGTGAGTTCAGTAACCGATCGGTGAGCGTCCATCCACCAGGGTCTGTATTTTGGTATCACGGTCACTGATCTTTCCCTATAGGATGTGCCAGTGAACAGTTTGAGTTTAGTTGCTTCGAAATCTGATTCTTTTGAGTGGTTTAAATGGAGCAAGTCATCTGTCTAACATGTGCTGTAGACAAGTAAGGTAGATATGCGAACAAATCCAGTGAAGAGAGACGTCCTCATCGTATGCTGCTAACCAATAACTTAGGCGTAGACGTATATATAATTAAAACAACAATAAAATTTTAGTACGATGCTGTTTGAAAAAACAATGCTATTTTTCTAAAAGATCACTGGCTAATCGAATATAAACTTTGTTTACCGAAAGACCACTTGACATTCTTAGTACTTTGAGTCATTATCAGCCCAGGTGCTGAGTTGCATATCACGATGTTTAACTAAAGTAATGCAACACAGAAAACCTAATAGATGATCGAATTGTCGTCGATGTATATTCTAGCCCGTTGCGAAACCAACTGAGCTGATATTGTTTCTGCAGATAGGACTAACTATTTGTAAGGGCCAGAGTCCAAAATATAAGACGGGATATTTGGATTAGCTGAGCATAAGTATAAAAAAATTGATTCACTGAAAAACACTAAACAAATATATTCATTTTATAGCACATCGCTCAGAAGTGGAAAATAGTCTGCTGATGGAGAACCGATGCATAATTCAACCTTTAAGGGATATCATTTCAAGTTGATGATGCACATAATAAATAACCCACATTTCGACAGTCTTAGCTGTTGTCTAGGAAGAGTAAACTTGAAAGTTAACATATAGAACCGCAGTTTTAAAATTCACTTAATGGCTGCTATACTCTATTCATTTCAGCTTTGTAGAATAGCAACCAAGCTGCGCGTTTTGGATTTTATTCCAGTGTTTTATTCCGCGGCATTGGTAGGATTTCAAATGTTTTTTAAAAATAATACTACTTTATTATGACATAAATATCTCCACTGGTTATTGAATCATCAATGTCAAAATATCAATAAATTCTTGTTGCCACAAATAATCATTTTTCGTAATCACAGATAATGTTACACGTTTACCATTATATAAATAATCCTTGCTGTTTAATCCAAGAGTCACGCGAAATGCATCCGAATAAACATCAAAAGCAGAGTCATTCCATATTAACAGCGTTCACTAAAACGTGTTTACATAAAGCATCGAAATTTTCACCTTTCTTCTTAGTGGCATTATACAACGTCCAAGTCAAAATAAGAGTTATAACGTAGATGTCGATTCTATAAGTTGCACAGCATAAAAGGTACAGTGACTTGCGCAGTACCTACCACCTCTCTCCTCCTTCAAAAGCTGGGTAAAATTTCACCATCCAGTCAAGAAAACTGGAAGCGGTATAGGGTCATGTAAATGGCGCATGCCACCGAACTCCCCATGTGCGGCAATTTTTTATGAGTGCCCAATAGCACCTACCATGTCCTAATCTAACCCACCCAATACTCTTCTAGGGCGTCTATGGCACCACCCGTTTAGAAGGGCATCAATCAAAAAATACAATAAATAACACATGACTACGGATAAGTAATAAACTTGGCTTTGAAACACGTTGTCTCTCTACTTAGTATAAATTTGGTTGTTTTCACCCACCACCTTTGTTAGAAACTACATTTTAATATTCTTGAAACTGACTGCGTGTATAAATTGTTCGCAAGAGGAATTTAAGTAATTTTTGTTAGTCGGCACTTTAGGTAACTATTGCTTTTATGAGCAATGCAAATAGACAACTGAGAACATCAAAGCAACATACTTTAATGACTGACAAGGTGACAGATTAAACTGCAACCACACAGCTTTATTTTTCTGAAAAATCGAAATATAAGTATAGTATGCCGATTGTTAACGTGTGTAAGTTTCGTTTCGTTTTTTAAATAGCTTTAAATTTCCTGATAATTTTGAATCAGTCCTTCTATTTTATTTCATCTCTGAATCCGAACCTACAAGCTTAACCCATTCTATCAGATGTAGGGCTGTAGGGCTGTGCCTCATACGGATCATGTAATATTGCAATCGATGGACTAAGTTTTATAATTTATAAAAATCCCATAATGATAATATTTTGAAAGCCAAATATTATCGGTATTAAGAAGAGATCATTCTAGGAAGGCATTAATTTGGTTCAAGGTAAGTTTGCCACCGCATAGTATAGATAGATGGTTAACGCCAGTTTTAGTCTCTGAATTAGATGCAAACGCATTAACGTGGTCTTTTTGAAGCAGCTCTCATAGGGTCATTCCTTAACTGTGAATGGTTCTTTTTAAAACAACTGATTATGCTCTCAAGAACTAATAAACAAATGTTCATGCGTTCGTTCAAACAAATTAGACAAATCATGCTAACTTACCTATCGAAATTATGTCAAAATCTTTTTTTGTGCTCAACGGAATAGATACCAGTCAATAAACGCTATCTAAAGCTCTTTTCGCTTCGTTAAAATATTAGGACATTGTCAACATGGCAGTTGCTTTCAGCAAATTAGAGTTTCAAGTACTAATCATATTTACTCTTCAAAGTTAAAGATATTTCCGGACAAAAGAGGCCAGTCATAAATCAGTTACAGTTCTTCTTTCGTAATTTTCCTTTCTAAATGGATTGGTTTTTTGTTTGCATCTTGATCAAAATTTCCTTTTCTCCTAGATTTCTAAAATATTTCATATGCAACTTTCACAAAATGTGAGTGTTATGCGTTTAAATTTCTTCTGGTATACAAATAAAGACTACATATCAATGGCATTTCCAAAATGTGCATTGATTTCCGCATGTTTTACGGTAAAAATTATCCACTTAAATTTGACGGCTCGGTCTTCCTGAAGAACACTGACGTTGACACGTTTCTCAAATAATTTATTGAGCAGCAGGCGTTGATTATATAACGGTGTTCTGTATGAAAGAAGGCGTATGCGCTAACTTGGGGCTTTTAGTGATAATTAAATACGAAGGATTATTTTTGCCCCTTACTATAAAGCATTGTCCGATTTCAATGGGCAGATTATTGTTAACCTTCATTTTCCAAATTATGAATACTTGGCAGACAATGGTCACGTCCTCTCTGTTGGAGATTTTGGGTATCAAGAGAAAAAACTTGATGGGTTATTTAACGTGTCCTCCGTAAATTAAATGCAAACGTAGTTCGTCTTTGACTTTGACACATTCCTTTATGTCGAATTTTCAAAGAATCCTGCTCACCTACCAGACCATATTCAACTTTGTTTAACTGATGCTGAACATTTTACCAAAAATATCAGAATAAGCAATGCCAATCGCCTTTTATTTAAACCAACCAGAAAAAAACTGGTTGCTGATTCAGATTTCAATTTTGCTTTTGTACAGGTTTCGCTCAGAATATCTAGAAATATGATTAAAACGTTGTCTATATGACTGGAATCCTAAGGGGAAACAGCATATGTCCAATTTTGCAAAATGGCTGCCAGTTAGCAAATGGCTGACATAGATTTCGATTAATTCTGCCCTGAGCACCCCAGCAAGGCTACGCATCGAATAAAATGACTGTAGCACATGTTTGACAAATAGTAGGGTCTTTCTTAACTTCCATATGAGACCTCCGAAACACCGCTTATACGAATAGCATTGAACATTCCTATTGATTAAGAAAACCCATGTAGATAATGTGCTAGCTCAGAAGTGAAATTTAACCCCCTTTAAAACTCGAAAAACGTTTAATCAGCAGAGTCGACTATTAAAAAAACGTCATTCAAATGTTAACAATGAGCCAGTTTCCGTTTAACAGGTTTTGGACGCATTTAAATAATATGTTTTGTAATCAGTCTTCAGCATGCTAAAATGTACTACAAATCGACGTTGGTGCTTAACTGAGTACACATATGCCGCAGCCATATTGCTCCTTATTCAGCATATGTCAGTTTGCCTTGCTATAGCAACACCATAGGCTTCTCTAGACTGTGCATATTTATCTTCTGTTTAGCAGATAATCACGCACACTTACTATTTCTTCAATGTATTCACTGTTAATTTCCATCTTGGAACTAGTTCTGTCCACAGTAACGCCCAACGCCACCACCAACAATTAACAAATAGGTTGTCAAGAATGACTTATTACAACATAGATGTCTCTTTGCTAAAACGGAATTACAGCGCCTAGTATTCCGTTTCGGCAAACTAAAAGATATACCAGCAGGAGAAGATGCAATCGCTGAAATAAGAAGACAAGGGGCCTGCAGATTGAGATTCCTACTCCAACTCATTATCAGATACCGTAGGAGATAAATTTTATAGAGGCACAAGGTGCATAATATATATACTACGTAGCGGCCCCGCGATCACCGCGGGGGATTTTAATTTATGCATTGATGATTTGGCAGTCCGAATCCCAGTTGCCAATGGCCCTGATTTCATCTTCCCTGTTCGATGTTGGCATGATAATGACTGGGGAATTTAGCTCACTATCAGTCAATGCGGATAATTAGTAACTGGACTTCTAATGCTCTGAGTGGGTTTGGAGTTCTCAACCAGCCGCCGAAGTGGTAATCGAAAAATTAGCTTTCACACTGATGCTGACATTTTATTTCAATCCTAAGTTATAGTTGGTGGGATCGAAGCTCAGATGTATGCGTCAAGACATCTTTTTAAAGCCATTGTGATCATTGTGGACTTGGTTAGCATTAAAGTGTGCGCTAATTTCTCTCATTGTACTTTAGCCCTTACGTGGTTCAGAATCATGGGAATATCGATTTGATGCATGTTTGCATTTGCAAAAATATGTTGACCATTAAACTGCCTAGATTGCATTTGTGTGCATCCGCCTTACTGCCCTTTTCATAGTTCTAGTGATCCATTCTGGGAACGGTTCACGAAAACGAATAAATAAACATATTGCGGCTACTAAGCCTTGAGTAAACTGCTAACGAACAACTCGAAAACAAAACAGCAGCAGCATTGAAGGAAGGTGCTGATAAAATGAAAACCAAAAAATATGAAACCTAGATTTCGTCACATCACGCACGCTATTTCTTCATTTGGATATTTGTGGTGGCACAAAAACAACGGTAAAGATGCCTTGTATGGCCGCCTAAACGGGACAAGTGAAAAGGAACAGTACATGCGGCTTTGCGCTAAATTCGAAGTACATTATGTTGAGGATTGAGGGTTGGTGTTAAGTGTAGTGTTAGGTCAAGATATGAGGTTAAGGTCAGTGTTCAAGTTAGGATCATGGTTAGGCTAAGGGCTAAAGTTTTTATGGTGCTAACCGTATGTTTTACGTAAAGGGTAGCACTAGGGGTAAGAGTAAGGTGACCGTTTAGTTTTATGTTAAGGTTAGTGCTAGCGTTAAGACATGCGTTTATTTACCCTTCCTGACATTTATATTGAGGAAACCTTTTTATACTCGGTTCGGGGGGTTCCTATTCCCGTATCCTGTTTAAGTGGCCATGCAAGGCATTCCTACCAAAACAACCGAAAAATTTATTTTAGTTTTAGTATTTCAGTACTTTTTAATAGGTGAGACACCAGGTGCAGCATCTCACGTGACACGGGCAGCTATCGCAGAAAATCGCATAACGCTACGATTTCACGTAATATATTAAGAGCTGATCTAAAAGCAGGCTCATCTCGTATAAAATCAGGTGCTAACTATCGTTTGAAAGATCGAACGGCTTTATAGCTAGTTTTTAATAGCGGCTGAGAAATGAAATTACGTTTTGCATAATTATAACTTACAGGGATAGACAGTACAACAGATTTGAGAAGTTCAGGTTTCGCATTTAGTCAATGCTCACCTTTTACATCATTTAAACGTTTTGTGCATTCTAGCTCTTATTACGTTTTAGAAATACGTTTGTTACGAACAACGAATATATTAGTTTTTTCTAATGTTTTCTTCAACATATCCCCTACTCTTCGAATCAGTTTACCTTATTTTGGTGACTCGGTGCATGTTCTTCAACCAGGCCTTCACTACAAACAAATCGGCACATTCGTTCGCGTTATAGGCTACACTGTGAAACTTTAAAGAGAACTGTCGGCCTGCACTATGGAGAGAATACAACGAGAGATCGAAAACGCAAGTGCATGGGACGTATTTATGCAAATTGCCTGTCAGAAATGTGGAACGAACTGGCCTGTGTCTTCGCCGAGTCCATGTCAGTCTTGATAAAGGAATTCAGATGAAGACGGTGCGCAGCCACTGATTGCTCGTCTGGTAATCACTGGCCTAAAAATGGATGTTTTGCCGTAATTCGGGCTTAGTGAATTGTGTCGTGGAACTGCCGGCACTCAGAGCTTGTATTCACAGTGACCTCGTGGTAAAATGACATACATAACCAAGGATGAAAGAATGAACATCTAACAGTTCACAGCAAACGGCAGTCGCAGTGGAGGTTACGAAGTCCTGATAATAACCTTCTGGGAAATCAACATATGGCAATCTGTTCTAGAGGAGATTCCCATTCTCGTGCTATGCTGATTTTCGTTGTCGATAACGTAACCTTGAACTATTCCTTTGAACATTTGTGAATATTTGTGAAATTGGTTGTCAGTTCAGACCACCCCCATATGCATTTACTCATGGGCTTACTCTTGTTTAGCTTATAGTTATGGTAACAGGAATCGGCCCTTATCCATAAGAACGCGAAAGGTCGATGTTACGAGCATAAATGGCGGTAGTCTTGCAGGCATTGTTCATTCTTGTATTGTGTGGAGCCCAGTGAAGCCTTAAGGTGATTAATAGGTTCTGACAAAACCACCTCAAGTCACTGGGTCAGTGTCTGCCGGCAACAGCGCAAGCAATTGTCATCATGTTGAGGAATCCAGTCGTATGGGCACAGAACAACCACGTGCAAGCTCCGCCCTTAGTGCGGTCAAAGATTGACTTACAGCATGCACTTATCTGCACTCTTCTGCTCTCTTCAATTGTCACTCAATCTTTATTATCCACATTGCCTCGTATGACCCAGCCCCGTATTTCCCCACTCCAATTCCGCTTTAAGTTAAACTTTAATTGATTTGACAGGTTTTTCTCAAACCCCTCCTCTGTAACTGTACTGCCCAGCCGAGAATTTATTGAAAGCAACCATATGCTCACCAAATAGTCTTCTGAACGATGTAGGCAATATTGATGGTGGTAACGACTATAAACATTGAAATCTGTTACGATATCACCTAGGAAATCTCAAGATGTAGCAAGTTTTATGACTGTTTTGAAGTTCACTTTAGCTGAGTGCAGCCATACATAGAAATGCAACACTGAACTCAATGTATGTTAGATTCAACGAATATATCTCGAGATACTCGATAATATCTTTGTTTCCCAAGCCCCACACTTAGTGTGGCTCACTCTTAATTAACTGCATGAACTCCCCCGCTGGAACGGCTCTACTTTGGTTGCCCTGCCGCCTAACTCACTGTTTCTTATCTCCATCCCCTCCATTCATACACCCAACTAGTATGAATAGGCCAACATTAGTACCCACATGTTTTTCATTTTACTCCATTCTCAGTTACTTGTCCCGGTCCAACAAGCATAAATCGAAAGCAGGTGTCTGCTTGCCAAATGGTCTTCTATATCCTTTCATGGGAATCTTTGCTACTCGGAACATAGGTTATTACAAGCTATCATACTTGGGTGAAGAAGCACGTAGAAAAAGCATCATTTTTAGGCACATATATGTTTGAATAACTGGCCTTTCCGCAGTTTCCTGAACATAAATAGCGTACGACACACACTACCGGTTCTCAAATTCAACTTCTTACGTGGAAGGCGGCGTGGGCGATCTCATGACGGTACGTACGTCTGACGATGTTGGTCGGCCAGCAGACAGCCCTGTCTTTTTTCAAAATCATTATTTTTGAATGCAAATACGTTAATACCTTCCACTTTATAAAATGTTGGTTGCAAGCATGGGTCTATTTTTTGGACAACCCTTCAGACAAAAAGAAGCCTACCTATGCACCAGACGGTAACTAATCAGTAAAATTACTTACTTTTGATCTGAAATTTATTCACATGCGAATAGATAACATCGATCGCCTGACTTAGTGAACCACGTCATGTATAATAGTTCCTTCAGGTTTTGCCACCTTTATACGTGTCTCTCCAAATATTAGACAAACAACTCACATTTTATATTTGCTATTTTGCCAGCCGATTCATCCTCACATTTATCGCACTCGAAAGAGTATTGCCGTTTTCATTTTTGTAGACCTTAAATCTTTATAATTTCAAAACTTTTTACGGGATTTTTGCCACCTATTCGCAATCCGATTTTGCAACCGGACGCCTACCTACCGCAGTACCCGACAGCTTGCTGTCAGGGAGGGCCTGCGAACAAACCTTGGTCAGAGTGTCTTCTCAGTAGTTCTTTTGCCTCGTCTACATGAAAAATGACTTCGATGTGGGTTTTGTTGGTCACCAATAGTATTCTTTTTTGATAAATCGGTCAGGAGAGCCATTTGCGTAAAGTCATTCCAATCTCCTCGTTGGTGCCATCTGCAAAGCTATATTTTTCAGCCGTTGGAGCCACAAAAACGGGAAAAGATCGTCCTTCAGGATTTACGGGCATGAAACTGTTGGCGTTTGTGTATATTTTACGCCAAGTTTTCTTCTGATAAGTGCTACATCAAACGCAACCGTCAGAACTTCTGTTGGCTACAATATGCCAAAGGGGGCAAAACTACATTTTCCGCCTTTATTGTGAAGCTGCTCCTTCGATGCGCCTAAATTGCAACTGCTAGGCGGCATTTATGTTGGTATGCTTTGTGGAAACTGAACAGATATCACGCACAGAGCAGCCTAGCGTCTCTGCCTATGAATTTGGTATCTGAGTGGAAATCACTTGAGCTTTTCCACGGATCCTTCAGTAAAGAGTGAACCATAAGGCTAGCTCATGTCAAAATTTGCTCTTTTTCCATACAGTCTACTGACGACAAATGAGCTGAACGTTAAATGTTTACGAGAGTAACAGCTGCTTCAGGACGTCCGTCGGTATTTGCAATTGCTTCTGACTGAGAGATAAAAATTGAGGAATGTAAGCGACTGACTCAGCACCCGACAGTATGCAGGCATTGCCAACACCTCGACGTAAAGCGAACCATTTTGTTTACGTTGAGGGACAAAACACAGCAATAAAAATACTTGTAAACACAAACTTTTCTGCGCTTTATTCCAGCAATGGTAAATAGTTCCGTGTTCAAACTCTAACTATATCACTAGTTCTAGCCGTACCCATAACCCGAAACTTAAACTTTAAACCCAACCCTCAGGTTTTGTCCTAATTTCAGTTTGAACCATAATCTTACACCTATTTGTTTAGGTTCTCGACAAAGTCAATTAAGTTGAAGGTATTGCGTTGGCTAAGAGTTTAACCTAGACCTTCGAATGTTTACCAGAAACCTATTTCAAAGACGGCAAGAATGACGAATAAACTCGCTTGGGTAAGTCGCTTTTATTCGACATAAGCCTAGTTTTGTACCCTGCAGTGCTTTCCATATCGTGCTAAAATATGACTTCCTGTAGGTACACAAAGCGCACACACCCTGTGAACTGCAGTGCAAATAATACGTTCTAACCTAAATCATCTAAGCACTAGATGACGATGGTGTCGGATGAAAACTGGGGCACATTTCCTTCCAGGTGATCGAAAGGTTTGCTGAATGTATTCTATCTTTTGCGTCGTTGTCGTCTATCTTCTCATGATTTAGGTGATATTTCTGCTGGCATCCCAACAAAAACCGGTTTTTCAGGTTCTTAAATGGAGTTTGTCAGTTACTGTCATTATGTGGTTTATAGATAGAGAGTTAGCTGGGCGCTGTTATAGGTGCTCTCAACGCTCCCTGAACAAATGCAAGAGGGCGATTTTTGACATGGCAAGTCACAAGTGTGGATTCTCAATGTGCATAACGTTCTTTTAACCCAAATTATTCTGTAATTGAGCCGTAGAATCAGTGGCTGGAGTAAATGACAGCCTACAAAAAGCGGATGATGCTGACTTTACAACAAATACTTAGGATAAACCATTGGTGGAAACAGTTCTTCTGAAAACCAACAAAATTACGTCAGGTAGGGTTCCGCAGGAGCTCTCATACAAGCAGCAGGATTTTGGTGTGTATGGCAGAGTTACGTTTTCATAATCTGTTATTCAGGTCAAACGGATGTCAGTATGCTTTGTGCGAAACGGCCTTGGAAGTCAATGACATTCACGACCTCCCACCTATAGAAAGCAAAAGTGGCGAGTGAAAATTCTACTTCCATCGGAAATGCTAAGAATCTCTCAGTAGATCACCCGTGAACAAATCGGCTTGATATGTGCTTCGGATAGAGGCCAGCATCCACTTTGCATGCAACATGATAGTCGGTAAAGGATTCCATCTCCAAAGAGTAACCAACTAACGTCATTAAATGCATCCTTACGCTGTTTGCTCCTGTGTGTGCGCTGCTCATGTGCAGGTCCATGCGCCTGACCTCGTGGTAAAGAATACCGGCTAACTGTCTCTTGATCTACTCTCTTGCCTCTATTTTTTGCGAATGCACCTGAATTTGGCCAACGTTTCAACTAATACAATGCTTCAGTTAGTGCCATGGTCAACGCAAATATTGCAGGACGTTTCCCGAGCTTTGGTATTTTAAGACAGGCGATATCAACTGACATGTCAGCCTGCACAGGATCAGTGACCCCTCAACTGACAACCCATATGAAGTCAGCTGGTGTCTCGCAAATCGGCCAATCCCGTTGGAAATCAGAGAGGTTTAGCCATAATCCTCCTTCCAAGCCGCATTTTTAATGCTTTGCCCACATTTTCTACAACTGTACTTTTTTCTGTATTTAAGAGTAATGTCCACACATGAACCAGTATGAAAATTCCACCCTTCTCTATTTTATCTGCCTTTAGATTGGATTGGTATCGTCAACTTTGCAATCACCTAATTATACAATGAGAAATCTCTTTCATTTTAACCACAAAGGTAAATAGAAGTAAATTCCAGAACCAAAGCCATGGATGTTGCGTATTTTTTTAAAGACAGCCTTCTCGCGTAAAACATATTTGAGCTTCTATGTGCCGTCACTAAATCTTTCTGGCATTAAGTATTCTAACAAAGGAAGATAATTAGATGGATGAGGAAAATTTTAATACATGCCTATATTCTGCTTTAAATAAGAGCTCCTTATGTAGGGGCTCGCTGGTACAATTCTTGACAAACTTTGCCACCATAATTAAGTCGCAACTTGAAGTGATGACGTAACGATTATACTAATAGGAGATTGGAAGTGCACGTTTCACAATTTTCCAAAATTGAGAAATTTAGAGGTTTTATTTGGAAATCCTAAGACAACATGCAAACGGTTCCTTTTTCCCTCCAAAACATCATAGTTTAATAACGGAGTGTATGTTTCAAAGATATTGCGAAGAATCAAAACTTTGAGGCACAACTGGTTTTACTGTGGTACCGAGAGGACTAGAAACATTATTTGGGAAACCGTCTTTTGAGTCATCCGAAGGTTGCTCATTCTCAAAGGTTAGGGGTTGAAATGTTTAATTTCGTTCTAGGAGTAATTTTGGCCCACCCTCCTGGAATTTTAATCAAGAAAAATGCTGACGTTCTCTGAGCATTATGTGCTTAATTTCGGTGATTTGTGTAATGGAGCATTTCCAGCCTATTATCTTTGTAATTTTGCAGACTTATGCCACATTCTCAATTTTACTGAAATAATTTTTTGCAGAAAGCATGGGAAGGCCAGAAAATTCCAGTTCAATCCTCCGCACTTTGTATGATGCGCTGCCCATTGTTTAGCAATTTATCCTCCACACGATCTTACATGCTTCACCATTTCAACCTCGCACATTTTTAAATTTATATGGCCTTGCAACCATCTGCCTACGAAAGCACTGTATAAAGCCTTTCCATTATTCATGATAGAATAACGAGTAGTTGGAATTGTTGTTTTGGTATGAAGCTACCCTAGCGTCATTTGGCAGCATAACGTTATTTTGTTTTCCTTTGAATGACAGTAACAAAAGCAATTACGTTAGCAGACTGGGGAAAATGTTATGTCAACACCCTTTCCTTCCTCTTTCCTTTGCATTCGTGTAAGTCACTAGGGACAATAAGTGTTTTGTCGATACCCAAATCAAAAAATGTTCAGCTTTTCGGTCCTAGGTAACCAGCTAAATGCAATCTAAATATTGCTGCGTTGGAAGCCACTAATTTCAGGCCTTCTTCCCTTATTCTGTTTACCATCGCTAAACAATGGACACTCTTAATGAGAAATCTCTATTAAAACGGTAGAATTGCTTGTTATGGCATCTCTTAAAAATTCTTTCAATGTATATTGTCGGCAAAGACCAAGGGAGACTGGAATGGCCGTTTCTGGCTTAGTAGCCGTCGACAGCCAGTCATTCCCAACCCCAGGTGGCGCACCACCCGAGGATCGAACCGTTGGTCAGAAGTCCAATACGCTAACCATTGAGACACGGGCTCGTTGTCTTGCCGGTTCTTTCAATGAACAATAGGTCCACTATCCTCAATTCATTCGTTATGTCAGTAAATGAACACTTAAAACAGGATGTGGCACAATAACCCGCTATGTCTTATTCGCAGTCATCACTTGGACCTGAAGCAGGCCTAGGCAGAAAAGATTTGGGAGTTGATTCAAGGTTAACCTGTTTATAAACGTCTGGCCAAAAGACCCCGATTAGCTACATTAACCAATGTGGTTTAAAAATAGGGCAAAATATTGGTGATTGAGTCTTGCACGGGCTTTTCTGTTAAGAAGGCTCTCAGGTAGACAGTGTAATTGTCCATTTTGACATTCGTGTCTTAAATAGCTAGCCACAGTTCTTTTAAACTGACACACGTTGCACAGGATACTACCGTGCCTGCTCGATGGAGCTGATAACATCCTTCGCTGACGATACTACTTTCTGGAAATCTTGATAGCACGGTGCTACTCAATCGAGTCAAAATCAGCAAAAATACTATTCCATCAAAAGCTCATGTACTCTTCCAAAACTAGAGCTTATTTTGCAGATACACAGGGGTTCTACAGGATGCGCTCTTCTTTTGACGTAAATAGAATATGTAAAATTTGTGAACTAGAAATTTGGAACAGCGCTTGTGCACTGGTTAAACGAAAGCAGTTGTGAAACTGGTGGATGGTAATTGTTATTACCACTTCTTGCCCAATTATCTAACATGGAATAACGATAATCTACTTTGTACGCTATGGTGAGGTCAGTACTGCACACGGTTAGGGGTGAATAGTGGTCTTAACGGAATACCTTAAAGTAACATTCGTGCTCACCTCGGTACCTAATCTAATTAGATGTCGTTCACAACTCACGTCTACTTGTGGACGTAGTCCGGAACGATGGCCGAATTATCGTGTGTGGCATGCGTAGATGGACAGTTTACCTTTGCCAGCCACCTCCAGACGTCAGGACTTTGATTTACTACCGGGTTCAGGCGAGTGAGGAAGAAGAGTGTGCTTTGTAAGTCTGCAACCATCGCATGTCACAGTCTTGCATCTGTCTTGCCCCGATGCATATAGTGACAATTGCTGCTCGTGATATTTGAACTGACTCAAATGACACGCCAAGCTGTTTTTTGCAAGAATTGACTTTGTAAAAGTCTCCTTAACACGGACTCTAAACTAAAAAGATTCGCTCACCGTGAGCGTTAACGCTAGGCTCGTGGATAGATGAGAGGAATGAATCAGTGCCGCGTAGCTGCGGACTGCTGCGCGAACTGCTGTACTCTTTTTCATGTCTACTAATGGTCCATTCTCGTTCATTTCGCAGAATTAAGTTTCCGAGTTGTCTCAAGCTCATCATAACCCGTGGTTCTCCTCCATGTAACACTACGGCACACGACAAGCACTGCTTCCTTCACGAAAAACATACTATCATAGACCATAGTATATAACTTTTATCTTATCATTCAGCGTTGAGTAATTTCAAACGTCAATGCTGAACTGTTTTATTTTCCTCCACTGTGAGGACGACTGCAGTCGAGGTTCGCCTGCTGTGGATCATGTCGATGCTGAGAATATAACGGTACTGGCTAAAAGCTTTGCAAAAATGGAAAGCTGGTGGGATTTATCTACAGTAATCATTTCAGTGATCCCAAAGTGGTTTGCTGCTATGTATTTATTCTATTTTCACCCATCACATTCCACGGAACTTTAAAGGAAAAACATTGAAAACTGTTATACATACCTACCAGAAAGTACAAAGAGAATGATGAAGGACCCATGGGTGAGCCAAACCTTTCTTAGTTGCACCATGAATTGCACAAATTTGGCTATACAAGTGTACGGGCTTTTAATTTATATGCGCGCTGTCTTTATTATCATTCATTTGATCCACTAATCCCGAATCAGATAGAAATGAGCAGAGAGAACAAACATTAAATTAGGGCTCCTTTTGGCTTGTTGTTTTGTTTATCCGGCAGTCCTTGCTCAAACCGGGAAGGGACAAAGTTTGTACACGCTTTTAACTCATTAATAATTCCGAAGTTACGTAGCATAAATAACGATCAGTAATATTAACAGTTTGATGAAGAGGTACATTCGCCCAAAGACTCTGAGTGCAGCATGGAAAACACCCGTCTTTGAAAGGAAACTGTAGGCCAAAATCAAAAAACTGACCTAGATAATTGCCTGTTAAATGGTTTCCGATTTCCATTGATTGGAAAAATGAAAGAGGTAAAATTATACATTCATAAATTTCACTGCCTTTACATGAAACACACAAGATGACTTTATATATAAAGCCACAATATTTAAATTCAATTGCCATGATTTATGTCAGATGTGTGGTTTTCGGAGTCATCTCACGAAAAATGGGAAGATAGATTATCCAGTATTTGTTTAATAATATAGAATATAATCATAAAATATAATAAAAATAAGAATATTTTCAAAACGCAAAATGGTAGAATATTTAGAACTTATACTTAGGCGTTTTAGTTAACAATGCCCCTTTTTGTGCACTTATTCTAACGCTCCATCTACCTTTCTTCTTCAAAAGCTGCCTCAAGTGTATTTGAATCAACAAGGATCCGCCTAAACTGACGACCAAATTAAATAGTCACAAACGCGTGAACAGCCCGACTAAGTGTTTTTTTGAGTTCTTACCACACCAGCAACATTAAAGTGCAGAAAGGCTGATCGAGAGAAAAGAATGAGGATGTCGTTATTCGCGTGCTAGCAAACACAGATGTTGGTATTCCGATTTTCTTAACTTACAAGGCAGACTTATGCAGATGGAGTTTGTATCTTGCTTTGAATGATACCGCAAAAGTAAGTGGCTAAAAAAACAACAGTTTGTTTTCTTTTAAATTGGATTATAGTGATCTTGCGGTTATATATGCAATTGGTCAATGAATGAGATGAAAACCTCGTAGTTTCTAAAGAAGATGTGATTATATTTAATTTTCACTTTAGAACAAATATTTTGTTGGTATTTAGGTAATGGAGGTCTGTGTTAGCCACAGACTCATTTGAAAAACAAAAGAATATATTTTGTATGCAAAGGGGAAAATAATCTCATTGGCTGCCTGATTTGGACGTTTTTGTGTAATAAGCGAGTTCGTAGTGACTTCCGCAAAATAGCTCGATGTTATAAGCGGAATCAAAAATTCTCTAAAGACAAACACTCTTGACATTTATTAACTACTGTCAACCGAACGAGAAACCCAGAAGGCAATTACTAATGCACATTTTGCAGTTACAGTACACTTACTGGTTGCTGAATCCACCAACAAAAAGTGCGAGGCTTAATTAATAATGCAGTCCTTATACCTCATGTTATCTTCCACTTCGCTTTGGTTTTGCTGTGGGCGCAAATTGATGAAGTGAGAATTCGGACCAGATTGGGCTGCTACCTAAAGTAAATTTTCAGTTGTGGACTGGGCAACGTACAAATGTGGAAAACTACCAATCGCAGTCACCTATCAATCAATAAAAGATTGCACAACAATTTTGTCTTCCTCTACTTACTATTAATTATTGAATAAAAATGTGACTTTTTGTGAATCAGCTTCCTTCTTACCGTATCTCTTAAAATAATATGATCAGATATTTTTTGCAGTATATTCAGTAAACAGCAACATTTTTACCATTAGGCTTTAAATAATGTTAATTTTTTGCATAAAATGGCTGTCTGCATTAAAAATGTTCGTAGAATGTGTTCATAATTTAACTGGGGAATTTTAATCGTTGACCCAAAAATTCAATTCCTACATGCAATGTGGATGGAGAGTGAGACCGAAATTCTATTGGAACATGTGTCTTTGCTTTTGGACAACGGAGCTGGGATCCAGTGCAAAATTTATATTCACAAACTCGTTTGCATATTTTACAGGATTGTCTATTACTTGGTATCTCCTAGCCAAAAATATAATGTTTTCTTGTCAGAATATCTCTCGCAGACAATCGCAATCGTACCGAATCCTTATTGGTGGTGCTGACAGATGGTTATGGAAATTATTCTGGGTATAAATAACATGTTCTCGCATTTAATCGTAACCTGGTCCTGGCAGATGCGCAAAAAGGCGAGTGGTCATCTTTTCCAAAGATCCGGCTAAATTTGATAACGAAGACGCTGTTGTCTCACTAGTTTTACTGCTGACTACTAGTTTGGTATACAAACCAATCCCTCAGTAAGTTTGTAGGATAATATAGTAAGGCAAACGTTCGACCTTAAGATATAATTTAGTATGTAATGATTAGACAAAACAAGGTTTCTAAATATACGTCGTAATTCTGTCCCCATTGATAATGCTCGAAATACGTCATGTGTTATTATACGACAACGACATCTGTTAACCTTATATGGCCTGTGTATATTGGTAGATTTTCCTGTCTGACATAAAAATACAAGTATATAAGAGTTCATATTATTTCACTCAAGTATGAGGAATTTTACACATCATGTAACTTGAGCGCACTAAGAAAATGATACGTAATTAACCGCATTCTACAGTGTGAGATGGCAAATTTATGCTATAAGCTAAACTTTAATTTCAAATCAATCAATCGTCCTCAAATGGCAAATAAACTAAAACTGAAATAAACGAAAACCGTTTCCAAAATAGACCATTTTTGGTAGGAAACAAAGCGACGTATTTAGAAGGATAGACGTCATTGCTGCATCTTTATATATTTTTAAACTTCGCTAGTGTACACCTTAAACAGCTTCCATCAGTGACTAAATGAGTTCATTTGCCCCAACTTAAAGCAATGAGAATGACTTTGTCATAGTTGGACCTTTGCGGAGATTCTTCGGCATTAGCCGCAATGTAATTCAGGAATAAATTGTAGTGAATTCAGTTACCATCACTCTTCCGTACCCTTGAGTGCCTTGTCATATGTACAGATATAGGCAATAAGCAGTAAGAGACAAAATTGACTGAGAGCCAGGTGACTACTGCTAATAGAGACAGGCTGAAGCAATCAGTGCTGAATGCTGCCATGTGTGTGTGGGCCTACAACTACTCAACAATGGTCATCCGGATTGGCCAAATCCCCGCATTGCACATTAGAAGCTGAACATACTTCTAGCTCAGTCACTGAGACAGACCACCTCCCTGATGTGCTATAATGTGACCTCTGAAGTACGTTGCGAAAATGAAGAGCAATTAATGCAGACACTTCCTCCATACGTTATGAATGCCCGAGGTATTCTTATATCACTCGACATTTACATGTGCAAACAAGAAGCTTGTCAAGTTTAGGAATTATTTTCTCACGTGAGTGTAAAGTTCAGCCAAAGATGGCTCGCTTTTGGTGGTTTCTGCAAAAACGTTGACGTATGTTAATGTCAGAGGTTTCTAAACGCAGCGTGCCATTGTTATTGTAAACGCGAGTCAAAATACACGCAATCTGATTGATTTTATCATCAGTTGCTGTAACTCAATCTTAATACAAGGAAGGGGGAATGAGGAGGAAGTAGATGCTGATAGTGCAACTTTCACAATTAGCGAATTTAGGCATATCATTGGTGCCAAGGCAATTATTTTTCGAGTAGAGAATAATGCCACATTTATTGTGAGTAATCTTTTCGTCTTCAACAATATTTTGCACTGAAGTAGTCATGGAATTTACTGCAACTGGGTGTAAACCTCAAGTGGACTGAAGATTTAGTTTGAAACCCACTACAACGATTAATAGACCACAACTGCCTACTTTAGTGGCCCTCATGTCTGTCGCTGAGAAATATGGAGGGATGGGATGGGACAATCGAGACAAAAGAAGCGAAAATCTAAGTTGATAGTTTTGGAGAAAGATGAAACAGCGAATGAGTGAATATTGTTATAGAGATCAAATCTTGCCAGCTTTAGGTCAGGGTCGTCGTTGACTTTCCTCCAGAGTCCTTTGATTACGAACAAGGAAAGTTAACTTTAGACACTGGAGTTGACCAATTTAGCACCTGCAACTGGAATGCAGATGAGAGTTGATCTGAAAAGCAAATAATAAATAATAACTGTCGTACAACGTATTCTGCATTGCTGTAACATCATTTGTAAGCACATTGAATCACTAAGCCGCTTAACGAAGTAAAACGCTTCTATATTTGCGGCGCTTCTCAAATCTCGTGAGAGCGATTACCTTATTTGTGGAATGATATTTCATTTTTTCTCACAATTCTTACATCTAGGCGTAACCAACTTTCCTTTAGGTGAAGGTAGACTCTTCTTTGATAATTACAGATCATGACTTATTTAATCTGGCATTCTTGGAATTTTGACTGTAGCGCCCAATATTATCCACCATAAAGAAGGCATATGCCTTTGCTATAAGGTGGTACAATCGGTTTCACTTGTTTGCATACTGTTGAAATTAGCAGAGATTCAAACGTCACAAATACGCGTAAAACTTTTTCTTATCCTTTGCCTCACGTAGTTTGGTGACTTTATTACTAGTATGGTGGAAAGCCTCAAGTGGAATCAAAAACTCCCATGGCAAAACCGTGCATTTAAAACCAGAGCTACAATTTTGGTGCACGTCTAACGAACTGATTCTGTACTTCCGAACGCACTGTCCTGAATACTAAATTACTGCTCAATAGAGAGTTTTATGAGCTTTATGAGGTTTGCTTTCGCTTACACCTACCCCGAAGGCCTATTCCCTAGCCCTTCGTCCATGGGAACGTTTTTCCGTTTCCCTTAGATCCCACTGATTCCATTAAGCCCATTTATCATCGGTAACTAGATTTCAATTACCCCTCCTTTCTTCATTTGCTTTTCCCAGGTTTTTACTTCCACATTTCCCGTAAGGCAGTTTGCCTTGCTTTCAATTTTCTCAGTGGGTCCGGCTCTTTTGATTCAACCCGAAGTTAAATTACAACAGCTTGCAGTAAAAAATATTTATTGCAAGCGCCGATTACCAATATCATTGAAATTATCAATTTTATTCTTAGTGGCATATGACTTTTATCAAGGAACGCAGGTAGACGGTACCTTACGCAAGCACTGCTTCCATTAGCATTGCAAATAGACAAGTGAGAAACGCAAGGTTACATATTTGCATGACCGAGAAGGTGACATCCCAAAGCACTATTTCATAACTGCTATAAACCAATGGCGGAGCGCAGTGGGCTAACGCCTAAAATGAACGGGTCTTATCCAGTTTTTAAGGCAGTTTTAAATGTTCGGACAATGTTAAATACGACCAGCCATTTCAAGCGTCTACGGATCCTAAACTACAAGTTAGACAAATCAAGTGAAGGGAACTCCCTCATATCAATGTGGTTATATGAATTTGAGCATAAAAATCACAAAGTATTTTAATGGATGCATACCACGTTGTTATTCTCAAATGCTTGAACACAAAATATATCGGTATATCGAATAACCCATTTTCGGAAGGTGTTATTTACTATAAATGATTACAAGGAGAAATCTCCTTGTTCATACTTTCTGCAAGCTATTTTATATTCTAGGAGAACGAAAATGCAATGAACGCAATTTCATTAAATATTTAGCAATGTTCAAATGCCGCCATGCTGGCATTACTATTATATCTTAAGATAACACTGCATGACTATCGGTATAACAATCTCACTTTAATAAAAAAAAATCACATTTCAGACGTTTTGTTGATGTCGTATTATCCAATTAATATTTTTTTCGGGAAGTAGAAGAAAAAACACTCATTGTGTATGTTGGGCATATGGCCTATCAAGAGCAGCAGCGTTTTGCACTGCGTGTAATTTGACAAAGATCCGATAGATCAAATGATCAAGGTACCTTTCTCTGTACAATTATTTTTTGTAGTGATTTAGGCAATCTTGAAAGCAATAAGGATATAATGGAGGTGGAAAGATAGTTCATAGACGCTACAAGAGGCAGTAAAAAAAGTTAAACAAATGTAATTTTTCCGACACCTGACTGGAAAACAGTGACTTGCAAAACAGCTGTGTTGGTTTAGGTCCTCTGTAGAAATTCCTCACAGTCAAATTTTGGCATAACAGAAAAGGCTGTAGACCATGCCAGCATTTCGTTCCCAGGAGGAGAAAATTACGGGAGGGCAGATGAACTAATGTTCAAGGGCTAATTAATCCATATCAAACCGAAAAATAATTTTGTTGGCCATTGATGTATATATTTTTTGTAGCTTGGAAGAAGGGAAACGATATACGAATAACTGCAGTACATGGGAAGGAATTGAAGACGTTACATGTAGTGTTATTTCTATAGGCAATCCTATCACCTTTCTCGTAGCCTGAAAAAAACGAACACCTGTACAAGAACTGAACGCAGGTCTCCGTGGCTAACAAAGATGACAAATGGTTACATACCTTTAGCATATAAAGAGATGTTCAAGAACTAAGAAACGTTTTTTTTTCAAATAAAGGGGCATAATTTGGATGCAAACAAAGCCTATCAATATTAATCAAACCTCCAAGGAATCGTATTTCTATTCGTTTCATATAGCATTATCCGCACAGGCAACAGCCAGACTTTTTTAAATCATAAACACCTGGTGTGATCCTAATCGAATCTTTGTAGCGTCGACCACAGTATTCGTGGGGGTTAAATATCACATCTGCCCGCGAATAACTGAAATTTGCGAATACTTGGGATCTCTCCAAAAACGCTTAAATCTAACTTTTTACTGTATAAGTATCAAGTATACAACATACTTTCATCCTTAAATATTTTAGTTTCATTTCAAAGTCTTCTTCAAACATTACCTTAAACGTGTATAGCTTACAGCAACGCGTGAATACATATGCTTTTTTTACTCTTACCAAATCGAAAACTCATCATGCTACCCCTAGATACAGAAGAACTTTCACTAGTCATACTTAAAAATAAATTTCATTTTTAGCATAAACATCTAAGATGACAAAGGTATATGAATAATTGAGATATGCTCGAAGGAAAGAATCTAAGAATACGGAACTGTCAATTGGTGGGTGTCAAATTTACCCCATTTCATATTGAAAATTTATCAGTAATTGCCTAGAGACATAGTAGTGGAGCATGGAGACAATTCCTATTATTTGTAATATATTATTCTTTGCGTAAGAGGATATGACGACGCGGGCATTCACAATCAGGACTTCTTATAGTAACGCAGGAGAACAATGGCTTATGAACGTGACAGAATTCCTCATTGGGAAGTATGGTTACATCTTTAACTCAAACACTTTTTAAATATGATGCATCAGGTTAAAAGCGCATGCATTTGCCAGCAGGAGTAACTTGAAGTTAGTTTTTTGCTGTTTGTGTTCCCTATGTTCGTTGTCTGCCAGCCATGAGCCCACATCATCTTTCATATAGAAGGAGAACCGAATTCGGACGTTGACCAGTTGCTCAAATGATTAAGGGGGCACAATTCATTGGTTCTAAAATCGACAGGACTCTTAAGGATTGAAAGAACAGCCACATCAACGTTTTCCTTACATTGTCGGGAATTTTAAACCTGTATGCAGTTGTTAGTGTAGAGATGCCCAATGCATATGGGAATGGAGATAAAAGTAAAATAGCAGATTGTAAAGTATAACTTGTCACAGCAGATCCGCATGCTTGATCTAGTGAGAGGTCGACACCTACTTTTCGCTTGATGACCCCATTGTAGGGAAAATAAGAGGCATTTTAAATCAATGCAGGAATGGAGACCGTACCAAACTCAAATTAAAAGCGTGAGTTAAGTTTTGAAGGCGCAAAGCTAAAATGAGCAGAGGATCAAACCTCTCTTGTGGAGGAACAAAGTAACATGCCTGTCCACAACTGACCCAAACAAGTTGTTTTAAATCCGTTGTGGTAAATCTTTCGTTATTGGCTGGAATTGTGGCTCTTGGAACGTTTAATTTAATATCATTACTATAAAATAGATTCAAAATGAATCCATTCTCACTGGTACTTTAAAAAACCTCGGTTTTTGACTATGCCCAGCAGCAGGGTTTCGAGGAAACGTTAATTTTAAGTATCGATTGAGAGTAAATTATTTTGACTAGTTTGTTGAGAAACTGTTTTTTTTCATTCTTCATGCTGAGAATTCAGCAAAATCGAATGAATTTTAAGGAAACTCTTTGTCAGCCAGGCAAATTATGTGGAGGGTTATTGCTGAGGGTAACGTATGTGACTCATATTGCCTAGAGTAGTTTGAGGGATCTTGAAATCGTTTTCGTAAATGTGTGTTGACGACCATATTGGTGCTTTCTTTTAGTGGTACGTTTTTTTGTTTAATGATTGGAGTTCAGACATATGCGCCCAAGATGTTTTATGCCAGGTATTCTATGGTTACTTTGGACTTGTTAAACACTACAGTTTGCACAATGGCAGCTTCAGGCACTTAAGCAATTAGCTTTCTTATCATGGTAAGATTACTCTCATCTATGTTTAAAATTGCTGAAATGTGACAGCTCTTGATCCGGGCTGACTCCCTAGATTACACTTGAGCGCACGAAATTAACTGACCTTTCGATAGTTCCGAAGATGGGTTCACGTACCCGTTTGAGATATTGAGCGCATAACTTATCACCTTCACTTAAACACTTTCAAAGTTGAATAAACTGCATCCAAACAACTTGAAAACGTCATTCCAGTATTACCGAATGTATGCACAAGTAAGATTACAACCAAAAAATAGTGAAACTAGATTTTGTCGCATCACTTACGCCATTCTTTTCGTCTAAAGGCCTAGAGGGCACACAAATCTATTTGAACATTGCCATTAGTTTTATATTGGCAGTTCAGGAATTATTAATACGCGAAGTAATTGGGGTCGTCCCTCACAGGACAGGTGAATATATCATCGAAAATATAGTTAAGCAGTGACCTGTGCAACAGTTATACCACTTATTGCGAAAACGAGCTCATTAAGTTTAACTTCAGGGGTTTATTACTGTTCACGATATCGACTGTATCTGTAGATAGTGCGGCATACCAAGTGATGAACGGACTTAAATTTTTGGAAATGTTTTAATTATAAACTTTGACATTCTTACGGATGTGGGAACGTTTTAATTCACTTTAAATCTAGGTGCAACGGTTTTGCGTGGTTATTAAACATCAGTTCCACATTGCTTGCGTTGGACCTCTCATTGGGTTTTCTTGAATGGCGTGTGTCATCTTTAACACATAACTTAATTTCTTGTAAAGTTTTTTTCCTACCACATCCCCTTCTCTTTTATTCAGTGAGAAATAGTGGACGCTAATCTGGCTAAGCAAAGCACATTCGTCAACGCGGTTTTTACTACAGGCAAAATCAACATATTTGTTCGCGTTTCAAGACATGTTTTCAAATCGGAAAGAAAAGCTTTCTGCCTATTTTACTCATTTAGTACAAGGGGGTGTTGACAATTCGGCTACATTTGACATATTTATGTCGATTTCTCGTCAGAAAGAGGGAAAAAATGGTTTGTGTATTCTAAAACCGCATATAAACATGTCGATTTTGATAAAGAAAGTGAGATGAGGACGACGTACAGCCCAACATTGCCCGTCTTCTGCACATTCGTCTTGACAGGGTACCAATATTGTATGTAAGGTTTTACTTTAAGGTGTCACAGAAGGGTCGGAATTCACAGTTTGCAATCACAGACACCTTAATAGGACAGAGGGTAGACAGTCAATTATGGTTCGTTAAACAATTGACACATTTCACCATAAAAGCTGTCGCCATAATGCCTACGAACCCTCAACCGAGGTTGTCCTCGAATTTAACGCTTGGCAATCTTTGTTAGTGGTGGATCATATTTCCATGTTCTACGGATTGTTATTGCCGAAAACAAAAACCAAGGAATATCGTCTTAAAATTTGCAAAACTAGACTATTTACACATGAGCTTAAATTTCATTTTTTCTTTATTAAATTTAGTCAAAACACAAGCAAATTAAACAAAGTTCAAATAGCAGTAAAATTAAACTGTAAATAGCGGTTTTATAAACTGGATGGTGATTCATATTCAACTATTTCCTCATTGTTGAAAGCACGCTGTCGCAAACACTCACATATGGATGACGAAAGGCGTTTTAGAAGCATGAATTATGGGCATTTGAAAGGTTGGAGAATTGCTTGCCTTTTTTATGGAGCAAAACCTTATATCAAACACTGCAGGTGCAAAAGTACAAGATTTCATGGGAGAGAGGCATCATTCGACCGCAATTAAGATGGCATCCATTTCACGCAGCGCATGTTCCAAGGTTTGGGTTATCCCATGACTGCATGTACCTCGGGCTTTGATGGTTGGCCAGCAGACAGCCCTGCTTATTTTCATATTCATTTTTTTAATGTCAATATTTTACCACTTTCGGCTTTTTAAATTGTCGGTTGTAGGCATGCATATGTTGTTTGGCCACACCTCAACTCATTGTAATGAAATAGGTAGTATATCTGTCAGAGACAAGCCAGTCTTGATATGCACCAAGCCTTACCCAATCAGTAAATGTACCTGTCTTAGTAGGTGGGATTAAGTCAGTAAGCTCACTTAGGTAGAATAAAAGGAGAGGGCTCGAAAATCACGGGAAACCGACATGCAGTTTTTCTATCAAGAACGTGAAAGCGTTAGAGAAACTCGAAATCACTCAAATTATTATCGTGTACTAATTAGATTGGAGTACAGAGGTCTGTTTCAGCCTGACCTCCACCAACGGTTAGTTAAGTGTACGTACATACCTCCTGGCATGGCTTTATTTATCCCACACTGCCGCCTAATTCACCGTCTCTTATGCCCCTCCCCCTGTATTGGCATTTGTACGAAAACACGAACATTACCGCTCACATGTTTTATCTTGTAATCCATCCTCATATAAAGTGTCTGATTTGACGAGCCTTTATCGAAAGCAAACATCTGCTGACTAAATAATGTTCAGAATCCTTCTAGGGGAGTATTCACAACCTATCACAGGATTTAACACTTGAGTGAAAAAATTCCATCGAGAGCCTTATTTATGGACGTTTAAACGTTTAAATTGCTCATCTTTTACCCAGTTTCTTGAAGATAAATGGCGTAAGGCAAATATCCAAGGCTCTAAATTATAATTTGGTATGCGAAGAGAGCCTGGCCGACGGAAATTATGATGCCATCTCTTCCCTGTAGCCCATGCTTGGATTTGGCTGGTTGGCCAGCCGACAGCTCTGTGTATTTTTGCATTATTCATTTTGAATTTAGATATTTCATCACCCCCACATGTTATAAAATGTTGGTTGCAAGGGGCTTATATCGTTTTTCCAAAATCCACTTCAGTATAATTAACTAGTTAGTGTATTAGCCAGTAAAGGAATTCTCAATACGCACCACGTATTTACTCATGTGTACATGTAACTGGCCAAGTGGATGGATTTAATTCAGGGAGGTTGAAAAAAAGAGGCACGATTGAAGAATAGTTTACGCCTGGTAACTCTCCATCTGTTTGTTAAGCAGGTTTCAATCCATCCGCGAAATCCAGGGTGGAAACCTCAGCGAGTGGGAAGTGTGCTTGTGCAAGCATATGTGTACAGAGATATGTTGAATTTCCAGAGTTAGAAACCAGTCAAAAACCTGACCAAAATCGGAAACTAAAAATATACCGAAAGTCAAGATTCCGGGGACATCAGATTCATCACGGCCACTTCCTCAGATAGCAGTTCATTAGATCACCGCATGCTGGTGATTTTCTAAAATTTATTCATTCACGAATAGCTACAAAACTGATCACCTGGTTTAGCCTGCCATTCCCTGCGTAGAAGTTTATTCAGCTTGTGTCGTCTTTATACGTATCTCTCCAAATATTATACAAAAGCGTACATTCTTATATTTGCTATGAAGCACGCTGAGTGACCCTCAAATTTTGTGCTTCAAGAGGAATATAAGATGCATTTGATGAAGATAAGAATTGATATTTCAAAGATTCTCGCGTGATTATTTGCGACCAAACAGTTTAGACTGAATTGATTCACCATCTCAAATGGCAAAAGATGTCTATGTATCGCAATATTCAACCTGCTTTTGCTGAGAAGGTTCGCGAAAGAGATTAGGCAGAGCATCTTCTTAGGCGTTCACCAGCCACGTCTCCTTAAAAGAGAACTTAGAGGAATGTTCTTTTTTCTCTGGCACCAAGGTAGATTTTGCTGGGCTTCCGATAATATTCTTCGCAATAAATCGGTCAGAATGTCTTTTTTCGAGAATTGGGTCTGTGTTCTTTCCAAGCTTTTCGTCAGTTCCATCTCGAACAAACGTTTGAACCCCTTGCGCCTAAGGATGAGGTAGACTGTTTGTCTTTAGAACGCACATTAAAATTTTGAAGTTCGTATATATTCAAGACCTCGTTTTCCTCTGACTGATGCTATCTTGAAAGCTAATTTCAAGTCTTACCTTAATTCTCGCCTCAAACCTAACCCAAACTTCAACCCAGAAGGAGGTCATATGTTTCTCGTTGATCTCTCTGTTACATGAATAACAGGGAGTTCATATTTCCGTGATCTACCCTTTCAGGTTATTGACTTAATCAATAAATCCAAAGGTATCCGCCTGTTACGTGATGCTACATAGTGTTGTATGGGCCTGGCCTTCACTATTCACTTAGTCATCTAAGGATATGGAGAGATTTTGCATATCTAAACTAATAAAAACTGGTAGGTAATTCGTCAGGATCTTCGATAGACAGTACAGTCAGGGGATATGTGTGCTAGTTTGTCAGAGGTGTTCGAGATCACGGTCGTTTAGGAAATCACCGGTTATGCTGTTCTCTAATTCGTCCATGCCATCGTTTTCCTTGTCTTGGTGACTGAATATTTTGAGAGTGAAGAATGAGAGAAATGCTAATTTATGGAGATTAGCTATGGAAATGTTTACGATTCATTAACCTAGGATTGCCATGCCAGCTGACAAAGCCAATCAACACCCCATCACGATAAATCTTGACTATGTCATAAAGTTGGATGGAGGTTGTTCTGACAGGGAAGGCCTTATTTCACCCGCTAAAGTCCAAATAAAAACGCATCCTACAGACGTTAAGAAAGGAGAATGAACTCGTTTGGTAGAAACGACATAAACTCGGGCTTTTTTACCCACAGGGATTCCACTGCCACACGTAAGTATAATTTCTTGTAGGTGCTGCAATCAAATGCGCACTGGTAATCGTATTGCAACTCATAGTACTACGTATACGGTTATGAGGAGCATAAATTTTTCAACCACTGGATGATATTAAGGCAGTAAAAAGACCCACAAGTCCTTTTAAAAGCTCCAAGCCCTTAGACTAATCTCTGATGGATGCATTCCATTTTCTGATGCTGCTGGCATGTTTGCTCGATCTCATGTGATGTGGAAATTGAAGTTTTAGCTCAGGAGTTATACAACCTTCCAGCACAATATATATTTGCAAATTCTCAGACTCTGTCCAACGGATATACAGTTAGCTATGGGATGTTTTAACAGCTCACAGAGGGAAGATAAGACGGTAGTGTTTTGGACTGGCTAGCCAAATTGTGGATTGGTAAAGTATATTACGTCGTTCTTATCGCAAAGCATTAGAAAGTTAAGCGGCAGCTTTAGAAGCTGAATTATGCTTTCAAGTTCTAGGATTAATTTGAGTAAAGAAAGCCTTAAACCGCAGCCCATCTTCAAAGGTGAGCATGGGAAAAACTGGATTATGGTAACCTAACAACCACTATTATTACAAAATATCTGATGCCGAGGTATTCTACAGTTGTGGAAACAGAGCTTTTGGTAAGTAAAAATATAACATCAAGCCCTAATGCACAGAAACTATCATAATCGCAACAGGGATTTTCTGTTTAAGACAGAGCAGCCTGTCCTTGATCGGTAATTTCAGGCAAACGGAGGTCAATTGTCTTGGTTATAAATGGACCCCTGTGTTGATGATAGTCTCAAGGTCTCGTTTAGAAAACAAAAAACTACGATGTGAAAATTCTACTCTCATACTGATGTGCTTAGAATCATCCACGAATACTTCTGCTTGACAGCCGCAACAAGCCCAGGCCGGCGTCTTCCTGGCTGGCAACATAATATTCAGTAGAGGATTCCATCTCCAGAGAACAACAAAGTAGCGTCATTTACTGTATCAACACGTTTATTGCTCCTGTGTGTCCATTGGGCAGAGAGGTTAGTGCGCAAACAACTCGTGCTAAGGAATACAAATTTGTCAGTTTATGGACCTAGTTCATCACCTGAACGTGACTTCTGCTTCAACTGATTCAATGCTCAATGGTTAGAGCGTTGAACTTCTGCTAAACGGGTCACAGGTTCGATTCTCGGGTGGTGCACCACCTGGGGTTAGGTATAGCTGGCTGACGATGGCTACTAAGCTAGAAATTACCATTTCAGTCTCCCTTGTATTTGCCGGCAATATTCATTTGCCTTTTCCAATACTAGATGCTGTGTGGCTGCTGGCGGGGCTCTTAAGTGAGCCTCAAGGCAGAGCGGAACTAGTTGGTTCCGTTAACGATCGGTGAGCGTCCAGCAACGAATGCTCTAGTTGTCATGACCTACACATAACGGGCACCATGGTTTCTCAAGCCATGGTAGTTCAATACAGGCGATGCCAATTCATATGTCAAAATGAACTGGCATGCTAACAGGAAAAACCGCCTCCTCATTCTCATTGGAAAATCAACAAACACAATCCATCTTAAGCCGTCCGGTTCCCGTTAATCGCTTTTATCTAGGAAAATAGTGAGCCCTAACCGCAACTTCCATTAAGGTCTGCATTTATAAAGCTACAACTTCAATGTCCAGGATCTTTGATTTTTCATGTCTAACCTATATATCCTCAAACCGCCCCGACGATACACCTAATTCATGTGACCTCATGAAGCTTTGGTAGCACACACTTGAAATTTCAACCAATTACATAACTCACTGTCTCCTTGTCTTTCGCAATCCAATTTCATAGACGAGAAAAGCCAAAAGCAAATAAGTTGGCTGGCGTATTTTTTAATACAGAATCCTTATTTTCCAGTTATTTGTATTTTAGCGTCTACATTAAGTCCCTACATCTTTCTGGCATTCGGTATTCTAAAAATAGGGAAATAAGTAGGTGGTTGAAGGAATTTTACTATGCAATTATAGTCTGCCCGCAATATAGTACCTTTTATCTTGGCTTGGATAATAATTGCCAACGGTTACCATTCTATAATTAAATGAAAAACGACATGATGACAGAATGGTCATCAAAAGTGATGAAAGAAATAACTGCCGTAAAATTTCCAAAAAGTAATTTAGACAAGGTTTCTTCGAAATTCTATGGATAATATGCAGGAAAATTCTTTTTCCGTCCGATTTCTCCCAGAACAAATGCTGCAGTTCTTGTTCATTATCGAATCTTTGAGACGAAAACAATTTTCATCATACAAAACTATGGGATATCCAAAAGATGGTAAAATCGTGGGCTCAAATTTTGTATCCACCAGAATTAAAGATGACATGCATGTCTAGTATTTTAAAATTACTATTTTAACAGACGATGTACAAATTTCCTGTGGATATTCCTGCGAGGTCGCAACATTCACTCATGGAATTTAAATAGCAATTAAAGGTCCATACTATATGGTCTTTTAGCAGGTGCAGCTGGTTTATAACGTTTGAGGACTGAGACTAAACTGGAACGACCGCAAGTCTGAAACCATCCTATGGATGACCCATGAATGCCATCTAGGCTTTCATCCCCCACACAAACCATCATGTTTCATTATTTCCACCTTGCACTTTTTATAATGTATGTTACCTTGTTATCTTCTGAATTTGAAAGCACACTCAAATCTTTTTTCACAATTGATGATGTTGTTGAACTTGTTTGCATGAAGTTATCATATCCGCGATAGCAGCCATATGTGTTTACGCTTTTCTCTCCGCATCATAGAGGAAGGAGACTCGGTGCAGAATTGACTTGCACGCGTGAATTTTCCAACTGATTACACCAACCATCTTTAAATGTAATGCATCAATTTTACAAAGAACATTCCGCGTAATTTTTTACTATACCTGCAGCACAAGTGCTAGCTAACAGTCCAAACACGCGGGTTTCACTGATTTTGTGTCGCTGCCTGACACAGATGTGAGAGCTTCGGTTCATCAGATGGTCCTCAGGGTTCCCCGTGCGTTTTATTTTGTGTGAACACTGGTTGCGTACCATCTTGCTTAATTTTCGAGAAAATTACATCATCTCGAATTACACGATACCTCAGTTTTTAAACAAATAATCATTGGGGTTCATTGTAAGAAATTCTTGGACAACATTCGGAACTGTATATGGAATCATGTTGGATTATTTTTTACGAGAATTTACAAATATTCCGTTTCTCTTTCCTACATACTCACCTGCAAATACTATTTAATTGCCATTTGTGAGTCACTTGATTTACACATTCGTCCCCGAAACGTTTGTGGTTATTATATGCAGTTGTTACAACGTGACTCTTCATTGCGTGAGGCAGATAAAATGAGCAGAAATCCATAGACGACTAGATATGCGGCAAGCTCACACGTGCACTGATTAAATCGCATGCATGACAAAACCACTTACGCCAAAAACGCAGTTGAACAAGGACCTAGTTACCCTGAACCGTATTCCAGGCGGTCCTTTGCTAAATTTCAAGAGGTATCTATACCTGTCCCTAACCCTGATCCAGCAGTCGCACTAAACCTAACGCTTTTCACCTTAACCTTAAACTGATCCATGCAAAACCTTAACTGTAAACTTAACGGTAAACCCTTGCGTAAATTTACTCTGACCACAACCTTATCCTTAACTTCGAACTGCGCTATAATCCCAACTCAACCATAGCTTCAACATTAATCCTAACCAAATCCCTAAGCCCAGCCTTAACCCTGGTTTTAACACTAATCTGAAGCCACTGCCATTTAGCCGAAGGCCATGGGTAATATGGAAGATTCCTATTCCTCGTGTTTCTTCAAAATGCTGCTGTTCCATCCATAATTATGATCGCATTCCGTCTACCGAAGATGGTCCTACGAGATGAAGGCCCTGCATGATACAGCTCCGTTGTACGCTAGATTCACTATGGAAGAGTCGGAAGTCGGTAGAACAGAACTCGCACACGGGTTAAAGGAGAGAAGCTGTGGATAATATCAGGTGACGTTTTTGTTACGAGTTTCTCTCCCATTGTCCCGCTTATGTAGGAATGGAAAAAATAGGCCTTTGCAAGCAACTAGACCATGTGGTCAATCTCCAATTTCCCTGGTACTATCATGCCTAAAAATACTTCCTCCCACCTTTAGCTTTCCGTGTACTGGTTTAAGTTAGTCCTTCATGTGATCATTTTTGCAGTGAACCATAACCCGTGCTGTTATGCGTTGACATTCTGTGAAAATTAAACCTGATGTCTGCGTCTATTCATTATCTGTGTTATGTAAAGACAGGTTGCATTTGGCAGGCCGTCGTGAAATTTGTTGGCAACATTCAATCCTGCTGTGTACGCCTGTTTCATAATACTGATAAGCTGAATGGAATGCTTTGGCGATATTAGCAATAGATAATTTTGTCAGTTGTAGGAAGTCCAGTCAGAACGTTCTGAAGCAGCATTCCTGTTCAGTTTTGAAATTTATCCACTTAGTTGTCGTTCCTAACTGATGCCCACGTACAAACCACCTGAGAATGACAGTATGGAAACTTTTACAGTGATACTAATGAAAATAATTCTGTGGTAGTTCTTGCACTTTACTCCTTAGACTCCCAATTTTCGATAGTAAATGGGTTTATCACGTCTATGAAAAGTCAGTGATCACAATTTATTTGCAACTTACTTTAATCTCATGTAGCTGCTGATAGTAAGAGAAGTAAAACTAACGTGAGATGCATAATTTCGGTAGCTTTGATAGACTCAGTCAAGTGTAGCCTTATGTTTACTTAGAACGATAGAAAATTGTTTAAGACTGTTCACCTAAAAAAACTCCTATTTTATTTTAAAAAAGATACTGAAGTTTGCTTTTCTGAAAGACTGATTAGCACGTAGCATGTCTTCCAAAGTCTTTTCAACTAGACTGCTGCAACCTAAAAGGGTCAGTAGAAGGGTATGTTTGATTCCAACGCTTCAAATAGGCGATACATTATAGTCTAACGTTCCTCGCTACAAAATAAACTCAGCTGACATTATTTCTGGATATAATATAATAAACATCGTTAGACCCAAGCACAAAATAGTAAATTCAGTTATTTAAGTTATTCAGTTCCTTCTTTGAATAGAAATCTTAAAAAGATTCTTAAGGTTTCAAATTGAAGAACTACATGCACATTTAGCATTTCGCCCGGATTAAAAAATAGTCCACTGGTGTGCAACCGACGCATAAAACAGCAGCAAGTTTAATTTTCTTATCACAATATGTAAAAAGGCAATTCCTAGTAAGCAATTTAGCTTTAGAAACAGTTTCAATCCTTCAAAAAAGTTTATTTTACCTGACATTTTGGATTCTCACTCGACTCCAATTAAAGACCGTTGGTAGCCATAGACGTCGAGCACCTAAAGTTACAAAATGAGTAAATTTAAGATATAATAATGACATTTTGTTTGTTCGTTTGCCTTCTACCCTTAGTCTTTCATTACAATATTTTAGATTGGCATGTGTGAAATACCTGCGTCATTACCTGATTATTTTCCACGATGCAGTTACGAGGGGTTCGGCTCCTCATTGGTTGCCCCAATGGTACAAGACGGTGGAACACGGGTCTCCAGGTTTTAAGCTATTGCCTGTACTATCCGCAAAGCAGAAATTTTGTATACTGTATAATTCTGACTGTTTTTTTGTTACTCTGTGGATATTGCCCGATCAGTCCTCAGTGCCTGATCGGTTTCAGCTCAAATATTCATATTGACTTTCGGGCTTGCGCATTAATTTCCTCTGAAAGTATACAAGGCAACTTGAACCATTGAAATGTTCAAGCCTTTTCTTGAGTCTCACTGTGTAAACACTCATGTTAGGATAGTAAGTGAATGAATTATGGCGGGCATTGGGTCAACTTTGTCTTCTTGCTTGCCACCCGACTACTGACTGCACATTTGGTTTTTACGACACAAGATTTTATGCACCTAAAAAATGACTGTCTGTATACTTAGCACAGGGAATGGGCTTACTTTTCGTCTAGAAAGTATGTTTAGTATTCTGTCAAGCAACACGGTGAACAGACAAGTATAAAAACTCTCAGCAGAACTTCCCCAAGACCGTCAGGATGACAAACTATGCCGCCTTCCCGGTTCCCTGCTCTAATGAAAAGATTGGAATCCGCCGACCTTCAACATGAAATAATACATATAAGCCAAATGACTATCGACAAAGGCAAAGGAGACTGGAATGGCCATTTCTGGCCAATTAGGCGTCATCAGCTGGAAAGGCCCAAGCCCCGATGTTGTGACACCTGATGCTTGAACCCGTAACCTGCTAGAAGTCCACCGCTCTTACCACTGCACAACGGGCTCATTGTCCTGGTGGTGAGCACCCATCCACCACAAAATATTACCTTTATAATTTTGGAATTTTTTCCCTTCGCTGAATAATTTTGAACCAGACCCGTCATTTTACTTGCGTCTTGCAACCCTATACTGCAAACTGTACATATCATAGTTTAAGCTATTTATCCCTTCATCGGTAGTAATATAAGGGGTCTATGCAATACATAAACGTTCCTATGGTGTACATTTAATAAAAAATCCCATAATTATTAAATTGCTAAAATCGAAGTTCGTGGTAACGTCTAATAGACCGTTTGGGAAAGGCATTATTTACAGCAATCTGGAAAATATGATTGCGTTTCGAGGGGCATCAGAGAGCAATGAAAACATTTATATGAAACGCATTAAGTTTAGCAAGTGTCCAGAAAGATCTACGTCTAAAAGCCAACATAAGGGCCTAAATGAAATATTTGTAGATTGTGGTGCATGATAGTCAATATTGCAACCTCATCTATAAAATCGTAGTTCAGATGTTCAATTAAATTTTTCATGAGATAATCTCCCCTCCGTGCATGTGCAACATCAAAGAAAAGGCAGCCTTTAATGTGTCTTACTCTTGTAAGGTTTTACCAGCACATACTGCTAACTAAAGAATTACGAAAATAGCCGACACCAAAAATTATACAAGTTATACGTCTCATGATAGGGATATCTTATTTAGCAAGACGCGCGAAATTAAATGCATGGAATTAGTTTTGAAAGGAAGGATTTCGGCATAATTGTAATATCAGATTAACTGCTTTGGGTACCTGACCTGATGAGATCAGCAGATAACTAAATGCTCTGGGGCAGTGTCACGAGGTGGTCAGACTCAGCTAAGCAATTTAATGGAACTCTATCTATTTAGCAGAGGACGCAGAACGAATCTGTTGAGTATTCGAGAAAACTAGCAGCCATTAGTGTCGTCTTGATTAATTTCCGAGGAAATCAATACGTGAACTTGGCAAAACTCCTTTGGAACTATCCTTTTCAGGCTCAGTGCGAAATTTGTCATAAGGTTTTAGTATGAAATCCATATGCTACTACGGTAGAACCGAGTATTAGTCACAAACTTCCAACGTGCAGTTAGTAGTGTAAATAAGTACGCCACCCATTAATTTATAAAAATGGATTTGGAAAACGCAAAGTTAGCGATAAAAAATTCGACCAGGAGAATTCCTCTGTATCTAGACAATAACGAAAATGGACGTTATGAACTATAAATCAGAAAAAGATAATTCACCCGAGGCCCATGTGGGTAGAAGGCCTTTCAAGATCAGCAGCCCTTAGGATAGCGCATTTTGTGTTGCATATAAACGGACGAACTAAGGTGAGCTGGCGTCTATGAGTACCTTCAGGTAAGGAAGCGAGTGGTCAGTGGCCAGGAAGGAATTTTAATCAGAATTTGAAAGCTTTTTAGGCAAAACAAATTCGAGCAAGAGGCCAGTTAACAAGCCCACAAATTCACTTAGCAAAATGGAATAAAATAAGGCTAAACATCGTAAGCTGGGAGATAAGTGATTGAGTAAAATCGCCCAACAAGTGTGCCACTTCAGAGCTGCTGTAGATTTTTTATTCGAACGCTGGTTCTGTCACTTAACAGAAGGTTTTGAGTGGGGCTAGTAGACTATTCGAAGAGCATTCGTAATTATGCGAGGTAAGCCTCTCGGTGGAATACTGATGTCGATTACTTTGTCAAATTATTTAGTGAGAAAAAGTGGCTGATAAAAGCACTTTGAGGTTTCTATAACGTACAATTTATGTGGTCATCTATGCTCTTAATAACTGATTTAATATGCTCCCTAATTGCTGTTTTTCCTTCCGAGGATTTGTTCGAACTTTATGAATCGATCATCTTATGTCTTCATATGTATAGGCCAATGCCGATGGTTGGCTAGGACTGGTTGATGACGGCTAATGCGGTGGAAATGGCCATTCCAGTCTCCCTTGACTTTGTCAGCATTGATCATCTGCCTTTACTAATAATAGCCCCCGGTGCAACTGCTGACGATGCTCCAGAGTAGCCCAAAGGCAGAACGAGTAAGCTTTGTTAGCAATCGGTGAGTTTTCATCAACGAATTAGTAAATCATTATCAGCTTTCACGTTCTACCTTTGTGGAGACTTTGCCTGTCGGGAAACCAACTTTATTTTCCTCGGAATTTCGTGCTTTAAGTAAATACAGATATATTCTATTTCAATCTTTGTTACGTGCATCCATATCCTCCTTTCATGCAGGATTTTATACATTTCCTTCCGTATTAAATTATGCATGACAGTTTACGCAAAATAATTTAGTACTTTTTGCTCATCTTTGTACACCTATACCAACAATAAAATTACTAACTGCTGGTTCTGCTTTCCATTTGCCTGTTGTAAAATGTTAATCCAGATATCTCTCAGCACCACTGATGCGTTTTCTGTAGGTGCAAAATGTCAAGGACAGAGTTAAATGATTCCATATCCTGCAAGGAAGCATCATGCAAAATTAAAAATAAAAACTTAATCGTTTTTAAACAGACCTAATTCTGTATAAAGCATCCCACCAGGGATATTATGCTTTTACAACGACTAAAACTCAAGAAAATGCCAACAATAATGACGTTTTACGTTCCATTTGAAATGTTGTGAACATTGCATATTCCAAACTTTACTGTACACACCAGCAACTTAGAGTACCTAACGCCGATCATGTGTAAAAACACTCGGAGTAAGATTTGGCCAACAATTTTGGTCAAACAAGCATTTCCAACTAAGAGTGGATGCTGCAAACATGTCATCCAAATGTTCAATTGAGGTTAATTTTCATTAAATGGGTTCTGTGTGTTATAAAGAATACGCTTTTAACCCAGTTAGGCCACGTAAAATGTAACCCAATACATGTTTGTTTTGTGAACAGAATTAACACGGGTGCTTGGCAGATTAATCAGATGCCTCAGTCATATTGCTCAGTAATCCACACATTTCAATTTGCTTGATTATAGCAATTTGATAATCATGATATGTTTTTCCATACCGTACAGGTTCCATTTCTCTCTATAAAAGAAATCGCTTGTGGTTACGCACTCTTAAAATAACCCCATTATCTCTTGTGAATGTCTGTCCTGGGTCTGGGCTACTGGTGACCAGCACTGATACGCAACAGGATGTAAGGGTACAATCATGATACAGATTGTAACTTATTAGTTATCATAGCGTAGCTGCATGCTTGATAAGGCAAAATACGGACGCCTACTTTTCCACTGGTAACTAACCACTGAAAGTGTGGCGGGCAATGCCATAAATCGAGGGAACGTATCTGAAGCTCGTTGCGCGTCTCTCACACACCATTGGGGATCGGCGTCGACCACAAACCTGGAGGCGACAATAAGACGTCTGGTCATGAGACCCAAGGCCCCTCTGTCACGCGGTGAAACGGTGAACGTCGTCTATCGTGTTCAGTGCGGTTCCTGCGAGGCGAATTATGTCGGAGAGGCCGGTAAGCGACTACAGACCCGCATGAGTGAGCACGCAAGGGCCGTAAGAAGGATGGATCAGCTCTCGTTGGTGGCGGAACACTGTGCGGTCTCTGGACACATCTTTTCTTTCCATGACGCCGAAATCCTAGGCCGAGGTATCGACCAAACAGCCAAAGAAACGCTCGAAGCCTGGCACACCATACCTTCTTCAATTAATCGCTGCACGATTCTCCCGGCGGCCTACCAGGCCTTAAGTGTGCGACTCAATCAACAGAATCGCAGGCAAGAAGTCAAACTGTTCGCGGTCGCGAGCAAACGCATAACGAGCTAGAACACATGCCTAGGTTAACCTATGCAACACACCAACCCATTCGATGTGATAACCGCGGAGAACACGAACCAGCAGGACCTCCGGCCAGGCATGAACATGGACGCAGTTGAACATAGTTTGCGTACAAACACCGATGATGGGCGTCTCCAACCCGATAGGAACGGAGACACCAGCAACGACCCAGCAACCACCGATGAGACGTGCACGGACAGATGCAAACGAGGTACGAGAAACAGACACGCGGGTCCGGGACAACAAACGCGGGCAATGCAGACGAGGTCAATGACACTTGCCATCACGACACAGCCCCCAGGGGAGGCGAGGGAGAAACAAATCAATGATCAGAAGGACAGCCATTAACTCCCGCAGCCCCCTGCAGTGCACCCTGCACGAATAGCTGTAGAGTCAGCATGTTCAGAACCCATAAAACACTCGTGAAGGCGCCGTACTGAACCTACCTCCGACGATGGAATCTTTGTTTGATTTTTGAAACGTCAGGGATATTAAACCCTATTGTTCCCGTGATCGCCTCTTCTTCTGATTTATGCCCGAAGACGCGCATTTTCGCTTCAATCAGCAATATATATATATATATACCAACATTCAATCTGGCTAAATGGTTGTTCCGACACCTGAAGTCTCTCACCTCGGGCGCAGCCACAACTGTCACTTCAGCTACTCAGTTCCTGGAAAGGCTCAGGGGGATGCGACTCACCGCAGACGAGGTCATGGTGTCATTTGATGTCACCTCTCTCTTCACTTCAATCCCGCAGGACTTAGCAGTCAAAACGGTAAGCGAATTGCTTGAGAAGCGGCTCGATGATGCAGGCGAGTCGGTGAAGCGGGGACATCTTGTCCAACTCTTAAAATTCTGTCTTAAGACGTACTTCACCTTTGAGGGGACCATGTATGAGCAGATCAGAGGGACGCCAATGGGATCGCCGCTCTCGGGCTTCATCGCTGACGCAGTTCTCCAAAAGCTTGAGACTCTGGTTTTCGAAAACTACAGGCCGACGTTTTGGACTTGATACGTCGACGATAACTTCGTCATCATCAAGCGAGAAATGATCGAAGAATTCCATAGCGTCCTGAATTCCGTATTCCCGGATATCCAATTCACAATGGAGGCCGAAATCAACAACTAACTGCCATTCCTAGATGTTCTTGTCCATCGAAAATCCAACGGGCACATAAAAACTACGGTTTTTAGGAAGGCGACCAACACACGCCAAATTCTGAGTTACCACAGTAAGCACCCGTTGTGCCACAAACGCTGCTGTGTGCGAACTCTTTACAGAAGGGCAGAAACACATTGCAGCGAGTCGGACGACAAAAGGGCAGAACTCCGCTACCTCCAGCGCCTTTTCATGGCCAACGGATACCCTCGTAACTTCATCGAGCGCAGCAGGCTGGCCAAACCAAGACAAAATCTGGTAATAGAACAGCCAAAAGTCTGGCGTGCACTGCCATACATTGACGGCGTCTCTGATGCAGTTTCCCGCCTCCTCAGACCGCTGGGGATCGGAATCGCCCATCGACCGGATTCAACCATTCGGAATCCAGTTATGAGGCCGAAAGCCCCCCTTCCACGAGGTGAGACTTCAAACATCATCTACAGGATCCAATGTGACTCCTGTGAAGTTAACTACGTCGGAGAGACAGTGAAGCGGTTGCAGACCCGTGTTACCGAACACGTGCGGGCAGTGAGGAGAATGGACCCATTGTCCCTGGTGGCAGAACACTGTGCAAACTCTGGGCACACGTTCGCCTTCCAAAACGCCGAAATCCTGGGTCGAGGAAATGACCGCGTAACCAGGGAAACAATTGAAGCCTGGCACACGGAGCCTACGTCGATCAACCGTTGTGTCGCCCTTCCGGCAGCCTACCAGGCCCTCCGGGCGCAGCTCATCGAACGTAAGAGCAAACACGGAATTAGGCCAAACGTGAATTCCACCGCGGGAGAACCTAGGACGGACATGCACCTAACCACGCCACAATTCGGGGCCGACGAAGGCGCAGTCATGATCACCGCCGCATCAATTGCTACCCCGACAGACGAGGAGACATGCACTCAGGACACAAACAAACCAGGGCGCCAATTAAGGTCAATGCTGACCCAAATAATGGCCGCCCCCCTCAACGAGAGACATGTCAACTGACAGAAATTTCCTCCTCCCCCCCTTGTTTACCGCGGTGGCTACAGAGATGATTCCTGTGTGTATGCCGGCAATTAAGGACTCCCCCACCCCGTCCTCCTATAGTGCACACTGTTAAGGTAAACCCGTACAAACAACCCTGTCACAAACTGGCTATCACCCTCTATAAATACTGTGAGACGCGGTACGTTACTCACCTCCGACGATGGAAGCTTGTATGCTTTTGAAACGTCAGGACAATACACCTTTAGTCCCTGAGATCGCCTTTTCTTCTCATATATATATATATATATATATCATCCGTTTCTCTCTGATAAAGATTAAAAGCTTTTAAACTCAAGGAGGGAATCAATATGTTAAGATTAGTTTTTTTCGGTCTCTAATCAAAGGTGTGTGTAGAGTTTTCAAGACTTCAAGAACTAAAAACCAATGAATTTACCGCTTTTTACTAAAGCATGCGGTGAATTTTCTGTCCACGACTGTCCTCAAGCAATTTTTGAAATCTGCTGGATGTAAGGTTTCTTGGAGTTTAATATAACCGCACTTTTGGAACAATTAAATTCTATTTAATATTTTAAAGTTACGCGTGCAATTTTAAGATAAAGCAAAAAGGTTTCGGATGAAGTATAAATGTAATGAATAGTTTTGTTAATCAGTGTTTGTACCCATAATGTCAATACCCTTTCGGTAATTCAGAGGGAGACAGTTTATTTCGGTTAGCCAGGTTCTCGAGAGTCAATGGAAGCTTGGAAGGCCTGTTTACAGCATGGTTGGAATTAAATTATTTTCCTATGAAAAAGTTGTCTAACTACCGGAAGAAGTGGTACTTAGTAAAGCTCAGATCTCTTGCGCATCCTGAAGGATGAAGAACATCCAACTCCAACCGCTGTAACTTTGCCACTGTCATTTGCCTGTTGTGCGGCCTAGCGTTGTCGTACGAAGGAATGGAAGTCGGGCGCTCGCTCAGTCTAGACTTTGTTCTGTAGGTCCAGCTTCTTTTAATATATTTCTCCCTAATCGATGAGCCAGTTTTTGTGAATTCATAATTGCTCTCACCTCCTCCAGACCGCTAAACGTGTATCATAATCTTTTGGATGGATATATTGCTTTGGGCTGTGTTTTGGTGACTTTGGCATGTCCAACCACTGTGCCGAACGTCCACAGTTATTCGGTGTATTTATCATAACAATTTAAAATTCGATTCAAATTGAATAATTTTTGACGAGAAAGCAACATCACGCAAGCTTCCAAATGTTGTTTCTGCTTTTTCATCCAGTTCACTTGGAACACAAATGTCTAACGTTTTTTCATTCTACTGGCTTCAGCTAGATGATTTAATATTGCTTGCTTGCTAACACAATAATTCCTGTGCACTCTGAGATGGTTCTGACTTGATGGTAACTTTCAATTCGCTAGCATCCACCTTTGATTACGGTAGACCGCCTGGCTCATTCGTGCATTCAAATTTGCCGGTACAGAAACTCGCAAAACAATTTCCTGCCTGATATTACGTGCTGCCTGCAATGTTGCACCTCCATATAAGAACTCATCTTTCATAGTGCAGGAATTTACAACTTTTTCATCTATGAATAAAAATAATAAGAATATTTTTAGTATTTTTTAAGCATAAAATGATTTAGAAAAAGGAAATTTGTGTAACAGCCTCTTAAAAAACAAACTAGTGCTAAAATATAAAGTTATTTTGAAATAAGAAGCTGTTGAAGATGGCCATATGCCTCCCTACAAATTTCATACCTGACAACCTAAACTTTAACCTGCTTTTGAGTTCAATCTTTTCAAGCTGTCATCTGAGAAAACAAATTATTTGAATTATGTGTGGACAAACGGGTTTCCAGAGGTACATTTAACATTAAAGGGGCAATTTATTTAAAATATTTACGTAGTTTGTCGAGAAATGATTCATTTTCATTGTGATAGAGCTATAGTGATATTCTACGGATTATAAAGCAGGGCATATGTGGCGGAGTGGCAGGTAAGTTGGTTAGTTATTTGCGAAGAGCAACCCTTTGGACCGGATCACTTTATTTACTGTCCCGAGTTTTTGGACTCGTGCAGGATTTCATCGTCATAGAAAGCAGCAGCAACAGAAAGGCTACACTTATAGATGTTACAAGACAATCAATTATCAATGACGTAATTCTGGAGGTGACTGCGCCGGGCTCTGTACTCCGACGTCAAAAGTGACACATAAATTGTTTGTGTTCCCTTTCGGGAGCCAGACGTCAATTAATTGTTGATTAATCTTGTTTCCTGCTTTGGCGATTAGCTTGGCAGCTGCGAAGTTTAACAAATTACCTGTTTCGTAAGTGTGACCAGCAACCTGCGATTACTGGACGCCACATCACACAGTCAGCTGATGTTCAGGTATGCGCGATCCGAGCATGGGTTCAGTCTTGCCTGTGTAGTTATAATGACAATTTAGGCCTAGGATGTGCTACACTGCCCCAGATTGCTCTTTGGATTGTAGTTTTTCTTCAATTTTGATCAACTTTCTGCTCATGGTAACTTTCGGTTGGTATGCAATTCAACTCCTAGGCCAACAACAATGGGTTCAGTTGCTTCTGAGACATCTCCTATGTATGCCAGAGCCTGGAATATTCCTGGTCGTTTCTTAATGGGGGTATAGGGTACTGGGTAGGGTGAGGGATACCTCACAGGTCGCTCCATTTGTCATGTTGAGCTAGGGAATGCTCCAGTGGATGCCTCTAACTGCTACCCAATTCTCACCTATAGCTCCTCGAAGTTGGGATCCGCCTAGCGGTCACATCCCGGGCAACCACCACGACCGGTGGGCTAAGCCAGATGAGGGTCTCCGGTGTTTTGTATGCCTCTACACCTGGTAAGTCTACTCCCTTCTTCTTCTCCACTGTTCCCTGTCCTCGCCCCTCCAGCCTCCACTTTTCCCCCTCCCCTCACCCTTCCTTCTTTCCTTCACGGTCGAAAAAGTCCTACGGCAAGTCCTTCGAAACATCAATCCCAAAGGCGGCCCAGACCAATCGGTCGTTCTCTCACTAACTCAAATTGTGACCCATCATGGAGTTTAGCAGCCGTCTGGGATGACTGAGTGGTCCTATTTAGGGACAGTACTTCTAACCTCCTCGCGGTAGAGTGGACTGGAAAAGGTGCCAAAAACGAATATTGGGCCTCGCTACAGATACAGTAGACCGTGGCTCACAGACTGCAATTCATGCGGTCGAACATCTTTAAACAATACCAACTACTCCTCTCTCAATTGCTCCCACGGTACACTCTGGAGAAATGCAGGACACCTGGATTGCACGCAAGGCCGAGAAAAACGACGGGTAGGCTGACCTTCGCCGCCATCAAGGCTGCCTACGGTTGTCCCATCAAAGAAACCGCTCTTCTTTGCAGTGATAAAGGAGCTACCCTACTCACTGAGAAGACGCAAATCCTGAAGCGCTGGGTCGAGTGTTTCAGATGCGTTACCACCCGGCCTTCTACCCTCTCCGACGATACCATCGACCGACTACCTCTGCAGGAAACCAACGTTGACCTTGATCTCCTGCCCTCTCTCTATGAAACCATCAAGGCCCTGCAGAAACTCTCCAGCGGGTAATCACATGGATCGGACGCAATCCCTGGTGAGATTTACAAGCATAGTGTTCCCCAACTAATGCACCAGCTAACAACGCTCGTCCAGAAGATGTGGCACCAAGAAAAGGACCCTCCGGATTTCAAGGGTGCCATAAGCTTCCATCTCTAATAGAAGAGACGGAACCGCCAACTCTGCGGCAGCCACCGAGGAATCTCGCTGCTAAATATCACCAGGAAAATCTTCGCCTGCATTCTCCTCAATCGCCTTAACAACCGCATCTAACAAGGACTCCTTCCGGGGAGTTAATTAGACTTCTGCCGTCACCGCGGCACCATCGATAGGATCTTCGCCGCTCGTTAGCTGCAGGAGAAGTGCCAGGAGATGCGGACATAGTTCTATTCAACCTTCGTAGTGCTATCAAAAACCTTCGAAATGGTGAACCACGAAGTGCTGTGAATATTTTGCAGAAATTCAAATCTCCCGATTGATTCACTCACATGTTACGTCAGCTCCATGATGGCATGATGGCGTGCATCACGGACAATGGAGCCATCTCAGAGGCATTTGCAGTGACCAATGGAGTGAATCAGGGCTGCGACCTCACGCCTAACCTCTTCAGTCTCATGTTCTCCGTCATGTTAATGGACGCCTCCGATGACGAACGTCCCGGGATCCACACAGCCTACCGGATGGATGGCCAACTCCTCAATCAATGGCGGATGCGCTCCCATTCGCGTGTATCCACAGCCACCATACACGAGGTTCTCTTCACCGCTGAATGCGCTCTCAATGCATTGACAGAAAGGGGAAATCCAAAGGAGCATGGACCTCTTCGCTGCCGCTTGTGGGAACTTCGTAATGTTTAGTAACATGGAGAAAATGGTTTTCCTGCATCAGCCGCTGCCCAATACCACCTACAATGCACCCCGCATCTATGTCAATGGCACTCAAATTAAAGCCGTGGACACCTTCACCTACCTGGGCAGTAACCTCTCCCGAAGCACCCAAATCCGCCGAATACTGAAGCTGAGACGGCAAGACAGGATCCTGGCCACAGAAGTGCTGGAACGACCAGGCCTCCTCAACATCTTCACCCAGTTGAGAAAACTGCAACTGCGCTGGAGCGGCCCCACCGTGAAGATGGACGACGAGCGACTACCTCAATGACATTTCTATGGAGGTATCAACACGGGTTCTCCTCGAAAAGGGGGTTAAGTCCGATGCTAAAAGGACACTCTGAAGACTTCGCTGAAGCAAGTGCAGACCAACCCAGCAAAGTGGGAGGGCCTCGCCCATAATTGACCGGCATGGAGGAGGACAGTGAAGACAAGAGCAGCAATCTATGAAGCCAACCAAAACGCCGTTGCCTAGGCCAAAAGGTCGGCACGCAAGTCACAAGCGCCACAACCCCTTCCAACATTCCCATACTGTCAACGCACTTTCCATGTGCAAATCAGCCTTGCCGGACACCTTTCGGACGCAACGCGGCAACAATCCGATGACATTAACTGCTGCGCTAACACATATCACTATTGCCAACCCGGCGTTGGACCACACGAAGACCACCACTGACACTATTTCCCGCACTCCCGCCATTGAAGGAACCACATCCCACCATTCAACATCTGATATCACCGCCAACATCATCACCACCAGTGTGGGTGACTCGGTCGTAACATGTCTTCATTGCGATCGCCTATTCACCTCACGTATCGACCTGCATGGTAACTTACGAATCCATTGCATAGTGCCTGGTAAACCAGTTCTCAGAGCACCCACCATAGCAGCGATTGCCGCAACTACTGTCCTCACTGCCCTCGCGCATTCGCTCATCGCATGGGCCAATTCGGTCACATACGCATCCATGACAGAGGAATTCACCGTAATGTCGACAGTACGAATACGCTGCGCTCACCCTTTGCTCTTGTCAATCTCACCGCTACTGCCACCACAAATACGACAAACCCCAGCCCATCCCGACTTCTCCTGCCCATACTGCGCCTGCAACTTCAGCTCACGCATCGGCCTGATCGGGCACCTGTGATTCCATCGCACGGAGACTGGCGAACCAGTGTCTGGGGCTTCGTCATACAGTCACAGTGCCCACCTCCACTGCGCTCACAGCTCCCGCACATTCACACACCGCATGAGCCTATTAGGTCACCTGCATCTCCATAAAAGCCTGTGGTAGAACACCATGAGCTATACCACATTGACGCACAATAACTCCACTAATACATACACAACACCCTCATCATCATCACGTACCTCAGAATATCATGGTGTCCTAGAAACCATGGCTTGGGTAGCTGCCAACTGACGCTCACACCTGACCACGCCGCCGGCCTAGTGTGTGTTGTTCGTTGAGTGGCTGACCAGGGAACTGAGAGTCAGATGGCGGTGGCTCCTTCGTACTCCCTGGTTTAGTAAATCCTTGTGTGTGCATTGATGGGACCAGGTCGTGCTGCGGCGCGCGCAGACAGGTACGCCGGCCCGTCAGCCAATGCGCCCACTTCCGCATCAGACAACTGACCGGCTTGGACGGTGGTCTGATTGTGGGGTGGGGGAGAGAGTGAGGTCAGCGTCTCAGCGCATTCTTCCTCACTTTAAACAATCTGACGCGCTTGAACCTCTCACGGTGCACTACATACCGTGGCTTTGAAGGTTACAAACTGACGGAATACCTTGGACCGCGATGTCAGCCCAGTGTGTGTGTTTGTGCCCAATGGATGACTGGTGGACTGAGAATAAGGCTGCAATAACTCCTTCTTAATGTGGCCTTTATGGCACCCCCAGTCAGCTGGGATCCGAGCCGCCCCTACCTGTGTTGTGTTCTTGTTTTGTGTTGGATCGCAGTGCGTGGGTCTTCGCCCTCTTCCATCTCCTGTCTTCTTGACTCTGTACTTAGAAGCCCGAATAAGTATCCATCATAAGGCATAGGCAGTGGAAACAGAAAACTACTTTTCGACTAGGGCTGAATGTCAGGGCTGATATGTTAGCTGTTCTTTCCTTTGTGATGGCATTGTTAGGAACAGTAACCATAGAGCATCAAACAAACATTGGCCATGGTGACATTTTAGGCAGAAGTTTGAATTTCATTCTTGTATTCATAAACTATATTTTACAATATATCGGAATAAACAAAATGCGTAGCCTGACAATGGGGGTGTAAATGGCAGTTTAATAACCAAAAGTGCAATCATATGTGTCCTTTCGATAGAACGTAAGTTGCAGCGGGCCTTTGCGTTCGGGCAAAGTGCGTAGTAATGGCATGCTTTATGGCATTTGAAAATTTGAATAGCTGGGCTTCCCAGTGTCACGCAAAGCTTAATTGCGTATAGTAAAAAACATGGGTTCTAAAGTACACCTTTGTCTGGGGACACGGGTCAACATCGAGTAAAATTCCACCGCTGGCGCGTAGCACATTTACGAAGGTCCTGTGCCATTTAACGACGGTCTGCAAGTCAGAGTATGTCAATCAGCTACCTTCCGATCATTTAGCCAAAAAGAAATAATAGGCGCTTGTCTGTAGTATTTAAATGTGGAAAGAAAAAATTGATTTTATTGACGTCTGATGCCCGTGTATGCATAGAGAAAATATAAAAATTGATCCTCTATCAAAGGGAGCAGTAGTCGTTTTCAAAAGGCATGCACATACACCACGCTGTGGTTTTTAAAATCTGAAAGAATTCTACCCCTGTTGGTCAATCCCTTTTATTTCTTTTGGCAGGGGAAAAGAAAAACGGCACAATGCACTGGATGTCCACATTCTCCGCCAAACGCGTGGCAATACTCTGTTGAAAATTCCCTCGAACAGGCGTGCATAACGACGTTCGCAACCAATGCACCTTTCTATTGGTTTTACACATATTTGTACGCCAAGCAATGCTGCGTTGTCAGATCGCACATTTCAAAGATATTCCCCAGAAATCGTACTGCTCGAGCTTTTTCATCCAAATAATTCGATTAAATTTCTGTAACCTGCCCGTGAATACATCAACTAAAACTGAATATAAAGATAGGTCCACATCAATACCCAACAGTCTTCTAAACGATATGTGGCCAAAGTGGAACTGTACTTTAACGTGCATCTAATTAACAGTCAATCGAGTGACTTCATCCGTATTCCTATTTCCTGTTGATCAGCTGATAAAAATTCATTCGTTGTCGAACGCGACCTGATCATTAACGGAACTGCTTCGTCCCTATGTGCCTTGGCGATCATTCTCGATCTCCGCCAGCAGCCGCACAGGGGCTAGTAGTAGAATAAGTATTAGTAGTAGTAGTTGTAGTAATATTAGTAGTAGTAGTAGTAGAAGTAGTAGTAGTAGTAGTAGTAGTAGTAGTAGTAGTAGTAGTAGTAGTAGTAGTAGTAGTAGTAGTAGTAGTAGTAGTAGTAGTAGTAGTTGTAGTAGTAGTAGTAGTAGTAGTAGTAGTAGTAGTAGTAGTAGTAGTAGTAGTAGTAGTAGTAGTAGTAGTAGTAGTAGTAGTAGTAGTAGTAGTAGTAGTAGTAGTAGTAGTAGTAGCAGCATAAGAGGCAGATGAACAAAGCTGGCAAAAACAAGGGCGACTGGAATGGCCTTTTTTGACACAGTAGCCGTCATAAGTCCATCATACCCAGCCCCAGGTGGTGTCCGGCCCAAAGCGTGATTCTGCGACCCGTTGACCAGTAGTCCAACACTCTATCCAATGAATCATGGGCTAGTTGTCTTGATGGTTTAGATCGGGATTATGAATATAATCCAGAAATGGCCATTCTAGTCGGCTTTGTTCATCTGATGTAAATTCGCAAGTTTAATGGATTGTCTCTATGACCAGTATGTTTCTCAGGAGAAAGCCAGACCTCCAGCGTAAACAGCACCACTCCGTTTTTTTCGATCCTTTGCATCATCAGTGAATTCTATGGTACCTCGAATAGCTGCAAAAGGCCACCAGGTAATGCATGGACCTGCGTTTGTCCGTTAACTACTTAGTTATATCACAAGAAGGTAATCTTCGGACATCTGAAATCGTTAGAGCTGGCAGCCCACCCCGATGCATTTTCAGCAGGCGGTGCGGCTGAACAATGTGTGTGTCAGTTTATCCAAAGTGCTTGAGAAAAATTTTGTTTTTAAAGCCCTTTGTGTTCATTCTCTTTATGCAGTTGGTCAGTTGTCCCCACTTTGTTCATGCAAATGTTTTCACTGCCACACTTCTTTGATAACTTCATGCCTTATATTATGGATTGTTTCTCCGTTAGATATAATATGTGATCTCTCATGTAAATTGATGACAGAAGTTGGGACCATCGGTTGTGAGTGAATGAAATACTTAAATTTTATTTGGGGAAATGTTCTTTTTGCACACAGCCAACGTTTTACAACTTTTAGCGGAAATGGACGTTTATGTGCATTCCAGCGGTTTCCTGTGCTAATAGCTATCCCAGACTTAGTTTGCGCATCCTCACCGGTTTTTTTCTGCAAAGAGAGCAATTTTAACTGGAGAGGTTTGCCAAGCAGAACTTTTTGCATTTTTAAAATTAAGTCCATTCACCACGTTAATCTGGTGAAGTGAAATGCAAATAAGCAGGTCACTTTTAGATTTGCAACTGTAAAGATTTGCAAATATATGTGCTTTTACGCCCATAAATGCAGTTATAAAATATAGCGACAAACATTTTTTAACAAACCCAAAATTTGCCTGCCTTTTTCGAATACTATTACGTCCTACTGCGGATCGATCATCCCCCCCCCAAAAAAAAGGTCCAGTGATATTTCAAAGATCTGATAGCATACTTATGCACGAACTAGTTTCGGTGAATGAGTAATGTAAAAACGGAAGAGATAAAGAATGGCAAGTTATGCAATTAATTGGTACTTATACCGTCACTCAGCTGTGCATTTAGCCTAACATAAACCAATATAGCGCAAAATGATCCAGAATAAAACATTAAAACGGAATTCTTTAATTTGTACTAGTACAATTGTCCCTTGTACTCAGGGAAGTAAAAAAACTTTCACATGTTCCAATTTTTACCTTGATTTAACCTTAAAAAATGTACAATTTGCCTACGTGCATCAGTTAAATACATAACGCGTTTTTTAAAAATTAACGTATATGAGAAAGTGTTTTAATTGATCAAACGCATATTTATCGCCGAATTTCGTTCCGGAAGTTCATTTTTCTCAGGGAAAAGGTTTGATGTTGGTCCGAGGTTATAAATGTGAATCAAATGGCTATCTGCATTAGAACAAAATGGTCAAGAACTCACTGCTTCGGTAAATGCTTTTAAGAGATATTTTATTTTTGATGCTTTTGATAAACGCAAAGTAAACATCTAAATTTTGGGGCAATTGCATAAAAACGGATAACCGTGCGATACCCAGCGATATTTCATGGACGACCTGAAAGCCACCACACTCCAACACCAGAAGTACCCATAAAGCAATTTGTGGGAGGTAAAGTTTCCGATGTATACACAAAATAGTATCCTTACGATTGCACTTTAAAATCCTATTTTAATGCATTAGCCACGAGCTGGCATGCCAACAGGTGAACTTACGAATAACTGTATTCTTTTGATGCCCATATCAGTTAAATCAAGCAAAACCTGCTTTTCTGAGTCAACTGAATCTTGAATATTAAACCTCGAGAAAAAAACAGTTAATTTTCATGAAACTCTTTGGGAATCTATACTCAAACTTTCAGCTATTCGCTGATGGTCATACCGTACATTAAATTTATTCCTAAATAATATTTGACGAAAATCTCACTAAAATGCTAGTTTCGAACGGTATTGTACTGGTTCTAATTTTCATATGCGTTTTTTGCACTGACAGGCTTTCTCGACATGTAAAACTTAAGTGGACTTAGGTACAAAAATTGTCGACGTTTTCGGTGTTTTCCGCTTTTTGCAAAAAAATAGTACTTCTAAGCAGTGAACAGTTACTTTGCTTATTTGGCTTGTTTGATTCGCCCAAAGTCATTCCTTATGATAACGAGGCTTTGACACATTCTTTGGTGTCCGCTTGTGAGTGATTAGCAACCTTTCGGAAATTTCAGCACTTTGCATGATATAGGTCACATATCTTCATTACAGCTTAATATAATCACTTATGCTCAGAACAGCAAATATACCGATATGCCTTTTTGGAGCTAGCAGTTTGTTTAGGGATTTTAAATGATGATAGGCGAGGTTACTTACCCAAATTTCCGGAAGATAAAATTCCTCTCGAGTACTTTTATTTTGTATCGGGAATTTTAGGTGGTCATAGTTACTGGATGCATGTATACAGGTGCTTTTAACACTCATTGCTTTTGCTTCAAGCTGTGCACCGCTGTTGAAAAAACACTGTGAGAATAGACCGTTGTACGCTAACAAAGCGATTGCTTGTACTTCAGTGTTGGTCAAATGAAGGTACCTAATTGAGATCCTTTTGTTCATGAGTGAGCAAGTAGCTTAGTACACGCGATCATATATTTACGGCTTTGGGCTTACCTTCACGATATCTGAGCACAATGTCTCTATCTATTCTGTTCGTCGGGCAACAACTTGCAGCTTTGAGCCCGTATTCATGCTTTAACCCTGAAGATGTCACTATAGGTGATCTTGAGGCAGTACTATAGGCTACGCTCGGTCGAACAGAGACAATGGCAAATACTAATCAATAGGGCAGTCAAAATTCCAGGATTTTTTCGAGTGAAATCATAACAGTTCAAAGTTTAATATTACAAACCTTAGCAACATAATCAAATTGTAAGGATCCGCAAGAAGGTACTTCTTGAACGCGGCATGCATCCAGTTGCGATAAACGTGCTTGAGGCACTGGAACGCATTCAGATCGCCATCGGACAACAATATAAGTAATTTGATGGGTACTCACCGATCATTTACGGGATTCATTAACCCCCTTCTGCTTTGGGGCTCACTCTCAATCCCTGCCATCAGCTGCACAACGGCCAGTATTATATGCAGAAGAATATTACCGAAAAAAAAACAAGAGAGCATGGAAAGGCCACTTCTGGCTTGCTAGCCATCATCAGACAACCGTACATAACCCCATGTAGTGCACCACCCGATGCTCAATGTTAATTAGAAGTTGCACTATGTTAGAGTGTTTGAATTCTCATCAACAGGTCGCGGTTTGGAGCCTCGGGTTGTGTACCGCCTGGAGTTGGGTATGGCTGGCTGATAATGGCTAATAAGCTAGAAATGGCCCTTCCGATCTCCCTCGTCTTTCCTGGCAATATTCATCTGCCTATTCTACTACTAGCGGCTGTTCGGCTGCTTGTAGGGCTCGAGAATGAGCCTCAAGGCAGAATGGAACAAGTGAGTTTCGCTAGTGATCTGTGAGCGCTCATCAACTAATGGAAGTCAATATGCCCAATCTAAACCGGGAATACAACGAGCCCGTGTCTCAATGGTTAGAGCATTGGTCTTCTGATCAACAGGTCACGGGTTCGATCCTTGGCTGGTGCACCATCTGGGGTTGGGTATGACTGGCTGATGATGGCTAACTAACCAGAAATGGCCATTCCAGTCTCCTTTATCTTTGTCTGTAATACTCTCCTAGAAACATTAGTGTGCACTGAACAGTCCTAAGGACGAAATATACGTTAGTCCGCAGTCTTGTCCTTCGAGGACTATGTAGTATACACCCCTATACTAAGGGTGGCCTTGAGCTAAATCTCCAGAAGGTTATGACAAAGATTTAGATTAGGATTGGACTTAACGTTAGTATCAGAGATGACGTTAGGAACAGGCTAAGATTAGGGCTCGTATTATGATCAATGTAGGGTGAAAAATCGAGGGACGGGTAGGTTTAAGTTTATGGTTTGTGTCTTGTTTTTGTTAAGGGCTCATTTTAGGTTTAGTTTTAGAACACGGGGATAGGCGATTCTCTTGGAATTTAACGCAAGGCCATAGCTTTTATTGAGGCTTTCATATTCTCGTTTCTTACATTTATGCATCCTGTGCTGTTTCGAATAGTACCTGTCCCCACATAGGCACAAGTTTGACTAAGCAAAATTAATGGAGCAGGATGCCTGAACATACGAGAACCCTGAGTGTCTAATTGTCCCTGGTGTTCTCTTATAGCATGTAGGCTTTACCACACTCTTTGTTGCTTTCTCAGACAATTCTTAAGCTTAATTCTTCCGTATGTTTTGAATATGGGTTAAGCTTCCAAAAATCGTAGTATGCATAAACTAAGGCTTTTGTCCGATGAGTTAAAGCGTATTGTCAAATTTTGAACCATTTATTTACTTTTAAGTTTAGCATTGTTTGCAATGTGTTTGGTGACTGGTGTTGTAACAGACAGTCGGAAAACATGGCAATATCCACTTTCACAACTATCTTGCCTACAGTCGGTGAAAGGGTTACTCTATTCAAAGGCACTGCATTAACAGCTGCATAGGAGCGGATTTGTTGTAAAAATAATTGTGGTGCAAGATGCATTTATCCTTTTCACATTTTATCCAGCAGTATTAGCTACAAAGAGATCTAACTAGCAACTCTCATTTCTTGACCGTCACGGTACGACACGTGGGCAGGAACTTCCATCAAGACAGGTAGTATTGTGCGATTAGGTGGTCCTAATCTCTTGCCCATCCACCGTCATTAACTGACCATACCTGAAATGAGGCCTTGATTATGTGAAGATAACCGGTAAATAAGTCACCAAAACGTTTGCATTTATTAACCGGCAGGGCAGGAAGGCGGTAGACTATTTAGCGTCCAGAAACGAATGAGGATTTGTATTTTAAATCGTGTACTTGTACCAGTATTGTCAACGTTGGAGCTGATATAAATGTGAGTTTGCTTTGTTTGTCCGCAGTTATAAAAGGCAAGATCTTTATATTTGTGTTTAAAGTATATCGATATACGAAGCGTAAGTCTCTACATACGCTGATTATGCCTTTACTTAGTGAGAAACCAAAAGGCTAGTGGTTTATATAGTTAAATTTTATAGGTCTATATGCTTGAAAGCAACGCGATTTATGGAAATCCTATTTACTGTACTCGCGATTGAAGTGGAAACTATTTTGCCAACACATTTCCCAGATCTGTTAAATTAGACAAAAGATCACCCTGACCAAACTGGAATTAAATACTTAATCACTGACAGACTGATAGCAAATGATAAATCACTTGAAAATTTCTTTTGCTGAATCAACGTTCGTGTTGACACAGACGCTTACAGTTGGTGGTAATAAAAATAGAAATTAGTGAAGTTTGCATTTTCGTGACCTATAATTGCGTATACCCTTGAATGAAAGTGGTTTCGAAACATTGCAAAATAAAATCGGTTGTTTGAATTTTTGAGAGTAAAAGCAAGGTGTTTATCTGTGCAAGCTTTCAGTGCTCACTCTTTGGGAAGCTTTGCGAACTGATAAACCTGAGGCACGGTGGTTAAAACAACCCGTCGTTGGTAGAAATACATTTTATTTGCCGAGTTTTTAAAGTTCAAATTTAATATACTACTAGTTCGGTTCTTCTATCAATTTTGAACTATTGTAAGGGCTAATTATCCTTCAGTTTTTTTCATAAGTCTTTGAATATAATTTGAAAGTCTCCTGTAAAAGGGCTCAATTACAATTCTATTCCACTTTCATACTAATTTTTAAGAACAATGATCTCAGTTTCCTGCCCATGCACATTATAAACGATAAATGGTTTTGACTTCTAGTTTAATGTTTTCTCTTATACTTAATTTTTTTCTTAAAATCGCCTACCGTTGTACGGGAAAGTGACAATCAATTCTTCAGAAAACGCCACCAGATATAGCTAAAGTGCGACATTTGGTCCTCGGGAGACTGGCTGAATTATTTAAACGCGCAAGTCTAGCTTTAAACGTGATCATGCTGGTGAACTGACGCAACATAGAAGAATGAGCAACTTAAGCGTTTGAACTAATTTTTCACAATAGGCAATATATGACAGCGTTAAGTTCCTTATCTTAAAATCATCCAACCTAGTACTGTTTTGGCAGCTAAGAATACAGTTGTATTTTGTCAGTAAGCACACAAGAATGAGGCCAAGTATTTGAATTGTCTACATGAAATTCTAAAAAAACACCGAGCATTGCAGGTTGATGTGATACCGTCATTTTTGTCCAATTTTGAGCTAGCACTACAAATTGTCAGCCGGTGACCAAAGAAAGAATAAAGCAGAATCTACCTAGCGTCATTTAAAGTAGATGATGCGCTCGACTACTATTGAGAGTTGTAGGAGGCATGGAATATGACCATCAGCTTTGCAATTCTTCACGTGTCAGCTGATGGCTAACCTGCATTATTCGCACAGAGGCTCGTCCAATTTGATCAACGTTTACTAAAACTTGTTTAAATAGAGCGTCAAATACCTACCTTTTTGAGTTACTTAGTTTTATTCTCAAGGCAGCACAGCCATCAATCAAGGGTAAAAAGCGAGTCGATCCTCGTGATTTCCAAAAAGTGGCTCGCAGTCTGTTGGGCACAGAACTGTAACTTGCGCTCAAGTTAGTTTTCGCATCATCGGCCACACTCTCTCCTTTCCTCACCCACTTTGTCTCAGTAGCAAGACTGATTTAGGACAACCAGAGGTTGAGTTGGGGCAGTGGATGAAAAAAAAAACTAAACAGGCTCTCTACGAGTGCCACACACGACGAAATGCCTGTACGGTGCACCCGCAGTTGACAAAAAGGAACGGCTAGCACCTCACGTGCATTGGAGTGCAATGAAGTCTACATTTGGAAAATGTGCTTGTAGCTCGACTCTGCGTCCTGAGAAAGGCCAACTTATGCCGTCAGTTGGCAACCTTCCAATTCATAACTTTTATATATTGTGAAATTTTTAACTTACTTACGCTTTTTATCGTGAGGAATACGCTGTGGTGCCATGGAAAGACGTTTTGTGTTGTCAACCTCACTCTCCCTTTCCTCTCTCATGCATCAGCTCAATGCCCGAACATTGTCTAAGTGCAAATGGCTGGCAGAGCTCAAAACTTGCCCCACTCAGTAAACCAGGTTTTCCCAAAAAGCGAGCGTCAATGCTAGCTGGTACTTCAATGCTTCATGGTGAACATGTAATCAACTTTGCTTCCTAGCTTGTCGTCTCTCCGCATGGACAACACTCAATGCTGTAGGCCTATATATATATATATATATATATATAAGCCAAACAAGTGCGTAACACTCACTAATGTGGCAAGGATCTCACTCGATCCCATTTGCCCGCCCGCCAGTTACCTACCGGCGATAAACGAACGTTGTGTCATAGGACACATACCATATATATATAGCACAAATATGTTGCTAAGAGTGCAACAGGCAAGACGCAGACAGCTGTTTCACGGTCATTACCGATCATCAGTACATCATAACGTACATCAAAACGTTCGTTTATCGCCGGTAGGTAACTGGCAGGGCGGACAAATGGGATCGAGTGAGATCCTTACCACATTAGTGAGTGTTACGCACTTGTTTGGCTTGTTTATGTACCTCACTGCACAAGGCATATGATGTACTGATGATCGGTAATGACCGTGAAACAGCTGTCTGCGTCTTGCCTGTTGCACTCTTAGCAATATATTTGTGCTATATATATGGTGTGTCCTATGACACAACGTTCGTTTATCGCCGGTAGGTAACTGGCTGGCGGACAAATGGGATCGAGGAGATCCTGCCATTAGTGAGTGTTACGCACTTGTTTATTTATGCACCTCACTGCACAAGGCATATGATGTACTGATGATCGGTTATGACCGTGAAACAGATGTCTGCGTCTTGCCTGTTGCACTCTTAGCAACATATTTGTGCTATATATATATGGTATGTGTCCTATGACACAACGTTCGTTTATCGCCGGTAGGTAACTGGCGGGCGGGCAAATGGGATCGAGTGAGATCCTTGCCACATTAGTGAGTGTTACGCACTTGTTTGGCTTGTTTATATACCTCACTGCACAAGGCATATGATGTACTGATGATCGGTAATGACCGTGAAACAGCTGTCTGCGTCTTGCCTGTTGCACTCTTGCTTAACATATTTGGCATATATATATATATATATATATATAGCATATATATATATATATATATATATAAAACTTATAAAGCTGTCATCCTTCTTCATTTTTGAAATCATCTAATTAACCTTACCAAAGCACAATGCATAAAATGAAGATGATCAAACAAGTAGGCATCTTTTTGCTGAAACGTGGGAAAAGCCACATCTCAGTAACTATCTAACTCGTATTTTGTAAATGATGAAACGAAACCTTTGCAGTATTGTGACAGATTTTATTTAAAGAAAAAATTAATATTTTTGAGATCCGATTGCCCTAGGTGTACGTTCGAACTTGTTCTGCGTCTTTTTTGCGATGTGAGGTTTGGCATTGACCTCGTGGAACAGAGTCTGTTTTCGACAAAACCGGTACTGGGTTGATTGATCTTCGACCAAAATGTTCGTGAAATTTCGGGTCTGACCCTAAAACGTCATGTCCGAATCACCTTGGTATGCTGTAGACCACTGCTGATTGTTCTGTTACTGGTAGCGGGTCTTTTGGGCTTCATGACTTGCTGTCTCATAGTGCATTCTGGTTTATGAGCTACGCCAATCCCAAAAGGTTTAAGGATTCTTGCAGTCACCTTGGAAACGTTCCTCACATAGGGGATTGCGAGCCAAAACTTTGGCTTTTCTTCATTCGACCGCTTAAACTGAGGCTTCCTGAGGCATTTGCAGATGAAGGACTTTGGATAACCGTTGGCTGTTAAAAGGGCATGTAAGTACTCCATCTCCTCCTTCTTCCCACTGTCGTCGCTGCAGTGTGTTTGGACACGTCGGAAGAGGGTTCCGACACAAATGCGTTTGTGGCCAACAGGGTGGTTGCTTCGGAAATGGCTGATGCGCCAAGTGTTGGTTGCCTTACGGTAGACCGTTGTCCTCATCTTCCCGTCTGCCAGCTTTGTAACTTGGACGTCAAGGAAGGGCAACTGATTGTTGACTTCTTCCTCCATGGTAAACTGGATATCGGGAAAGATTGAATTCAACAATGCCCTGAAAGCCTGCAAGTGACTCCTCTTGATTATGACGAACGTGTCGTCGACGTATCTGGCCCAGAACTTCGGGGGGTACGAGCTGAAGACCGGCTGCTCGAGCCTCTGCAAAACTGCTTCGGCAATTAGTCCAGACAGAGGCGAGCCCATTGGCGTCCCCTTCTTTTGCTCGTAGACCTGGCCGTTGAATGTGAAGAACGTCTAAAGACACAGTTCTTGGAGTTCGATGATTTGCGCTCGTTTGAGTTTTTGGTCAGTCTCGTCATATTTTTCCTGGAGAAAGCCGTCGATAGTATCGATAGCCAATGCGGGTGGGATAGAGGTAAATAACGAGATCATGTAAAAGGACACCATCACCTCGTCTGCCTCTACTTCAAGATGTTTGATGCGCTTTAAGAACTCGTCAGCTGACTTCACTGTCCACTTTGAATCCTTGGTTAGGAAACAAAGTCGCTGACACAACCACTTTGACAGCCCAAAGGTTGGGGTGCCACGTAGGAAACGATGGTGCGTCGGGGCACTTCTGGCTTGTAAACCTTTGGCAGGCCGTAGAAGCGTGCCATCGCGGCATCAGTAGCTTTTGTGGCCAGCGCTTCTCTTCGCGTGAGAGCTCCCGCCTTTCTTAGCTTGTTGATCATCTTGTTTATGCTATTCACGAGCTTTTTGAAGTCACTGGTAGTCGATGGCCCATAGGATTCCTTGTCCATCAAGAGGTTACTCAGTTTTGCTCCGTACTCAGACTTATCCATGACGACAGTCAAGTGCCCTTTGTCTGCGGGCAGGGTTACGATGTCCTCTATTTTTCGTATTTTCAGAAGTTCTCGTTCTTCTGCCTTTGAAATCGTTGTCTGACGTTGTTGCTGGAGGAGCAGATTTGCCACTTGTTGCCGCATGGCGTTTTTGCACTCCTCAACAACATTGCACTTCTGAAGCGCCGACTCGAAGGATGCAATTAAGTCTTCTGGTCGAGCATCTTTCTCGTTGAATTTTGCGTCATAGGATAGAATCGCTAGTTGTTGCCGAGTGAGCCGATGGTAGAGCAAGTTGTGAACCAGGGCACCATCGGAGGAGGTTTGCTTTCTCGGACGATTTTTTTCAAATTTCCAGACAGCTGGTCATCACGTGATTTGCAATGACGCCCTACACTGTCTAAGATTGCCGTTTTGAGGGTTTACATTTCCGAAGCAACCACCCTGTTGGCCACAAACGCAGTTATGTCGGAACCCTCTTCCGACGTGTCCAAACACACTGCAGCGACGACAGTGGGAAGAAGGAGGAGATGGAGTACTTACATGCCCTTTTAACAGCCAACGGTTATCCAAAGTCCTTCATCTGCAAATGCCTCAGGAAGCCTCAGTTTAAGCGGTCGAATGAAGAAAAGCCAAAGTTTTGGCTCGCAATCCCCTATGTGAGGAACGTTTCCAAGGTGACTGCAAGAATCCTTAAACCTTTTGGGATTGGCGTAGCTCATAAACCAGAATGCACTATGAGACAGCAAGTCATGAAGCCCAAAGACCCGCTACCAGTAACAGAACAATCAGCAGTGGTCTACAGCATACCATGCCAAGATTGTGATGCAAGATATGTTGGTGAAACGGGCAAGCGCCTGGTCACAAGGTTGCATGAACACCAACTTGCAATCAACCGCAAAGACAAGTTGTCTTTGGTTTATGGTCACGCACAACAGCTGAACCTCGATTTCGCCTTTGAGAAAACGAGGGTGATTGGCCGAGCCAATGAGAAGATGGCCAGATTGGTGCTTGAGGGTTGGTCGTCGACTGGCACGCTCAACCGAGCTAAAGACTTGCATCCCGCCTACTAGGCTTTTCGTACAAGGCTCGGATCAGTTCAGCCAGGGCCAATAAGGCAAACGAGCACACGGAACCGAGAGCCCACGCTCACGGAAAAGCGGGGTGGCGGCCGAAGGTCACATGACCAAAGTCAAACACCACTGCCTCACCAATGCGCCCGTAAAACGGATAACAACTCACGAGAGCAGCGACGACTGATCAGTCCGCTGATTGACGTGGGGGAGGCCAACAGGCATGCTGCCTTGCCTCAACCTTCGACGGCTCCAAAGGGGACAGCGGTCACGCGAGCCCGCCGGCGTTCAACCTTGGGGAGGTCTAAGGAAGTCAGCAGTGATCGGGCAGGTCAAAGTTCACGCGTCCACCATGGATATAATACGAGGCACGCAGTAAGACTGACAGACTCAAGACCATCAGGAGCAGCCAGCACTTTACTCTGATGATGGAAGCGAGAAGGCTTTCGAAACGTCAGTACAAATACAATTTGGTCCATGAACTCGCCCTTTCTTCTTCTTCGTCTTCTTCAGTAGATGATGAACGCGATACGATATCGGGACCTCGAATCTTTACGCATATTAATATATATATATATATATATATATATATATATATATATATATATATATATATATTACGAATAAATTGGAATACGGGCATCCCAAGAAGTATAATTCGAAGTAAAGAAGTTCTTTGGGAAACACTGAGTAACTTTATTATGTACATTTTCGACGCTGGTTCCCCAGGTCGTCGTCAAACTTGTGGTAAATGTGCAAATAACAGTTAAAATTTAAAACATGTTTGAAAATTGATATTTCTGAATCAGTTCTGCCAATAGCTGTCATTGTTGATGAACATCTCAATATGATTGGCTACCGCCGTTTTCCACTTGCCTTTGAGATTATTGTACACGGCATCCAATTCGATGTGCCGATTAATGCACGAGTCATCACAATGAATGGCCTCTAAGAATTCCCGGCCTCTCTTCGATGGGCAGAAGCCAACAATACGCGTTTTATCCCATGCAAATTTGTGCCCAGTTTCTAGTGTATGCACGGCAACTTGAGACAGGTGGTCTCGTCTCTTGACAGCCAACTGATGTTCGTGTAGGCGTGTAGAGACTGATTTTCCTGTTTGGCCGCAATGCATAACATTACAACTGTTACATGGGATTTTGTAAACGGCTTCTTTTTATCTAAATAGCCAACCCTATCCTTAGGGTGGACAAGCTGGTTTGGAATTTTAGTCGTGGGTTTGTGGGCCACGTAAATTTGGTGCTTCCGCAGGTGTCTTTCGACGAGTTAAACACGTTCTTAATGTATGGAAGTTTTCGCCAGTTTTTTATTGTGGGCGCATGATCGGAACATTCTAGTTCCTTATCTTTCTCTTTTTCTTTGAATTCTTGATGTCTCATGCACCTACGTACAAAATCTCTAGGGTAACCGTTGCTGGAAAACAGGTTGAATAGATAAGTGAGTTCAATTTGATAAAGTTCCTTGGTAGAACAGTGGGTTTTTGCTCGGTTGATGAGTGTGTTGACCACGCTTCTTTTGTGGGCGACAGAGTGGTTGCTCTCATAATGTAGGATAACATCCGTATTAGCCTCTTTGCGGTAAACTGATGTTTCAAAGGTCCCGTCAGTCTTTCGCTGTACGAGGACGTCAAGAAAAGGTAGTTGGTTGTCAATTTCTTTTTCGAGCGTAAAGGTTATTTCAGGTATCGTCGAATTAATAATATTGTGTAGTGTTTCCAGTCGGTCCCTTTTAACGATGACAAACGTGTCATCAATGTAGCGTACCCATAACTTGGGGTTAACCAGTGGTAGGGCAATAGCTTCTAATTTTTGCATTGTTACTTCCCCTAGGAACCCAGAGATGGGTGAGCCCATAGGGGCTCCCTTTTGCTGTTGATAGAACCCTTGTAAGAATGAAAAATGTGTTTCTAAGCATAAGTCCAAGAGTTCAAGCAAGGCAGATGCAGGAATATCCATGTCATAAGCATGGAGTAATTCTTCTGTGTATTGCCTTGCAAGATCTAATGGTATGGATGTAAAGAGAGAAACAACATCGAAAGACACCATTATTTCATCTGCTGCAATGTTGAGTCTTCGTAATTTGTCCAGAAACCCTAGGGAGTTATAAATGGATGTTTCACAATTCTTTGTCAATGGGTGTAATTTGCGGAAAAGCCACTTAGAAATCTTATAATTGGGTGCACCGATTAACGATACCATCGGTCGCAGTGGCACCTCTGGCTTGTGAACCTTAGGTAGTCCATAGATCTTAGCTATGGTTGGTTCTGAAAACTCGTGCATTAATCGGCACATCGAATCGGATCCCATGTACAATAATCTCAAAGACAAGTGGAAAAGGCGGTAGCCAATCATATTGGGATGTTCATCAACAATAACAGCTATTTGCAGGACTGATTCAGCAATATCGATTTTCCGACATGTTTTAAATTTTAACTGTTTTTTGCACATTTACCACAAGTTTGACGACGACCTGGGGAACCAGCGTCGAAATTTTACATAATAAAGTTACTCATTGTTTCCCAAAGAACTTCTTTACTTCGAATTATACTTCTTGGGATGCCCTATTCCAATTTATTCGTAATATATATATATATATATATATATATATATATATATATATATATATAAATAAACAAGTGCGTAACACTCACTATGTGGTAAGGATCTCACTCGATCCCATTTGTCCGCCCGCCAGTTTCCTACCGGCGAAAAACGAACGTTGGGATCGAGTGAGATCCTTACCACATTAGTGAGTGTTACGCACTTGTTTGGCTTGTTTATGTACCTCACTGCACAAGGCATATGATGTACTGATGATCGGTAATGACCGTGAAACAGCTGTCTGCGTCTTGCCTGTTGCACTCTTAGCAACATATTTGTGATATATATATATATATATTAAGTCACATCAAAGTAAATAAGTTTGTTGAGGTGACTAACTATATCAAATTGCCGTAACAGGAGAATGTCCAATATAATGTAATAAAAGACACTGAGGATACATGAAAGAACCCGAATTATAGTTTTGTCGCACGATTGTTCTTGAGAGCAAGACGCGAGACTTTAAAGAGAACCATAAATGATGGGAGACAGGATGACGGCCAAATCCTTTTATCAGATTAACAACCGTGAGTAGAGTAAGAGCCGAAAAATTTAAAATATATGGTGTGCAGGTCTGCGTACATCATTGAAAGGGCACTTAATCTTCAGAGTTTAGTGCATAACGGAATGTATAAGAGAACAGTTTCACAAGATGGCCAGAGCGTGTTAAACGTTTAAACGGAGCCCCAAGCTCATTTTAGTGGACGGCTACTGAAGTTTATGAGGTGAAGAGTATAATCATTGGTTTTAAAAACGGGTGTCTATTAGTGGCGAACCAATACATCAGGCCTCGATCATCTTCGGCATTGTGAAATAGGACTGTTTTATCCTGAGTCCCCACAGGCACAAGTGAAAGGCTATAAGTTGAACAGAAGTCCAATTAAGACCTACTTTCAAATCCTTCCTTACGTCTGGCATGTGTTTATTGTTTCCTTGGTTATCAAAATTCTTTCTTTCATATGTAAAGTATGTAAATGTTGACTCCCCTTTTCATGTCATGGGGTGGAAAAATTAAGATTAACTGTTGACTAAATTTCCAGCAGCCAGCACTATGTGAGTTTACGGAAAACAGCACTAATTAGCCAACTTCACCAATACCAAATTTCAACTTATTATTGATAGATAGGCGTTTCTGTTCAATACTGAAACCACCTAATGTGTTCAAATAATTTAAAGAGCAGCACTTGGTGATTTAAAAATCCAAGTTATGTTAGAAGGAAAATGAACGCAATCATGTGGAGGTTAAATAGTAAATATTTAAATGTGTGCCCTACTGAAGGTTTTTTCTCGAAACAACTGTCCAACTTTGATGAACCGGTACTTGCATGTGTTCATTTTCCAAGCAAATAACTATATAAACATCAATCATCTTGTTCTCGCTTTTAGATTTTGCTTGTCCTGAAACCCATCCTCCATAAAGTAAATTGAGCTAAATTTCCTCTTGATCATTGTTAGAAGTAGTAATTTAAAAGATTTTAAAGATTATAAAAACTGCCAAATTTGTTTTACTTTACGAATTCTGTGCAAATTATTTATGGTTGTACATTGTACTAATTAGTCATACCTACACTTCGTGTTTTGCAAAAAGATGATTTCACTTGCTAGACTCTTTTTGCGCATTTCTATTTTCAATTTTGCGGGATATTTCACGGAAGTTATCAGAGTATTTTTTGCGTATTGTCATGAAAATGTCATGAGTGTCATTAAAATGTTATCAAAATTTGGGAATTCCTTACCTATTCAGGATGAGAGAATTGATTATCCAGTGCCCTAATTTTAAGATATTTCAGTCATGCCAGGATGCAGCCTTTCAAATGTACTTCTTTTCGGCCGTCTGTAAAAACCGCCCTCAGAAAAATGACCACTTAAGCAATAAAAATATGCCATTTAGAAGGAAGGATAAGCAAGGAGGCATGAAGTTGACTTATGGCTGCCTTCCATTCAACTTCTAGCTTTTCACTTGTGCCTCGGGGATTTGGGCTAAACCAATCGTATTCCTCAGTGCTCATTTTAACTGCTACACTTATATGCCTAAATAAATGATCTGAAATACATGTCCAAAATTCTTCTTGTATTTATTTGATGGCAAACTATGTGTTTTGTAAATGCAGTACACCAAAAGTACATATTGCAACGAGGCTTTGAACTGCTGTTTTAGCATAGAAGTTGTTTAATAACAATTCTCCTTATGGAGTATGCGACGAAGTCTATATGAACTGCAAACTTTTGGACCATATTTAGTGTCGTCATAATTGGGTAGCGGAATATATTTATGTCCCCTCTTGTGAGAATTTCGCTCTTGTCAGACTTGACGGTGTGATCAGTTTTTTGTTGAATGAGCCGCAATGTGGGAGTTGACGTCATTTCTCCTCAACACTGCTGCATGCCCAGCCATTCGCTTTCGGAGTAGTCTCCCTATTCTAATAGCAAAGCGCCGCCCTTTGATGCTTCATTTGTGACATAGCGCAGTCACTACCTTATTGATGGTGCGTTAGCTGAGGCACTTAGAGTTTATTAACTGGTGTACTGTGGTAGACAAGCACTGGTTTATTTGGTTAAAGTGCTCATACAGCACAGACTTCTTTCTAAGTGCTCTGATGAAACCTTGTAATAGGTTTTGCATACTGCAGCTTCCTCTCATATTAACATCATAAACAGGTAGCACAAACCTTACTTCAATAACTTAAAACGGTGAACTGTTTCCAGCCAAAGGCCATAGCAGTTAAGCTTGCAAAGTTCATTTCATTTTTTATAAATTGAAGAACCTTTGAAGGGTTAAGCTTATTTGAATGCTCGAGAAACATACGCTCGTGTACCCTTGTCCTGTCCTTCTGCCACATCGGCTGTTGGAAGAGTATGTGAACCTGTGCTGATAATGACCAACCACCCCACATTTCTCCGCCATCCTGGATGGTTCAATCGGCCTGATGGCTTTCGGTCAGAAGGAAAGGATTGGTGCCTGTCTGCTTTCTATGGATACAAAAGACAGACGAGTTGTGATGGTGTCTACCTCTCCAAGGGCGATTATACAAACTGGCCGCAATTCAACAAAAGATGTGGTCGGTTTCGAAGGTCACATGAGTGCCTTTCGCTGTGCTAGGAATTATAAGCCTATAATTTCATCCTCGTTATTTCTGTTCAACAAGACGTTGGAAACTCTAAAACTAAGGCAAACATCAGTACTCTTATTGGGTTATTTTAAAGGGAAATTAATTCTTTGTCTTACATGATTCCATTGAAAACCAAGACAGGACACTGTAGGTTGTATGAATAATTATATTCTTTCTTCATGGTGCCCATAGGGTTACGGTGTCTTCGAAATATCTTGCTTAAAGATACTGCAGTTCATCAAAATCGTCTTGCGGTTGAACTTTTGAATAGGGCATTCATAAGGAAAGGCAAAATAAATTTTGCATTATCAAATATTTACTCTGATATTTTTGTTATCAAGGCTAATTATCTGTTATTTTGTTTAAAAAATGGTCTTGGACTTCAAGAAGTTAATGGTGCCGAAGGCTGACAAAATATGCATGCATTATGCACACGTGATTTCGTCGAAAGGTCCTATCTCAGTAATCGTAAAAATGATTTGACCGAAACAAATTTAACGCGTTTGATGCCATAATTATTTTTCTCTCCTTCGTCTCGGGCCTTGCTGAGAACAAAAATCTGAACACAGCCCCCTTTAAACAGCAGCTCATGTTTCATGCCAACTATCTTCGAAAGGCATTTAAGGAGACAAAGCACGTAGTCGCAAGCTGAAAAACTAAAAGGCAGTTTGATACTTATGACTGGACAAGTATTTCGCAAACACTCGCATCTAAGCGATAAAAAGTGTATTGTTAGTAAACGTTTTAGGCAATTGAAGGCTTGAAAAGCTGTATATATCACCATATTTAAGTTAAATCTGGTATAACAAACAACGCACTTTTAAAGTACTATTATGTCTGAGAAAATTAGCTGATACTTACTAAGATAACACCTCTTGAATATAAATAAACTACTGCTTTTCATATAAAAAAAATACTCAAGCATATGTTTCATTGTTTATTAACCGGCTTTTGAAACTATGCAGTATGGCCCGAGGAAAAATGAAGTTTTACGACGTACCTAGCACTGATAGAAATGTTAAGAGCATTATTGAATGCTTTGCACATCTCAATGTGCACCGGTTGGTCAAGGTTATTTCATTCTATCCAAAAAAAGTAATAAAGAACGCCAGTTAGCAGAAGCTAACGGCGGGCATGCCAATCACGCAGCACTCGATCAAGCAAGAATATTCCATTGTACAACCATATATCTGACACATGTCTGCGACCTCAAATGCGGTCATATGAGACTCCTCGAAAATCTCAAAAATTCTCATGCACTTACGTTTACCTTGTAGCGATTTGAGTATTCGCTAGACTTTATGCTTCAAAGAGGGCTGTGGTATAAATTAGGAAATTAGAAAAATTAGAAAAATCAGAAAAAAATGAAAATTTGAAACAATTTCTGATAGTTTTCACCATAGCTCTGAGACTGGACCTTTAATGAGGTCCGAACGTTTGTCCCAAACAAATCCATTTTTCAAGGGTCTGATTCTTTGGACAAATCATATGTACCTCTTGGAAATTCGCACATCTATCACCGAATATTTCCTTCTTTACATACTTAGACTTTTTTTCATAGCAGCAAAAGCAGGATAACCATTCAAATATACTTTCTCATAAACTTGATCAAGTTAATTTAATAACTTTTATTAAGCTGTTGCAGGCAGTAATAAATATGATAAGACGGTCTTTGCTAATGCGTTTCAGGTGAGGGCGAAGCACTGCTGTATCTTTGGACGCTAAATTATTCTTGCTGGTGCTTCCTTTTGTCCGCCACACTTCCAACCCCAACATCAGAACGTGCCCCATCCTAGCAAGTTTGTTGGTTGAATTGATAACTCTAAATCTCAGGTTAAGCCTCCAATCACAGCGTAATAAACATATATCCTGGCTTTTTACAGAGCTGGTCTAAAAACTAGCGGCAAATGTTGAGTAGCTGTTTTATTTTCTACGTAAGGAATGCTCGCACCGCATCTGACGACTGGCTTCCAGCCGAAAGCATAAAAATTGGGCACTATGGGAAGTTTTTTGCTCAATCCAATATGCGAGGACGTCGCCCTATACTTGAAAACATCGTTACCGCCTGAGCAGCAGCAGCAAAATATTTTTGTTCAAACTAATAACGCTCCTGCTTATTCAGCGCTGAGAATTTGCCTAAATCGGATAATTTGTCATCCGCCGAGGGCGCGGGCGAAAGGCGCTTCCAGTCGAAGTAATTACCATGTCACATGTCAGTGATAGAATTTTGGTAATTAACGGCTCGGATATGAACGAGAAAGCAATTACCGCCCGAATTACAACCACTAGCGGTGAATAGGGGAGCTGTTACTTATGGCAGGGGTTTGATGGCATGGCAAATGCATTCTATAATGCATCCTTAAGCGTCCATCACTTTTGCCTGTGACTACCTTTGGTGATGGATTCAAGTGCGAAGTTGAAAGATCGGACTACTAAGCCTCCTGCTCCAGCTTTCGCATCCCTTTCTTCTGGACTACTTCCTGGACTCTACTCTTTGTTTATATCGGTATTTGTGCATCAGCTTGGGATATGCAATTTTGTCCTTTTTGTAAACTACGTCCATTCCGAAAAGGGGCAAATGGGAAAACTAGTAAAAACGACATCTAAACGGGTCTTTCTTATTGTACTATTAGGCAAGAAGTTATTTGTTCAGTGTTTTAAAGCTCAACAAAGAGGAAAAATTGTGAGGGCGTGATCAAGGAAAACCACTATTACCTGGCATGCATTAGTTTGTATTTTAAGTGTCTAAAGTAGTGGAACGAAGCATGGGCAACACATCCCTATGGAACAAAGATTGAAGTCTCCGATGCACAGTCTAAAGGACAAAATAGACCTAGGTTGAGCAGCCTTTACCTCTCAATGTTGATTCCTGCGCTGCTTTTCCTCGTATGAACACGAGGCAGATCAAGTAAAATGCATTAACTAGGTTGTTTGAACAGAATTTATCCCATCGGTCACGAAATATTCTTCTTTATTCTTCTTCACTATGTAGAACAAAGGGAAACATGAGCAATGTGAACAATGGGAGCAAGTCCTAACTGTGGGTGGCAGCACAGACTTCAGTTTTTCGCTTGAGTAACCTCAGTTACACCAAAAAACCTAGTAATTTTATTTAGACTCCATGAGTACTATTTTCAGTACTAGCTTGATCCATATTGTATATTTCTTTTGATATTACCTACATACGAGTAGTAAATATTTCTATTATATTATAATTAAACGGTGGCACTATCAAAAGTATTAGTCGGTATTATATTCGTGTCAACAGTAATGATAATATTAAGGGTCATTATAATGGCAGGCACATTTAGAGCTCTCAGGGAAAGAATAAATATACCCCGTCCAATTCAGCAAGAACGAGGACAGAATCTCCAACATACGCAAGGAAGTTCAACACATAAAACTTCACTAGCCACCGTCTCCGTATGCGCTCATTAAGGCCAGACAGAAAAAACCACCATTGCTTTTGTCTCCCTTAGAGTAAAAATGGACTGCACCAGAGGCGACCGCATCTATTGTCTTAGGTCGTGGCGTGGGCATCGTCCATCGGCCGGCTGCTACTTTGCTTACAAGAGCCTGTGGATGACCCACGCGCTGGAATGAATTAGCATTTATAATTCACCAGATTTCCTTCAACAATTTGACCTTTCATAATACCAGTCAGTAGAAAAATTACTTCTGCTCACGGATTCGTTGACGAGGTGAATGTCGTTCGATGGTCAAACTGATATGTAAACTTAAAAGCAAGGCTGGAAAGTTGAGTACGCAATCACGCACCAAATGAGACAGGTCAGCAAAAATAGTAGGACGAGAAAAATTTGAGATTCGACATAAAATCCATAAATCGATACGTCTAATTTTTCTGTGTTAGTGCAGGTGGCTTAACTTCGGCGTTAGTAGTTCCAATGGACGTGGTAGTAGTAGTAGTAGTAGTAGTAGTAGTAGTAGTAGTAGTAGTAGTAATAGTAGTAGTAGAAGTAGTAGTATAAGAAGTAGTTGTAGTAGTAGTAGTAGTAGTAGTATTAGTATTAGTAGTAGTAGTAGTAGTAGTAGTATTTGTAGTAGTAGTAGTAGTAGTAGTAGTAGTAGTAGTAGTAGTAGTAGTAGTAGTAGTAGTAGTAGTAGTAGTAGTAGTAGTAGTAGTAGTAGTAGTAGTAGTAGTAGTAGTAGTAGTAGGAAGATGATTCTTACATAGAGAAACTGATTCCAGTATCTAAAGCAGGATCGCATGCGCGAGGGGGGGGGAATCAATACATGGAACCTGGCTCCTAATGGTTCTGAACAGGCACAAGCATATCTGCGTCCGCCCAACGAGAACTCGTAGTTCGGAGTCCTGACTGCTACTGTCATTAGAATGGATTCAATTAGTCTAAAGGCTGCTTTGATATTTCAGTGTCAAGAATGCGAAAGTCCATTTATTGCCTCTGCATGGCTCTGCCACTGGACCTTCGAAAACGTTTAAACGTTCAAATCAAGAAAATCTTACTTACAATGTCTGATTCGTTGAACGAATTCTCGGAACCTCCTGGACATTTGCCTATCCACCACCGAATATTTTCTTATTTTACATTCTCTGACTTTTCTTCAGAATATCGAATGCGGCATAACCGTTCAAAGATACCTTCCTCAATTCTGGGTCGATTTAATTTAAAACCGCATAGTAAGCTGAAAAAGGTGGTTAAATATGATAAGTTAGCCTTCGCTTCTCGTTGTCGGGTGGTTAGACACCACTGTACATTTTGCAGGCCTAATTACTTTTAATGTTCGCTTCCATTCACAACACTTTCGACCTCTTTCTCAGAAGGAGCCTTTTCCCAGTACTTCCCTAGGTCGCATTTAGGACTCCACATTTCTGGCATTATAAATCGGTCCAATCAAAGTATAGTAGGCACATACCCTAGCTTTTTCAGAGGTTGCTTAAAAACCAGTGGCAAATGTTGAGCAGCTGTTATATCTTCAATTTTCGTGATGCGTCTGAAGAGTGGCCTCCAACAGAAAGACTTAAAACGTGACAATATACGAAATTCCATTTTCGCTTCGTTCAGTATGTTAGTAAATGGTTCTATAATGGGAAAGATAAGTAGTGAGTTTGCATGAGCAACCGTTTAGTCCATAATAATAAAGTAAGGTGCATTTTATAACCAGTGTATTTTGTTAAGTTTCCTTAATTATAAACTATTCAAAGTAGGTAAAATCTCGGTTCTGACTTAGTTGACGTCCTTAGCGCACCGTTCGCCAATCCATTTCTAGATGATTAAAAACCAAGCGTAGATTTTTAAAGAAACAAACATATTAAGATTCCATAACATAAGCAGAGGAAAAGATATAAACTGGCAAATCATAGGAACTCTCCGTTTACTAATCGAAATGTGGTGTTTATGTAGTAAATCACGCATTTTCCTACGCATTCAATGGTGTATGCCATGAAAAGGAAGTTGTTTCGATGGCCAACACAGATTGGTAAGAGCCGATTTTTCGAAGGAAGTTAAAATCAAACCAATACTTTGGAATGTTTTATTATTTGTCCATAACAATAACTCTACATTCCACCCCACCGTAAAATGAAGTTAAAGGCTTTCCAAGTACCAGAAACTATTTGAACAACCATATTCTGTCTCCAGAGAAATTTCAAGTGTGTGCTTTTTTAATAAACTTCCGAACTTTCTAAAACCGATAGATTGCGGTGAAGAATAGAGGAGAAACAATGAGATTCCAAATCAAGAATGTCAATAAGTTTTTCGAGTTGCCTAAAAGACGAGGCAGAGTGGTTTACCGGTTTCAGTTTGCATGCCAGTGATTAAATGCCATTTAACGATTCATGCACTTGATATTTGCGCTGCCTGGGGTGTGCAATTAGGCGGTGTGCAAAGAAGGACCACAAGCTCGATCCATATTCATCGTGCACGTGGTTATTGATCCGCGGAGCATAAAACTGACAAAAACACTTTAGGGAAATATTAGAAAAACCGTTTACAAAACCTGTTTACGGATCCTTCCAGCAGTTGAAGTCCGAGTATTATTCTTGCTCAAACACATTTTCAACTTGGAGTGTAAGAGACGTGTGCCAGATCAGACTACCCTTATTCGCAGTAAGATCTCCCAATCAGCTGTGAAACTGCAAATATTAACTGCTAAAATCACCAGCTGATCAAAAGGATAACTGAACGGATAAGAACATGGGTGGAAATTCGCGAAATGTAAAAATACCCCGTCCAAAAAATGTGCTTGGTCCAGAGCATTGTGCAAACCCGAAGAACGCTCACACCCCTACCTCAAATGCCAGTTGAGTTGTTCATCTGGACTAACCACCGAGAATCTGCCATCTGCTACCACTTCCCCTTGCGATCACAAACGCCATCCACCTGCTTAGGTCCAGCCTCCGCACACTACCTCAGTCTTCTGTCAGGCATTAAACAAAATCTAGCCGTTGGTTACGTCTGAAGAGCAGACCGAGCCGAGTTTGAGGAACGCATATAGGGGATGGGTGGGGTAGAATTAACTGTTACAAAGTGAGGTTCTGACAGTACACATTAAGCTGGACATCTAAATTACTGCAGAATAGAAAATTCGTAAATGTTCGGAGATTTGGAGATAATAGTCTTTTTGCAGCTAGACTGCAACAGCACCTGGTTGATTTTATGAGCAAGGCCCAGGCAAGTGGGGTCAACAGAAATATCCGGAATGCAAAATAAACTAAGGCTGATTTTGCTACCGTTTTTTAATTTATACGATTTTAATTTTGTCTTTTCCTTGCAGCTCTGCGGGTTCATTTCATACAGACTGAGACCGAGAATGAGCCTTGAAACAATAAATGCATACGCAGCAATTAGAACTTCTAAGGCTTATCCAGTAACTGAAACTAAAATCTCGGCTGCACAAGAAAGGTTACCAGGAACACTACTGTTTAGCACAAAACGATCCTTGCTGTTTCCCTGTCTGTGTAAACATCAGTGTCTGATTATTAATAGTTACTGGTCACGTGACTGTCTTCGCGGAATGTAGATTCTGAAGCCCTATGACAGAACAAAATCAGCCTTAGTTTATTTTGCATTCCGGATATTTCTGTTGACCCCACTTGCCTGGGCCTTGCTCATAAAATCAACCAGGTGCTGTTGCCGTCTAGCTGCAAAAAGACTATTATCTCCAAATCTTCGAACATTTACGAATTTTCTATTCTGCAGTAATTTAGATGTCCAGCTTAATGTGTACTGTCAGAACCTCACTTTGTAACAGTTAATTCTACCCCACCCATCCCCTATATGCGTTCCTCAAACTCGGCTGTGTCTGCTCTTCAGACGTAACCAACGGCTAGATTTTGTTTAATGCCTGACAGAAGACTGAGGTAGTGTGCGGAGGCTGGACCTAAGCAGGTGGGTGGTGTTTGTGATCGCAAGGGGAAGTGGTGGCAGATGGCAGATTCTCGGTGGTTAGTCCAGATGAACAACTCAAACGCATGAGAATACCAAATGTTATCATGGGGCGTTTGAGGTAGGGGAATGAGCGTTCTACGGGTTCACACGATGCTCTGGAACAAGCATATTTTCTAGAAAATCACTGGTATTCAGGCTTGAGTTTAATTTTGCTGACAGCTGCTTAAAGAAGACTCAATGGTAATTCAAATCATTGCTATATAGATAATTGTTGAAAAGGAGTTTCGCGTTTATTGTGCATTGTAGATATTATTTTGAGTGTTTTAATCTGCTTTTCTTTTTTGATTGATTATCAACAGGAATAGGTAGAAGTAATACACCTTTTCCATGAACAATGTGTGTGTGTTAATAGTTATGATATTTCCAGTAAACTCTTTGCTATTCTTTTAAGTTTGAGATCCTTGATGTCGTCAACGAATTCGATGGTTCCTTTTGAACGATTTTGAACTATCTGATTTCGAGTTTTTCTGCCAATCACTTTGCTGTCACCCGGTAGGAAGATTTCACAAAGTAAGGATCGATAAAGTAGGCGGACTACAAATCCGAGTCGTTTGCCAACTTTCTGGTGGTACTCAAGTTCGCAGTCGCTTATTAAATACTCTGCCTGCAGTCTCCCAGGTGGTAAATAATTACGGTGACGAAGTTAGCTAGGCAATAGTTTTTAGCGTCTAAATTCTTAAGCCGTTTCTTTTTGTATGCTGTGGCTGGCAGTCTTGTTACATAGACCGCTCCGTTCATTAAAGTCTGAACTAATTACTGAGATATTTTATTGTCTCAAAAATTTTGTCATCCATTGATGTGTGCCTTTGTGTGTAATCTTCAATTTCTGGCCTTCTTTAGGTACTGGCAAAGGCAACTAGTTTGTGTTGATAGAACATTTTGATTTTTCTGTGAAGAGTCAAATTTTATCCTTGAATTTGCTTCCGGATTTTTCTAACTGGGTTTTTATTTTGGCTTATTCGACTTTTCGACGGAGGAAGATCAAATGTTTACCGAGCGACACTGCTACATTTACTGTTTTTTTTACTGTAACAGACGAATTTTTTTGAATGTGTACATCTTTATACTCTGAACGTCATGCCCCCTAAACGGGGTGGGGGTAGATGCGTTGGACTATCACGGGGCACAGTAGACGTTATTCTGGGATGCGGCTCCATAACATCTTCTGAACATGAGGGCGTGTTGGCATGCGTAGGTGCAGATTCACACCGCACCAGCCACCTGTGCGCGATTTCGCATCTGGTCTTCTCGACTCTGCCTTGACATCGGGCACAGACGGGCCAGGAAAGAGAGAGTGCGGTGGCTGCATCGCAAGTTTACCATCACTTAAAACTAATTCACGTGAATTTTACCACCACCATGATGTGAAACACTTGGTGAACCGCGTCGGAATTGATGGTCAAAATGTCACATATTCTGAATGCCTTCGCTGTGCTCCAAGCTCGTTTGTTTTCTGAAGAAACGAAGCCGTCGTTGTCTTTCTATCGTTTCTTGCTAGGAATTAATTTAATAACTAAGAACTGTTAATAATTATTCTTCATCCCTCTTCACTCGTTGTACAACTCCTTATGGCTTGTACGCCTCCGTCGCAGCGATTTACAATACTGATCTGTGTTCCTGCTTTTTTCGGTACGGTCAGCGATGGACTTTATCACCACGCATTTGGCGTTTAAACGCAGGCACTTACTGAAAACCTACGACATTATGGACCTTTGAACTGCTTTGATGTTGCGAATGATTAAAAAATTAATTTAATTTACTCTGTATAGGTCTGATGAGAAGGTTTTGAAAGTACCCAGTGATTTGCGCGTTGATAAGTTTTTAGTGAGGATTTTGCGCTCCCTCTTCACTCATCCACCTCCCTCCGACGACAAAATAAAGTCAAGTAGATTGGAGATTGATGGGAGCTTGGTGGCCGACATAAACGAACAGTCAGTCTCTGCATCCCGAACCCAGGATCTGGTCATTTCTTGTTGCAATAAGGAGTGCGTTGGATCTCACGTGACCGAGGATGCAATAGGGGCCATATTTTTATAGAGGCATTGTAGCTTTACCCTTGGTACGTAAAAAGGCCGAGTTGCCTCGTTAACTGGTAGTCTTCTAAGCCACAACTCCTAACGCATCGTGAAATATTCAAACGCATCTTAGTTACTGTAGTTGAAAGTGTGCTGATTTACCGTGGTAGTGGGTTTCTCGCTGTCGACCTCATTCTTTCTTCCCTCTTCCGTGTACCAATCAACCGTCTGAGCCTGTCTCTCATCACCATCATCTGATGAGCCCAGTTGCTGAATAGCCGGTTCGAACAATTGTGATCGTTATGGTAACTGAGGAAACCTGCCTAAACTAAAGAAATTATAGTACCGCGTACACAGACGGAAACCTAAAAACTTTTAAAACGGACTTTATTTAACGAAAAAATCTTTTACTCTTGAACAAATCCCTAGGTGGGTCAGGAAAATTAATTGTTGAAACTGTTGAAAACGAAATGCTAACGTTTTCAAATAAATGAAAGTATCAGACAATTATGTGAACACTTTTGGTGTGAGCTGGGGTTTCCTGTTTCTCATTTGGTTTTCAAGTAATTATGCGAGCTTTTTAACACTACAAATACCCTTTATTTACTTTTCCGTACTCGTGGACCAAATTCATTTGAGCTAAACTGACTTGATGTCGTAATTTGGTTTACTTACGCCATCTCCAAATTCATCAAAATACGTCGATGGTAGAGAGCATATCAGCCTCAGTTTACTGTTTCGTGACTGTTATTCGAACATTTTGTCTCGTTTATTCATCTGTTTATAGGTGCGTTTCATTAACGTTATGCCTAGGAGAGCACTCATTAAACGTAGACATGGGTAGCAAGTCCATGGCCATCCGCATAAGAAATGGAAATAAAGACGACCTTCATTGATGTTTTAGCTGGACTCCATCCAAACACTTTTTGTTTTGTTTTGTCAACGTCGAAACCTGTGGTACAAAATTGAGCAGCTGCGTTTCAATGGAAATCAAATGTGAATGGGGAAGAAAGAATAGTAACTTCACTAACGCCCGAGCAGGGCTTAAAATAGCCTGGTTTAAAAGATGGCTATAGGAAGTTTCACCCTACTTTCAACATCTGTACTCGTTTGGCAGACGGGCGCTCACCGATCAGTTGCATGAACCATTCGTCCCGTATTGCCTTAGGGATCACTCTTGAGCTTCGCCAGCAACCGCACAACGGCTATTATTATAATTGCCTGTTATAAATAGAATAAATTTGAATTGCGAAGGGCGTCAAAAATCAATGAGAAAAAGCATACTACGTATGTAGCCATTTTTGCCCAGTATGCGTTTTGCGGATGGTCAGAAAGAAGCTTGTACAAAAGACAGTATCCTGAGGTGGCTGAAGCTTCTATGGAGACGACTGCGTAACAATCGACATAACTACACTAATTAAGTAATTTATTTGAATAAAAAACACATTTTAGAATTTTAATTTACCTTTAAGGAAAAAGGACTTCAACTGTAACTCGTACTTATTAAAATAAATTGAAGATTGAAAGACTACAATTTATTAAACGGAATTCAAACTCCGGCTACCAATCAAGTCAAAAGTTAAGGCTCAATGCAATCTGATCATGTGACATACATACATGTATATCGTGAATGCGTTTGATCCTCTCTAAATGTTCATAGAATGAACTGTGACATAGACCTAGTGTCGCGGACTCCGGATGACCCTGTTCGGTACGCTTCCTTCGAATAACAGTTATTAGATGATCATGCTTAAATAAATTTAGATTTTGTCCATTTTGCATGTGCATGAAGCAGAATCCACTGTCGTACAGGATTGCCAGGATAAAGGCCTTGTACACCAGGATCTTTTTGAAGCTCGAGATGTTATTGTGAGTCCAAAAGTATTTTTTGGGCTCCCAAAATGCCCAAGTACACTATCCGTCACGTTTTCCCGCAGCCTAACCGCAAGATACATATGTGGAACATTTTTATTCTTCGAGTATGTTACCATTAAACCCGAAATAATGTCCTGTTGTTGAACAATGCTTATCTCCATTACTATTGTCTTCGGGATGTTAATAGATAAATAGGCTGATTTATCTAATTATTTCACCCGCAAAAATACATTTTACAGGTCAGTATGTTTTGCGATAGAAGAACGATATCTTTACTGGCTTCGAAATCAGTACATTAGCGTCTTTGATACAAATTTGACACACAAATACCCTCAAACTATACGGTTATGTTCTTCGGCCTGTAATTGTTTTGCTTGATTTCCTTTGTCCTTTTATGACTGATCTGCCAGTCCGCCGGCTTACGATATTAGACTTCCGGCCTTTAATACTCCTCTTCCTTAAATACAGCTGTGCAATTTTTACAGTAAATTGCCTAATTCAGGAAATTTCGAGATCAAACTTTGAGGTGGTAGTATGGCATACAATTTATGGTGGTATTTTTGTTTGCTGGAATAAACCGGTGCACAAAAATCTGTTCAAGATCACGATTTTACTTCAGATCTGTTTATTTAAGTAAAAATGCGGCTAAACAGGGCCAAATCTGATGTTTATTGCTATATAGAAATTTACCTACGCTAGTGAAATCTACGAATCAAAAACTTTTGTTTCTGTGCGTTGTACTACAAATGAATATAAATAAAAGACAGCAAGAGTTTCAATATATTCCTTAAGATAAGACAAATTTGATTTTGAGTTCACGAAAATCAAGTAAATGCAAATAGAAGGAATTTCATTGTTTTCAAAAACGGGCATATTCAGTTTAAAAATTCAGCTTTGCAAATTCGGGACATTTTGTACAAAAATACTCGTTAATTAATTAGTGTGAATTTACTTTGTTTTATCACACCGATAATAATGACCTTCAACACGCATATATATATATATATATATATATATATATATATATATATATATATATATATATATATATATGGCAATTATTTACCCGATATATATATATATATATATATATATGAGAAGAAGATGCGATCACGGGAACCATGGTTTTATTGTCCTGACGTTTCAAAATCAAACAAGAATTCATCGTCGGAGGTAAATATTGTACCGCCCTCACAGTATTTGTAGGTGGTAACATTTCGGCTAATACGGGATTACCAAGGTTATTGAATTTGCGTAGAGGATGGGTCGGGTTGGTGGTGGAGATCCTCAGTCATCATGCTGCTTGATGAGCAGGGTGCTCTTCCATCCTTGGCGATTATCCTTTGCCTGTTCACTGAGTCCGTGGTGGACTGGGGGAGGGCGGGTGATTGCTTGTTCTCAATCTGGTCGGGGGCCGTCGTTCGCACGTTGGCAGTAGTCCTCAGTACCCTCATCGACCGAAGCTGCCACCCCAGGCTGTTCATCTTGGTTGCGATCGCACCTCGATGTGTATTCGCAACTGCCGGATAAGTGGTTGAGCTGACCGAGGCGATAACTGTTCCTTCGTCGGGTCTTGGTTGTGTTGCGATTGCGTGCGTGTCCGCCATGGACTCACCCATGTTCGGATGCACGTTAAACCTATGTTCACGTTTGCTCTTTCGATCATTGAGCTGCGTCCGGAGAGCTTGGTAGGCCGTTGGAAGCGTATCACAACGATTGATGGAGGTTGTTCCCGTGTGCCAAGCCTATATTGTTTCCCTTGCCACGCGGTCACTTCCTCGACCAAGAATTTCAGCATTCTGGAAGGCGAACGTGTGTCCAGAGTCTGCGCAGTCGTCCGCCACCAAAGACAGCGGGTCCATTCTTCTTACCGCCCTCATGTCTTCTCCGACCCGGGTTTGTAGACGTTTCCCGGTTTCTCCAATGTAGTTGACTGCGCAGAAATTGCATTGAACCCGGTAGATGACGTTTGTTGTTTCACCTCGGGGCAGGGGGGCCTTAGGCCTCATAACCAGATGTCGAATGGTTGACTCCGGCCGGTGGGCGATGCCGATCCCCATCGATCTTAGGAGACGGTAAACCGCCTCTGAAACACCGTCAATGTATGGCAACGCTCGCCATATCTTTGGCTGTTTGGTCGCTGGTCTTCGGCTTTGCCTGCACTGTCTGCTACATTCAATGAAGTTGCGGGGATACCCGTTGGCCATGAAGAGGCGTTGGAGGTATCGAAGTTCTGCCTTTCTTTCGCCTGGCTCGCTGCAGTGTGTTTCAGCCGTTTTGTATAGCGTTCGAACACAACTGCGTTAGTGGCATGACGGATGTTTGCTATGGTAGCTCAGAATTTGGCGGGTACTGGTGGCCTTCCTATACACCGTCGTTTTTAGGTCCCCACTGGGTTTTCGATGGACGAGAACGTCTAGGAATGGCAGCTGGTTGTTGACTTCAACCTCCATTGTAAACTGGATGTCAGGGAAAATAGAATTCAAACTGTCATTAAATACCTTGACCATTTTGCGCTCGATGATGACAAAGGTATCATCCACAAACCGAGTCCAGAATTTCGGTTTGTTGTTTGCGAAAACCAGGGTCTCTTCTTTTTGGAGAACTGCCTCTGCGATGAAACCCGAGAGTGGCGATCCCATTGGCGTCCCTTTGACCTGCTCGTACGTTGTTCCTTCGAAAGTGAAGTACGTCTTCAGGCAGAATTTTAAGAGCTGGATGAGATGTCTCCCTTTCACCGTCTCGTTGTACCTGCTCTCGAGCAGTTCGCTGACCGTTTCGACTGCTAGGCCTTGTGGGATCGAGGTGAAGAGAGAGGTGACATCGAATGACACCATCACCTCGTCTGCAGTAATTTGCACTCCATGGAGCTGTTGCAGGAATTGAGTTGCTGAACAGACCGTCGTGGTTTCGTCCGAGGTGAGTGACCGCAAATTTCGGAAAGCCATTTCACCAGATGAAAGGGTGGTGCACCGCGCAATGACACGATTGGCCATAAGGGGATACCAGCCTTGTGTACTTTTGGTAGTCCGTTGAACCTTGCTGCGGCCGCGTCTATTGGTTGAATGGTCAGTCGTACCGACTTAGTAATGGCCTTGTTCTTTTGCATGTCGGCGAGTGTCTTGTCAAGTTCCGTTACAAGTTTCTTCGACGGTTCATCGTCACATGGCAGGTACGCCTGTCGGTCCTCCAGTAAGGCTTTGGCCTTCTGGATGTAGTCTGTCTTATTCATCACTACTGTGGAGTGTCCTTTGTCGGCTGGCAGAATCACGATGCTGGTGTCAGCCCTCAGTGTCTTGAGAGCACTCTGTTCCGCTCTGGAAATGATTGTACGTGGTTTGTGTGCCATCACCAAAGAGGTTATCTGCTGCCGAATAAGGGGCTTTATTTCGTCGGATTCCCCGGTTCGTTTGACAATCGACTCGACAGTGGCCACGAGATTTACCGGATCAGCGTCTGCGATGTTAAAGCAAGCTTCGTGACTCAGCACTTTCAATTGTGCAGGCGACAACTGCTTCGATGACATATTGTGCACCAGAACTTCGTTCTCTTCTTGAGATGAATGCGTGATATTTCGAAGCTTATCCGCCAGCTCCGCATCTCTCGTTGCTCGTAGCTCTCTGGCCCGTTTATCAATCACCTGCTGCAGCAGCCTGACTCCGTCCTCGCCGATTAGTTCAGCGCACTGTGCAACCGCTTGGCTCAAAACCCCATTGTATTTGCGCAGTCGAAGATGGCAGTCTTGGAGGAGCACCCGAATCATTCGTCTGCTATGTTGTGTCACCCACCGTTTCGCCAGACTTGTGTTCACCGGTGGCTTGTAGGACAAGCTTTTGGGAAGCACGTGATTGTGAAGGCATTTGTGAAGGAATTGAATTTGCGCGTACGTTGATGACAGACGAAGGGCAAATATTTCCCAACGTCGTGCTGACTCAAGCGCTTCGCGCCCGAAAATATTGCTAATAGAAGCATAGATGCGCGTTCCCGGAAGTAAATGAGAAGAAGAGGCGATCACGGGAACCATGGTTTTATTGTCCTGACGTTTCAAAATCAAACAAGAATTCATCGTCGGAGGTAAATATTGTACCGCGCCTCACAGTATTTATAGGTGGTAACATTTCGGCTAATACGGGATTACTAAGGTTATTGAATTTGCAAAGAGGAGGGGCCGGGTTGGGGGTGGAGATCCTCAGTCATCATGCTGCTTGATGAGCAGGGTGGTCTTTCATCCTTGGCGATTATCCTTTGCCTGTTCACTGAGTCCGTGGTAGACTGGAGGAGGGCGGGTGATGGCTTGTTCTCAATCTGGTCGAGGCCGGCGTTCGCACGTTGGCAGTAGTCCTCAGTACCCGCATCGATCGAAGCTGCCGCCCCAGGTTGTTCATCTTGGTTGCGATCGCACCTCGATGTGTATTCGCAACTGCCGGATAAGTGGTTGAGCTGACCGAGGCGATAACTGTTACTTCGTTGGGTCTTGGTTGTTTTGCGATTGCGTGCGTGTCCGCCATGGACTCACCCATGTTCGGATGCACATTAAACCTATGTTCACGTTTGCTCTTTCGATCATTGAGCTGCGTCCGGAGGGCTTGGTAGGCCGTTGGAAGCGTTACACAACGATTGATGGAGGTTTTTCCCATGTGCCAAGCCTCTATTGTTTCCCCTGCCACGCGGTCACTTCATCGACCAAGAATTTCAGCATTCTGGAAGGCGAACGTGTGTCCAGAGTCTGCGCAATGGTCCGCCACCAAAGACAGCGGGTCCATTCTTCTTACCGCCCTCATGTCTTCTCCGACCCGGGTTTGTAGACGTTTCCCGGTTTCTCCAATGTAGTTGACTGCGCAGAAATTGCATTGAACCCGGGAGATGACGTTTGTTGTTTCACCTCGGGGCAGGGGGGCCTTAGGCCTCATAACCAGATGTCGAATGGTTGACTCCGGCCGGTGGGCGATGCCGATCCCCATCGATCTTAGGAGACGGGAAACCGCCTCTGAAACACCGTCAATGTATGGCAACGCTCGCCATATCTTTGGCTGTTCGGTCGCTGGTCTTCGGCTTTGCCTGCACTGTCTGCTACGTTCAATGAAGTTGCGGGGATACCCGTTGGCCATGAAGAGGTGTTGTAGGTATCGAAGTTCTGCCTTTCTTTCGCCTGGCTCGCTGCAGTGTGTTTCAGCCGTTTTGTATAGCGTTCGAACACAACTGCGTTAGTGGCATGACGGATGTTTGCTATGGTAGCTCAGGATTTGGCGGGTACTGGTGGCCTTCCTATACACCGTCATTTTTAGGTCAACACTGGCTTTTCGATGGACGAGAACGTCTAGGAATGGCAGCTGGTTGTTGACTTCCACCTGCATTGTAAACTGGATGTCAGGGAAAATAGAATTCAGACTGTCGTTAAATTCCTTGACCATATCCCGCTCGATAATGACAAAAATATCGTTTACATACTGAGTCCATAATTTCGGTTTGTAGTTTGCGAAAACCAGGGTTTCTACTTTTTGGAGAACTGCCTCTGCGATGAAACCTGAAAGTGGGGATCCCATTGGCGTCCCCTTGACCTGCTCGTACGTTGTTCCTTCGAAAGTGAAGTACGTCTTCAGGCAGAATTTTAATAGCAAACATCCGTCATGCCACTAACGCGGTTGTGTTCGAACGCTATACAAAAGGGCTGAAACACACTGCAGCGAGCCAGTCGAAAGAAAGGCAGAACTTCGATACCACCAACGCCTCTTCATGGCCAACGGGTATCCCCGCAACTTCATTGAACGTAGCAGACAGTGCAGGCAAAGCCGAAGACCAGCGACCGAACAGCCAAAGATATGGCGAGCGTTGCCATACATTGACGGTGTTTCAGAGGCGGTTTCCCGTCTCCTAAGATCGATGGGGATCGGCATCGCCCACCGGCCGGAGTCAACCATTCGACATCTGGTTATGAGGCCTAAGGCCCCCCTGCCCCGAGGTGAAACAACAAACGTCATCTACCGGGTTCAATGCAATTTCTGCGCAGGCAACTACATTGGAGAAACCGGGAAACGTCTACAAACCCGGGTCAGAGAAGACATGAGGGCGGTAAGAAGAATGGACCCGCTGTCTTTGGTGGCGGACGACTGCGCAGACTCTGGACACACGTTCGTCTTCCAGAATGCTGAAATTCTCGGTCGAGGAAGTGACCGCGTGGCAAGGGAAACAATAGAGGCTTGGCACATGGGAACAACCTCCATCAATCGTTTTGTGACGCTTCCTACGGCCTACCAAGCTCTCCGGACGCAACTCAATAATCGAAAGAGCAATTGTAAACATAGGTTTAACGTGCATCCGAACATGGGTGAGTCCATGGCGGACACGCACGCAATCGCAACACAACCCAGACCCGACGAAGGAACAGTTATCACCTCGGTCCGCTCAACCACTTATCTGGCAGGTGCGAATACACACGGAGGTGCGATCGCAACCAAGATTAACAGCCTGGGGCGGCTTCTCTCTCTCTCTCTTACACACACACATACGACAGTTCGACCGTCGTAGTCCGAGGATGTCCACCGTATGCTCCATGGGAAAGTGGAGCAGGGACGGTGACTTGCGTGTGATTTAGTTTTAAGTGATATAAGACTTGCGCTGCATCTACCGCACTCTCTCCTCCCCCACCTGAGCCCGGTGTCAAGACAAAGTCAAGAAGACCGGAGGCGGAAGAGGACGCAGGTAGCTGGCACGGCAGGAGCTGCCCCTGGGCGTGCCACCACACCTGGCTCGAATTCCATGGAGTGGGAGTTCCATAAAGGCCATATAAAGAAGGAGCCATCGCAACCTGACTCTCAGTCCGCCAGTCAGCCACTCCACACAAAACACATATTGGGCTGACCACGCTGTCCGAGTTATCTCGTCAGTTGGCAACCTTCCAAGCCACGGCTTTTAGCGCACCGTGATAATTTCAAGTGCGTCAGATTGTTTATAATAAAGAAAATACGCTGAGCTCTCGACCTCACTCTCTCCCCCAACCCCACAATCAGACCACTGTCCGAGCCGGTCAGTTGTCTGATGCGGAAGCGGGCGCAGCTGCTGGTGACCTCGTCTACGTGTACTACGTACCTGACCTGGCCCCCCAAACATAAGCACCAGGATTTCACACAACAGGCGGTTGAACGGCATACACCTCACATGTGTGAGATAGCCAGAGGTCACGTTAAGATGGAGCCATCGCAATCTGACTCAGTCCGCCAGTCAGCCACTCCACACAAAACACACATTGGGCTGACCACGCGGTCCGAGTTATCCCGTCAATTGGCAACCTTCCAAGCCACGGCTTTTAGCGCACCGTGATAGTTTTTAAGCGCGTCAGATTGTTTATAGTGAGGAACATGCGCTGAGCTGTCGACCTCACTCTCTTCCCCACCCTCACAGTCAAACTACTGTCCGAGCCGGTCAGTTGCCTGATGTGGGAGTGGGCGCATTGGCTGACGGATCAGAGTACCCGTCTTCGTGCGCCACAGCACGACCTGGCCCCCATAACGCACACACCAGGATTCACAAACTCAGGGGATATGGAGCGGCCATCGCCGTCTGACTCCCAGTCCACTCGTCAGCCACTCGACACACACAGCACATACACTGAGCCTACGGCGTGGTCTGGTGTACGCGTCAGATTGGCAGCCTTCCCAGCCACGGTTTCTAGGAAACCGTGATATATTCTGGTAAATGGTGATTGTGAGGGTGTTGTCGATGTATTGGTGTAAGTAGTGTGCGCTGATGTAGCTTAGCCTCCGGTGGTTTACCGGAGGTTGTCGTGGAGGCGCATGTGTCCAAATAGGCCCATGCGGTGTGTAATGTGCGGGAACAGTGAGGGCAGTGAAGGCGTGCGCGTCGACTGTATGTCAGAGCCCCAGGCACTGGTTCAGCAGCCTCTGTGCGATGGATTTGCAGGTAACCGACCAGGCCGATGCGTGAGTTGAAGTTGTGGGCGCACTGTGGGCAGGAGAAATGAATAGAGGCTGAGGGGGATGTCATTCATGGTAGGAGGGGTTGCAGGGGCGCTAAGAATGGCAGGAGCGGAGGGTGTGCATGATGTATCGGTTTTGTTGGCATTGTGGTGTATTCCGCTGTCATGGATGCGCATGTGACCAAATAGGCCCATGCGATTAGTGAATGCGCGATGACAGTGAGGGCAGTGGAGGCGACGATCTCTGCTGTGTGATGGTGCTCCAGGCACTGGCTCACTGGTCTCTGTATGATGTATTCGAAAGTGACTGACCAGGCCGATGCGTGAGGTGAATGTGCGGTCGCATTGAGTACAGCTTAGGAGAGATTCCCCATCGCTGATGGTGATGGTGGTGGTAGTGAAGGCGAAGGCAGTGGTGGCTGCGGTGGCGGGGGTAACAGGCGATGAGTAGATGGATGTGGTCTCTATGATGGTAGGAGTAATGGAATTGATGCCGGGAGTGAGGGTGGGGGAGTCAGAAGGAGGGTTGGTAGAATTTGACGTAGAAATTGTAATTGTATGATTGTTGGTGCATTGCGTCCGAAGATGTCCAACCAGGCCGATTCGCGTGCGGAAGATGCGTTGACAGCGCGGGCATGTTGGCAGGGCCTGGGCCTTGGCGGTGTTTGTCCGGGGCGCTGTTAACTTTCGTACCGCTCTTTTGGCCTTGGCGGTGGCGATCCGGTTGGCCTCATAGATTGCTGCACCAGTCTTCACGGATCTTCTCTATGCCGCTCTATCCTGTGCGAGGTCCTCCCAGGTCGCCGGGTTGATCTGCAGTTGCTTAAGCGATTTCTTCAAAGTGTCCTTGTAGCGTCGTTTTTGACCTCCCTGTCGGCAAGCACCCGTAGCGACATCTCCGTAGAAAAGTCGTTTGGGTAGTCGCTCGTCGTCCATTCTTACCAGGTGGCCGCTCCATCGCAGTTGCACTTGCCTCAGCATGGCATGGATGCTGAGGATTATGGTTCGCTCCAGGACTTCCGTGTCCGGGATCCGGTCTTGTTATCTCAGCTTCAGTATTCTGCGGTGGCAGCTGAGATGAAAGTGATTCAGCTTCCTGGCTTGGTTCGAGTAGACGGTCCAGGTTTCCGCTCCGTAAAGAAGTGTCGTCAAGACGACAGACTTGTACATCTTCAGTTTGGTGTTCAGGTGAATACCGTGGCGATTCCACACGGAGGCCTGCAGCCGGCCAAGAGCCTGACTAGCTTTGGAGATCTGTTGGGCAACCTCGTCATTGATTCTCGTGTTGCGCGACATCGTGCTTCCTAGATAAGCGCAGGTTTCCACATTTTTGAGTTGAGCACCGTTGACATTGATTCGAGGAGCATTGTATTCCGCGCTGGGTGGCGGCTGGTGCATGACAACCGTTTTGGCTGTACTGATTGTTAATCCAAAATCGGCGCAGCCTTCGGCGAAGAGGTCCATGCTCCTTTGCATGCCCTCCTCCGTCACTGTGTTAAGAGCGCAGTCGTCCGCGAAGAGCAAGTCATGGACTGTAGTCGTAGACACGCGCGTTGGAGCCTGCATACGCCGACTGTTGAGAAGGTGCCCGTCAGTTCTGTAGGCGATGCAGATATCAGGATGCTCATCACGGTAGGCGTCCATCAGCATATCCGAGAACATGAGACTGAAGCGGGTGGGGGCCAGTACGCAGCCCTGCTTCACTCCGTTGGTCACTGCGAATGCTTCGGATACCGTCCCCGTTGTCAGTGACGCGCGCCGTCATCCCGTCATGAAGCTGACGCACCATGTGCGTGAACCGCTCATGACAGCCGAATTTCTGCATGACTTTCCACGGTCCGTCACGATTCACCGTGTCAAAGGCTTTCGTTAGATCCACGAAGTTAGTGTATAGGTGAGTTCGCATCTCCTGACACTTCTCTTGTAGCTGGCGGGCGGCAAAGATCATATCGTTTGTTCCGCGGTGTCGGCGGAAGCCACATTGGCTTTCCGGGAGCAGGCCCTGCTCTAGGTGACCGTTAAGACGATTGAGAAGGATACGGGCGAAAATCTTCCCGGCGATGTTGAGCAACGAGATGCCTCTGGGAGTATCACAGAGTTGCCGGTTCCCTTTTCGTTTGTAGAGATGGACGATGGTCGCGTCTTTGAAATCCTGAGGAACTTGTCCTTGGCATAACATCTCCTGTAAGAGTGTTGCGAGTTCTGCCATCAGCCGGGGCCCACAGTGCTTGTAGACTTCCAGTGGGATTGCGTCGGATTTCGGTGCTTTACCGCTGGAAATTTGCTGCACGGTCCGGATGGTTTCTGGTAAGGAAGGCGGCAGATCCAGGTCATTGTTCGTGTCCACTTGAGGGAGCCGGTCAATGGCAGCAATGGAGATGGCTGATGAGCAATTAAGGACATTTATGCAGTGCTCGGCCCAGTGCTTCAGAATTTGCGATTTCTCTGTCAGCAGTGTTGTGCCGTCATAGCTGAGCAGCGGTGCGGACCCCTTGATACACGGGCCGTAGATGGCCTTGATGGCTTTGAAAAAGTTTCATTTCATTGCAGTCCACATACCCCTGGATTTCCTGAGCCTTTCGGATCATCCAGGCATCCTGCATCTCCCGCAGCCGTTGTTGTACAAGGCATCGGCATCTGAAAAAAGCTGCTTTGGTCGCGTCAGTCCGAAGGTCCATGTAGGCTTTGTGTAATCCATTCTTCTCCGCGAGTAAGTTGCTGATGTCGGCGTCATTGTCGTCAAACCAGTCCTGGTGTCGACGGTGTGCGCGTCCGAAAACATCGAGGGCGGTGGACTGGATGACATTTCGCAGTTGACACCATCGTGTCTCCACGGTAGCGTTATCATCTGGAGCATGCAGGTCCTCCAATTTCTCGGTTATTTGGTTGCTGAAATCAAAACAGTAAGCAGGCAAATTTAATAAAAGAATATTTAACTAACATGGCGGCCTCTTACCTTGGGGCCTTCGTCGGGGTTGCAGTCGGAGCCTCATCTGGGAGATGACGAGGTGGTGATCTGTCCAATCATCGGCATCGCGGATCGCCTTGGTTACCAGCACGTCCTATCGATCTCGCCTCCGGACGAGAACATAGTCCAGCAGATGCCAGCGCCGCGACCGAGGGTGCACCCACGTGGCCTTCTCCCGCGTCAGAAGGCGGAAGAAGGTGTTGGTCAGCAGGAGACGGTGTTCCACACACGTGCGCAGAAGAAGGAGGCTGGTATTGTTACAGCTACCGAGACCGTGGGGACCCAGCACTCCCTGCCAGGCAGCGTGGTCCGTCCGGACGCGGGCATTGAAGTCACCAAGGACAATAAACTTGTCCTCTTTCGGCACAGTCGCCAGCAAGGCGTGCAGGTCCTCGTAGAATTTGTCCTTCACCGCATCAGATCTCGTCATTGGGGAAGCGTAAGCGCTGATGATGGTGGCGAACGGGTCTCCCCGAAGAGGCAGGCGGCGGCTCATCAGGCGATCATTGATACCCTGCGGCAGACAGGGCAAACGTCCCACGATGTCGTTACGGATGGCAATGGTAACACCAGCGTCGCGTCGCTCTGCCTTTGGCCAGCCGCTCCAGAAGAAAGTGTAGCCGGCCCCCACCTCCTCCAGCTGACCCTGCTCAGAGAATCAGGTCTCGCTGAGAGCAGCAATGTCCACCTTGTAGCGCGCCAGTTCCCGAACGACTAGCGCCGTCCTCCGTTCCGGCCGGTTGCTCCTAGGATTGTCTAAAAGGGAACGAACATTCCAGGCTGCTAGTGTGAGTGGACTCACCCGAGTAGCCTGGAGAGTATGGCGAGGGGGATGGGGACGGGGGGTATTGTTGTTTGTTTGAGTTTCACGACACCGTATTTTGCGATCTGCGAGCCGTGGCCGGCTGCAGAAGACGTGAGACCCAGAATTTTTAGGGCACATTTTCTAGCCCCTTCCTCCGCGAGGAGGCAAGCAGTGCTAACCCTAAATAGGGCTGCCCGGTCATACCAGACGGCTGCCGAACTCCAATATGGGTCACGGATTTGTTTTAGTGGGAGAATGACCCGAGTTAGTCTGGTCCGCCTACGGGGTTGATGTCACCACCACCGTAGGACTTTTTGAGAGGAAGGAGGTAGGAAGTTCGGAAGTCAGACATACCGGGTTTGGAGGCACACACAACACCGGAGACCCTCACCTGGTTAAGCCAGCCGGTCGTGATGGTTGCCCGGGGTGGGGCCGCTGGGAAGAACCCAACTTCGAGGAGATACATGTGAGAGATGGGTATCAGTAAGAGGCGGCCACAGGAGCATTCACCAACTGTACGAGACAAATGGAGCGACCAAATGCTATCTGTGTGGTGCTACCCCTAACTAGTACCCATATACCCCCCCCCCCCCCATGGCGGACACGCACGCAATCGCAAAACAACCAAGACCCAACGAAGTAACAGTTATCGCCTCGGTCAGCTCAACCACTTATCCGGCAGTTGCGAATACACATCGAGGTGCGATCGCAACCAAGATGAACAACCTGGGGCGGCAGCTTCGATCGATGCGGGTACTGAGGACTACTGCCAACGTGCGAACGCCGGCCCCCGACCAGATTGAGAACAAGCCATCACCCGCCCTCCTCCAGTCTACCACGGACTCAGTGAACAGGCAAAGGATAATCGCCAAAGATGAAAGACCACCCTGCTCATCAAGCAGCATGATGACTGAGGATCTCCACCCCCAACCCGGCCCCTCCTCTTTGCAAATTCAATAACCTTAGTAATCCCGTATTAGCCGAAATGTTACCACCTATAAATACTGTGAGGCGCGGTACAATATTTACCTCCGACGATGAATTCTTGTTTGATTTTGAAACGTCAGGACAATAAAACCATGGTTCCCGTGATCGCCTCTTCTTCTCATTTACTTCCGGGAACGCGCATCTTCGCTTCAATTAGCAATATTTTCGGGCGCGAAGCGCTTGAGTCAGCACGACGTTGGGAAATATTTGCCCTTCGTCTGTCATCAACGTACGCGCAAATTCAATTCCTTCACAAATGCCTTCACAATCACGTGCTTCCCAAAAGCTTGTCCTACAAGCCACCGGTGAACACAAGTCTGGCGAAACGGTGGGTGACACAACATAGCAGACGAATGATTCGGGTGCTCCTCCAAGACTGCCATCTTCGACTGCGCAAATACAATGGGGTTTTGAGCCAAGCGGTTGCACAGTGCGCTGAACTAATCGGCGAGGACGGAGTCAGGCTGCTGCAGCAGGTGATTGATAAACGGGCCAGAGAGCTACGAGCAACGAGAGATGCGGAGCTGGCGGATAAGCTTCGAAATATCACGCATTCATCTCAAGAAGAGAACGAAGTTCTGGGTGCACAATATGTCATCGAAGCAGTTGTCGCCTGCACAATTGAAAGTGCTGAGTCACGAAGCTTGCTTTAACATCGCAGACGCTGATCCGGTAAATCTCGTGGCCACTGTCGAGTCGATTGTCAAACGAACCGGGGAATCCGACGAAACAAAGCACCTTATTCGGCAGCAGATAACCTCTTTGGTGATGGCACACAAACCACGTACAATCATTTCCAGAGCGGAACAGAGTGCTCTCAAGACACCGAGGGCTGACACCAGCATCGTGATTCTGCCAGCCAACAAAGGACGCTCCACATTAGTGATGAATAAGACAGACTACATCCAGAAGGCCAACGAGTTTTCACGTTTCAGTGAGTCTACAAATATGACTTAAAGGACCATCTGCATTAGAAAGAATGTTTCATTAGATTTTATGAGATAGGGCACTTACTTTATATTGTTCTTCGTGTTAATTGTTGCTCCTGGGCAAAGTACCGCAAACCTTAAAGACAGAACACTATTTAACAAGTTTCGAGAAACATCTTTGGTCACGTTGTCAAGTTGTTTTAATTACTTTTATAACAGGTTAAGTAGTAACTATCGATAAATTCACCCCATGGCCTCTGATAAATTTACTTACCTGGGTGTCTTTGAACCAGTAATGTAATATCAGCCCAGATATCAATTTTCGTTTTTATTTACTGTGGCCTCTTCCACAACGCCAAATTGAGGATGTACAGGACTGTCGTTTTGACAATGCCCTCCTATTTCAATTGCTTGGATATTAATTTGCTGTTAATGTATCCTAACCAGCCTATCCCATCCATGTTTTGTTTGATCTTATAGCACATTACTCTTTTTATTATTTTACATGTAGAACAACGCCTGTCTCTAATTAAATTAATTTTACCTGGCCGATATTATTATTTTCGGATGAAAATGGTGTTCTTTACTGCTGGTTTTGAAAAATCATTAATTTGATTGTTTTGTTCCCCTGTTTTTCCGATGATTACTGATTCATGGAGGACAGGGTCATACATGATTCCTGCCAAATTAAATACTATAAAGCTCATTCAAATAGTATTCATAGATTTTTCCTAGCGATCGCTTATCTTTAAATTTATAACTACTGGCTTTGCTACCTAACAATGAGCGTGTTTGGCTTTTCGCAGCCTTTTTTATAACGATCTATTTTACTTAAATATAACAAAATACTCTAAGAGGTTAATGCTTACTTTTTTAAAGCCGATCTAAGTGCTTATTCGCCAGGTTAAGTTTAATTATTTGGGGAAAAATGGTCTCACATGCCGAGATCTAAGTGATATAATAGAGCTGCAATCAGAATTTATCAGCAAAAGCAATGATCCAAAGACCTAATCAAGCGAATAACAATAGTGTCACTTGTATTCGCTGAGCTCTACTGCAGCCCTTGAATACTCAGAAACCGGTTGTGTGAGGAAGCCTAAAGCATGGTTTGCCATCGACCGTTTAATGGGTGCTCACGGAGCGTGCAGGATAAATACAAATATAATACGGACTGGAGATATTAAAGCAGTGAACAATATTAGAGCAAACATTTCAGACGTCCCATTGTGCATGAATTAAGGCAAAGTTAGGACATTTCACTGGACCTTAAGCGAAATTTTTAAGGATATTTTTCAAACTTTTAGAAGGCAAGTAATCCCTCAGAATATACTTCCTTTGGACGAGGGTAACATACTCGTCCTCGCGATGAAGGTGCCACGATCACTGCAACAAGCGTTTTATTACTCTGACGTTTCTGATTCTCTCTCAAACACATTATCGCAGACAGTCACAGAGCGCCAGGGATGCAGTATTCATAGTGCGCAGTTTATAGGCGATTGCATGCCTACTATATTTGGTGGTTTTCGTGTTCATTGCAGTTAGTGCATGGATCACTCGTCTGTCTACACCCGAGCCTGGAAGGATGAGTACTCGGCAATTTCGCCCACTGTTACTTGGACTGCTGGTCACCCATATCGTCCTGTGTGGCTATTGATTTTTGCCCACTCAAAATCGCAGCACAGAATATGGAGGCAAAAGCTCCTTGATCTTGTTAATTGAATGCGGGCCGAGCAACTCACGACTCAAGTGGGTTTAATCACTTGCGAGAATTTCGGCCTCGTCAAACTTGAAGATGTGACCAGGTTCCATCTTTGGCAGCGGTAGATTGGTGAAATGGATATTGATCAAGTAAGGACAGTGACTGGGCCTGCCCAAAATACCTGAATTTATGTCTCTCACCTTATGCTGTCGTCTTACAATGTTCATTTCAGTTCAGTTTTATTAAAAGAATGATATGCAAACACCTTTGAGCCCCTGTGGGTAACAAAATGGTAAAATAAATTTCACGAATGCATAAATAGCCTGCAAAAGAAGATTGTTTGCTTTCTTGCTTGCGATAAGCAAGTAGACGTCTTAAGACGGAAAAGAATAAACAGCAACGTCTACTTAATTATTGCAAGCAGTATTATTTATGTGATTGTAATATACAGTTCGTGTATTAACTGACGGGTAATTGGTATATGAATAGCTTGATGCATGTCGGGTTTGGTCATAAATTAATCCACACATGAGGAGAGAGCAACCTCAGTGGGCAGAACGTTCCAAGCTGTGAACACTGGTATGGGAAAAAAATTGCGTCCATCCATTCCTGGCTTCCCTGTACGTGGTTGATTTGGATGACCCCGCAAATTGGACGTGTTAACCTGAGTGAAAAAAATTCGTTGGTGACAAAGCCACAGTCCATGCCATGGATAATTTGGAAATTTAGTATTAGATCTCGTCTGTAGGAAAGAGGAAAGAGGTTGTGGATCGACCGTCTGTTTTCATAGGGCAGTGACTACAGAACCCTGTCAATTTTTGTCGTTAAACTCTCAATCTTCTCTAACACGATGGTTAATTTGCTTCGTCATAAAAAAGACTAAATACTCGATCATCAAAGTTTTGCGGCAATATAGGATGCGTTTGCTGCTGGCATATAGCCGATTTTGTCCGAAAACCTTTAACATTTTCTCCCTGTTGCACCTAGTACTCAATGCTCCGGCAACAATCAGCAGATCATGGCAATGAATTAATTTCATCCGTTCTTTCCTCTGCGATTAGAGATTTCTCTGATAGCGCTGATCAGAAACTGATGTTAAATGTGGAAGTGGAGCATATAGGGATGTTGGTAACTTGCTCCTTTGGTCGCCCATTGACTGGCTTCCACACAGACACTGCATTTTTATCTAGTCATATCTATCCGAAGAGCCGCGTAGGCCGGTGTGCTATAGAATAAATTGGCAGTTGATCCTCCAGACGTTGTTTTCCAACGACCCCGGTGTGGATACTTGGACAGCAGAGAACTGTGGTTTGCTGGTAAAGACTATTCATCTTCAGACTTTGTGTACCGGAGTGGAGCATTATTTGCATATTTCACTATGCATCATCGAGGGGTCATTCTCCGTTCAGTAGTCCAACACACATACCACTCATTTGCAGCACTTGAGCAGGGTTTGTTTACTGCAGATGCCGTAACATGGATCTTAGTTCTTGGACTGGGCATCGTTTGTGTGGTTTCTGGGGAATTTAAAGTGCAGATAGTTCCCCAACGGTGGTTCAATCTGTTTAATATAAGTTGCTTTCTCTAGGCCTTGCCTCAGGAATGTAGCGCAAACGTTGGTGATATCGGGTTTCATGTGTTCCCCAAGGAGGCTTTTCGTATAACTTATGAGGTCCAGCCAAACAACCCAAAGTCACAACGTCAGCGTCTGCTAGAAGAAGTGGCTTTCACCAGGTTACGAACCTCGTACAAGCTCCACGCTTACTGTGACCAAAGGTAGTTTGACTGCAGGCAACTCTCAGTGCCCTTCCGCCCGCTCTTGCCCCTCTCTACTGACATAACCTTCACTGTCTTTTATTATCTTCTTCCCATATCCACACATCCCGCGTGTATGCTACACCGAATCTTAATTGACTCCTCTAATTATTCACATGTTTACCCACCCCCGCTTCCATATAAGTATGCTGGCCTGACAAGAATTAATCGAGAGCAACCGAATGCTTGCCAACAAAAGCATTTGTGGTCCAACCGTGGCCTCCAGGCTACATTGTAGTTATCAGACTCCATCCTTTTTGTGAGGGAGTCGGCGTGCCCCATGTGTCATGGGGGTACTGTCATAACTAGTTTGCGACTTTCCATCCATCATATCTCATAAATTGCCATTTTCGCGAGTTATCTTCGCTAAAGGCTTGTCCCTATTCGCCACGCGTGTATGCACCAGGTAGCCAGTGTCTCGATTAAAGGATGAAACCGTTTCCCGTTTTGCTAATTTATGTACTTAACTCTGTTCTCGGAAGGGCTTCATGAGAAATTCGGTGTTTAATTTGAACTAAAGACGCCAGTGTACTGAATTCGAATCCACTAACGATAGCGCTCTTCTATTCCCAAGTTGCAGTGACTTGTAAAACGTACTGTCACGGGTAAAATAATTTGATAAATCTGTCTATTTATTTTTATTATTACGAAAATAATAGTAACGGAGACTAGCATAATTCAGAAATAGAAATAAATTCGGGTTTTATCGTAACAAACTTGAACAATAAAAACGATTAATATATACCTTGTGGCTATGGTCTTGAAAAACGAGACGTCCATGGTACTGGCGCTTTTTGGGAGTCCAACAACATGCTTTTTGACTCTCAATAACATCTCTTTCGTCAAAAAAACCGAAGGTACAGGGCCTCCATATTGACAATCCTGTACGACAGTAGATTCTGCGTCATTTACATGAAATATGGGGAGATCAGTTTGCCACCATCATCAGCGCCTACGCTTCCCCAATGACGAGCTCTGATGCGGCGAAGGACAAATTCTACGAGGACCTGTACGTCCTGCTGGCGACTGTGTCGAAGGTTGAAACGTTAATTGTCCTTGGTGACGTCAACGCCCACGTCGGGATGGACCGCGCTGCCTGGCAGGGAGTGCTGGGTACCCACGGTCTCGGTAGCTGTGACGATACCGGCCTCCTTCTTCTGCGCACGTGTGCGGAACACCGTCTCCTGCTGACCAACACCTTCTTCCACCTTCCGACGCGGGAGAAGGCCCCGTGGATGCACCCTCGGTCGCGACGCTGGCATCTGCTGGACTATGTTCTCGTCCGGAGGCGAGATCGATAGGACGGGCTGGTAACCAAGGCAATCCGTGATGCCGATGGTTGGACAGATCACCACCTCGTCATCTCCCAGATGAGGCTCTAAATGCAACCCCGACGAAGGCCCCAAGGTAAGAGGCCGCCATGTTAGTTAAATATTCTTTTATTAAATTTGCCTGCTTACTGTTTTGATTTCAGCAACCAAATAACCGAGAAATTGGAGGACCTGCATGCTCCAGATGATAACGCTACCGTGGAGACACGATGGTGTCAACTGCGAAATGTCATCCAGTCCACCGCCCTCGATGTTTTCGGACGCGCACACCGTCGACACCAGGACTGGTTTGACGACAATGACGCCGACATCAGCAACTTACTCGCGGAGAAGAATGGACTACACAAAACCTACATCGACCTTCGGACTGATGCCACCAAAGCAGCCTTCTTCAGCTGCCAGCGCCTTATACAGCAACGGCTGCGGGAGATGCAGGATGCCTGGATGCTCCGAAGGGCTGAGGAAATCCAGGGGTATGCGGACCGCAATTAAATGAAAAACATTTTCAAAGCCATCAAGGCCATCTATGGCCCATGTATCAAGGGGACCGCACCACTGGTCAGCTCTGACGGCACAACACTGCTGACAGAGAAATCGCAAATTCTGAAGTGCTGTGCCGAGCACTTTAGAAATGTCCTTAATTGCTCATCAGCCATATCCGATGCTGCCATTGACCAGCTCCGTCAGGTGGACACAAACAATGACCTGGATCTGCCGCCTTCCCTACCAGAAACCATCCGGACCGTGCACCAGATTTCCAGCAATAAAGCACTGGGATCCGACGTAATCCCACCGGAAGTCTACAAGCACAGTGGGCCCCGGCTGATGGCAGAACTCACAACACTCTTACAGGAGATGTGGCGCCAAGGAAAAGTTCCTCAGGATTTCAAAGACGCGACCATCGTCCATCTCTACAAACGGAAGGCGAACCGGCAAATCTGTGATAACCACAGAGGCATCTCGTTGCTAAACATCGCCGGGACGATCTTCGCCCGTATCCTTCTCAATTGTCTGAACGGTCACCTAGAGCAGGGCCTTCTCCCGGAAAGCCAATGTGCCTTCCGCTGACACCGCGGAACAACCGATATGAGCTTTGCTGCCTGCCAGCTACAAGAGAAGTGTCAGGAGATGCAAACTCACCTAAACACTACCTTCGTGGATCTAACGAAAGCCTTTGACACGGTGAATCGTGACGGACTGTGGAAAGTCATGCAGAAATTTGGCTGTCCTGAGCGGTTCACGCACATGGTGCGTCAGCTTCATGACGGGATGACGGCGCGCGTCACTGACAGCGGGACGGTATCCGAAGCATTCGCAGTGACCAACGGAGTGAAGCAGGGCTGCACTCTGGCCCCAACCCACTTCCGTCTCATGTTCTCGGCTATGATTATGGATGCCTACCGTGATGAGCAGCCTGGTATCAGCATCGCCTACAGAACTGTCGGGCACATTCTCAACAGTCGGCGTATGCAGGCTCCAACGCGCGTGTCTACGACTACAGTCCATGACTTGCTCTTCGCGGACAACTGTGCCCTTAACACCGTGACGGAGGAGGACATGCAAAGGAGCATGGACCTCTTCGCCGAAGGCTGCTCCGATTTTGGATTAACAATCAGTACAGCCAAAACGGTTGTCATGCACCAGCCACCACCCAGCGCGGAATACAATGCTCCTCGAATCAATGTCAACGGTGTTCAACTCAAAAACGTGGAAACCGTTGCTTATCTAGGAAGCCCGCTCTCACAAACCACGAGAATCGATGACGAGGTTGCCCAACGGATCTCTAAAGCTAGTCAGGCCTTCGGCTGGCTGCAGGCCTCCGTGTGGAATCGCCACGGTATTTTACTGAACACCAAACTGAAGATGTACAAGGCCGTCGTCTTGACGACACTCCTTTACGGAACGGAAACCTGGACCGGCATGGAGAAGATCAGTAAAGACTGGTGCAGCAATCTATGAGGCCAACTGGATGGCCGCCGCCAAGGCCAAAAGAGCGGCACGAAAGTCACCAGCGCCCCGGACCAACATCGCGAATGTCCACGCCCTGCCAAAATGCCCGCGCTGTCAACGCATCTTCGGCGCGCGAATCGGCCTGGTTGGATATCTTCGGACGCAATGCACCAACAATCCGACAATTCCAATTTCTACGTCAAATTCTGCCAACCCTCCTTCTGACTCTCCCACTCTCACTCCTGGCATCAATTCCATTACTCCCACCATCATAGAGACCACATCCATCTACTCATCGCCTGTTACCCCCACGACCGCAACCACCACCGCCTTCGCCTCCACTACCACTCTCACCACCATCAGCGATGGGGAATCTCTCCTAAGCTGTACTCAATGCGACCGCACATTCACCTCACGCATCGGCCTGATCAGTCACTTGCGAATACATCGTACAGAGACTGGTGAACCAGTGCCTGGAGCACCAAAACAGAGCAGAGATCACCACCTCCACTGCCCTCATTGTCCTCGCGCATTCACTCATCGCATGGGCCTATTCGGTCACATGCACATCCATGACAGCGGAATGCACCACAATGCCGAAAACACCGATACACCATACACATCCTCCGCTCCTGCCATTCTTAGCGCCCCTGCCACCCCCACTACAATGAATGACACCCCCCAGCCTCTACCGACTTCTCCTGCCCACACTGCGCCCGCAACTTCAACACACGCATCGGCCTGATCGGTCACCTGCGAATCCATCGCACGGAGGCTGGTGAACCAGTGCCTGGGGCTCCGACATACAGTCGACGCGCCCGCCTTCACTGCCCTCACTTCTCTCGCACATTTACACACCGCATGGGCCTATTAGGACACATGCGCGATCACGACAACCTCCGGTAAACCACCGGAGGTTAAGCTACATCAGCGCACACTACCTACACCAATACATCGATAACACCCTCACAATCACCATTTACGAGAGTATATCACGGTGTCCTAGAAACCGTGGCTGGGAAGTCTGCCAATCTGACGCTTCCACCAGAGCACGCCGTCGGCTCAGTGTATGTGCTGTGTGTGTCAAGTGGCTGACCAGTGGACTGGGAGTCAGACGGCGATGGCTGCTCCATATCCCGTGAGTAAGTGTATCCTGGTGTGTTCGTTATGGGGGCCAGGTCGTGCTGTGGCGCACGAAGACGGGTACGCCGATCCGTCAGCCAATGCGCCCACTCCCACATCAGGCAACTGACTGGCTCGACAGTGTCTGATGGTGGGGGTTGGGGAGAGAGTGAGGTCGACAGCTCAGCGCATGTTCCTCACTTTAAACAATCTGACGTACTTGAAACTATCACGGTGCGCTAAAAGCCGTGGCTTGGAAGGTTGCCAACTGACGGGATAACTCGGACCGCGTGATCAGCCCAATGTGTGTTTTGTGTGGAGTGGCTGACTGGCGGACTGAGAGTCAGGCTGCAATGGCTCCTTCTTGATGTGGTCTTTATGGCACTCCTACTCTGTGGGATTTGAGCCAGGTGTGGTGGTACGCCCAGGGGCGGCTCCGGCCGCACCAGCCACCTGCGCCCTCTCCCATCTCCGGTATTCTTGCCTGTGTCATGAGACCGGGTTCAGGTGGGAAAGGAGAAGAGGTTGCGTTAACGTTAACCACCGTGGTTGGAAGGTTGCCAACTAACAATTACACTCAGACCTCGCAGTTAGTCCAATGTGTGTTGTGTGGAGTGGTTGACTGGTGGTTTGAGAGTCAGGCTGCGATGGCTCCTTCTTAACGTGACCTCTGGCTATCTCACACATGTGAGATGTAAGCCGTTCAACCCCCTGTTGTGCGAAATCCTGGTGCTTGTGTTTGGGGGGCCAGGTCGTGTACGTAGTACACGTAGACGAGGTCACCAGCAGCTGTGCCCGCTTCCGCATCAGACAACTGACAAGCTCAGACAGTGTTCTGATTTTGGGGGTGGGGGAGAGAGTGAGGTCGAAAGCTCAGCGTATAAATATATAACAATATAATATATATATAAACAATCTGACGCGCTTAAAACTATCACGGTACGCTAAAGGCCGTGGCTTGGAAGGTTGCCAACTGACGGGATAACTCGGACCGCGTGGTCAGCCCAATGGGTGTTTTGTGTGGAGTGGCTGACTGGCGGACTGAGAGTCAGGTTGCAATGGCTCCTTCTTAATGTGGCCTTTATGGCACTCCCACTCCGTGGGATCCGAGCCAGGTGTGGTGGCACGCCCAGGGGCAGCTCCGGCCGCACCAGCCACCTGCGTCCTCTCCCGTCTCCGGTCTTCTTGACTTTGTCTTGACACCGGGCTCAGGTGGGGGAAGAGGAAAGAGTGCGATAGCTGCAGCGCAAGGCTACTATCACTTTTAACTAATTCACGCGCAAGTCACCGTCCCTGCACCACCTGGTGTGGAGCATACGGTGGACCTCGTCGAAATCGACGGTCGAACTGCCATGATCCCTCTGCATTGAGCCTTAACTTTTTCATGAGTGTTGGCCAGATTTTTGACACCGTTAAGTAAATTGTAGTGTTGCAATCTCCAATGTCTCTACGTCTGTAGTATGTATTCCCGGCAGCATTTAATAAATATCTCAAGAACTTCTAGATGAAATCTGCGTAGATAATAGGGATGCTCTTGATCGGGTTAACCACTGAATGTACGGTTTTAACTGCAGCATGACAGTGAGTGAATGATTTTGTGATCATCACCTCAGCTGTGCTGTCCATATGTGCTTTTACGCACTTCCATAGTATATTCTTCCAATAACGATTATACGCCCGATGACTCTTTCAGATTTCAAAAAGTTCAGTTCAGGTACCTTGAGGGGACATAGGCAGCAGTCTTCAAACTGAAAACTACAAACTGAAAGTAACGAGATGAGATCAGGTTGTTGATGTGACATTTGGTTCAACTTGCATTTCTTAAAAAGGAAAATATGCTTGGTTTACGTAGTCTGTGGTATATTTGCTGCTGCACTGTGCGTCTGTCGGGATCATACTTTGGATTTTCGGCAGAGCATGGTTATCAGTACCGGTGCCCCTTAGAATAGATGGCTTTGAGCTAAATTTCAGAATTTGTTGGCGTTAAGGTCGCTGTTTGTGTAAGTATTATAAAGTTAGGGTTAGGGATAATTTTAAAGTAGGGAAACGGGAATGTTTGTCCCTGAAATTTAGAGTATGAGCGTCTGTAATATGGAGATGTCAAGACGGATTTAAGGTGATACGGGCTACCACTATCATTGTGAGCAGACCAGTTCACAATTCCACAACCCTTGACAATGCGGCAAAACTACACCAATAGTGGCTTACACTACCGGCGTTATCTGTGCACCATCACGTGCTGCCTAACGTAAAGAAGCTTATGAACTGCACAGAGGATTTTTGTAAGGTCACTGGGCACTCTCCTGTAATTCGCAGAAAGAGGAACTTAGTTACTTATTTAGGTTGCGTGTTGCAGTGTTCTTCACCTTGGAATACTTTACTTACTGGATTTGAATCCGCTTCAGGTAAGCTGCACTCTCTTTTTAAAGTGTCTCAATGTCAAGTTGCAAATCTTTCAAAGAATGTAAATGAACAATCTTATTCTCAAGGTATTAGTTGATGCTTACTTGTGTACATCATTCAAACTGCCGTCTTACCTACCTTGTGGACGTGAGTTAGCAGATTTACTATGTTCGTCATTCAAACTCCGCATTCTTATTGAGTATCCGCGAATTTAATGTGCAACGTACTTGGACTTTATGCAGATTTGTGTGAGCGTACGTTATGGGATATCTGTGCGTACTATTACATATTTAAGTGTGGATTGGTAATCTCCACGATGGTACGCCTTGCCTCGGTTAAGTTCAGTTTAACTTATTGAGGGAACATCTGGCGTAATTCTAATATTCTGACAAACTGAGCTGAGGATAGCCACATAAAATAAGGGAAGGTTCCAGAAGATGTCCTGAGGGATTACTTCTAGATTTTAATATTAACTTTTATGTTTTGACATGAGTTCCTGGTGATTCATTAAAATTTCTCCCCTTTTTCCGCAAACAGCTATATTCTACTAATTCGAAACGATTTTTGCGTGGCCTCGATATTGGTTACATTCGTAGCCCCATGCTTGGATGCAGAAACATAATGTAGGCGTAAATATAGAATGAAAAGCTGGAAGCCTGATAGCTATAATGGTGGAAATTTTGTGGAACCCTGCAAAGGCTTAAAGCCACCCGTAGAAAGAAGGAAAGTTAAAGGAAGTATTGATGATTGTCAAGATTTAGTGTAAAGCTGGGCGGATGTTACTCTTCGTAAAAAAAGAGTCCTCGTGCTTTCTCGAAAATAACATATGAGGCAGTTCTTCAGTTTTTTCAGTTTCTTTGGTAAGGATAATAGGAAATGCCTTTGAAAACCTTATTGTGTACATGCCAGTTCGTTTGATACTGCGGAAAATGCAGTGAGCATAATAATCACTATACAATTCTTGCTCGTATGATTTTAGTAATATTTTTTAATAAAATTCTGAGGTTCACGGTATATTAAAGGCCAGCTCAGACTGTCGAGGGAAAACAAAGGACAAATATAGTCATCCAAGCGTTTCTTGAAGAGCGGAAGGCACGTCGCCTTCATGACTGATTGAGGAAGATCACTCTAGTTCTCTGCCACTTTTGCGTGAATAATTCAGAGCGAAGATTCAGCCTGGACATTTTTGTGCGTAGTTTCATCGACTTTGTGCGCAGATTTGGCAAGAGGGGCCACTGAAACATGTTCTCAAAACTCAGTCCATGCTACAGATCATGCATTATCTTTTAAACCAGGATAAGATCTCCACTTTGCTGCCTGTAGCACAGAGTAAATAGATTTAGGTAGTGCAGTCATTCTGCATGAGGTTGATACTTGAAACCTTTTACAAACTTTGTTGCACTGTTTGGAGGCCTGTTTTGTACTTTGCCAGCCATGGCCGCCATGCTTGTATGCCATATTCTAGAAGAAGCCGTAAAAGGTGCCGTAAATTCTCCCCAAAAAAGGTCTTTTTCAAATGTGACAAACGCCCTTTGATTGTATACAGAACTCCCATTGGCATTTTTGCGACCTTCAGGCACTGCAGCGCTGGTTTCATGCTTCTCTTTATCCAAACCCCGAGATGCTCCTGTGAAAAGTTTGAAGGACGAGTAACATCCTTTCGATGATATGCCTTTATGCTGTCATTTTAGTGGTAGTTGGTTGGATGTAAATTAAGGATGGCACATATCTACATGTAGAAATCGAGGAGCCCTTTCTCGGACCATGTTTGCAGTCGGTGCAAATTACTTTGAAGGGCTTTTGGATCATTGGGGCCTTCAACGACATGCTAGAGCGGGAAACACTATTTTACCGCTGTCGAGTTCCTGGAGGCTGTGATTAACACAAAAGATTAAGATTAAGGGTCTCAGAACTGAGCCTTGAGGCACAACACAGGTCACGTTCACCCAGTCTGATATGTCCTCTTCGATACAGATGTGCTGTTTTAGACCAACCATAAACACGCTTATCAAGTTTAAAGGATCGCCTCTGATGCCAAGGATGCTGAGTTTATGTAAAAGGCGTTGGTTTGGGTGTGTCGAATGTTCTGCGGAAATCGATGTATACGACATCGACCTAGAAGCCCTCTTCTCACGCCCTGTTTTAGACCTCCAGACAACTTATCAGCTTTGAGAGGCAGAAGCATCCTCTCCGAAACCCATGTTGAAGATTCTGCGGGATGTTATTTTTCCCTACAAAATTTTGTATCGCACTTTTTACTAGGACTTCGATTGTTTTTCATGAGATGTAAGTCAAATTCATAAACCGAAAGCTGCTTGCTGTCATTCTGCTACTTTCTTTATATAAGGCCACTAGATTGGCTATCTTCTATTGTGATGGCAGTCTCCCCGTTCTCATTGACAGCTCAAAGAGAGTTGAAAGAGATTTTGCCAGCTCCGTTGACAGTTTCTTAAGCATCAATTCAGGAACCCATCGGGTCCACGAGACTTGTCTGGCTAAATTTAATTGAGAATGCGTATTACTTCTTCAGCGAAAAAGGCAAAGATTGTAATGAAGGCACTATTTTGGTCCATTTGCAACTGCTGACTGTCTTTGTCCATTTAAAAATCCTGGTTGTCTCCTGGTGACTCCACCTTAAAACCCGATCGAAAATAACTGACATAGTGATTGTGCTTTCCGTGGCCTTTCAATACGTTTCCGAGGGTGTCATTTAGGCACACAATTTCGTCCCTGTGTTAATTCCTACTGCGAATGTATCCGTAGTACTTCTTGGGCCCCACGCTAGATTCTGCTGTCCAACGGTATTCAAACGGATTTCTATCAACCCGTATTTGTCTGCAGCATTTATTTTTTTTTGCTCTTTATACTCGGCATATGTTTTTGGATTTTGAATACGTAGGTACTTTTTTTACTACCTCTGCGTTTTCTTCAGCGTCTTTTTTTTTATCGGAGTGACCCATGGTGGTCGAGCACCTGGTCTCACTATTTGCATAGGAAAGTTGGATTCCACTGGACGCTCTAAAATCCCCCGAAAATGCTGCTAAAGTTGACAAGTTTACTGACCAGGTTTCTTCCGAGACATCACACCTAATTACGTTGAAATTACCCTTCAAAATATTTTTGGGCCTTTAAATTTGTGGTTGGGGATTCAATAGAAGAGAGCTCACGCATTTAAAAGCACTATGTTTGCTTAAACCGAGTGGAGGTTGTGCATTCACTTCCCTTAAGACTCTTTCTTCTTTATTAAAAACGAGATATAAACAGTTTGGTTGTTGTCCTTCTCTAAGTTTTGTTCCAAATTTATATGTTGAACTAGTTATTCGTCTATATAAAATTTTAATAGTTTGTGGTCGAATGATGTAAATGGGGCGTTTGTTACGGGGATCTTCCATTCTGTTCCCAGAACGTTAAGATCACTCAGATCACCCATATACATATCAACTTCAATGCACTTAGTATTTTCATGTTGGTGCCTTCATCAAAGTTAACAGGTCGGTAGGCTATGTACGGGTACGAATCTTGCATGAAATTATTTTAAAAATTCGTGGTACTACACTGGATAGCTTCTGCTTTCAGCACGAACTTTCATTTGATATATTAATTGCTACGCTTTCGCCTCTAAGTAGGAATATTAAACAGCAGAACAATTAATGACCTTCGATATTTACTTCGCTGCTAATTATTTCTTCAGACAATCACGTTTCTATTATCGAAACGATAAACGGTTGCTGCTCCGTATCTAGTAATTTAAGTTCATCAAGCTTGTTGGAAAGATCGAGAGAGTTAGTGCAGTAGATTTCTAGACAGCGATTACTGGTACTCAGAGAAGCCTGCAAAGTTGGAAACTTTTTATTGGTTAGACTGTCAGAATGACTGTTTTTGACCAAAGAAATGTTTTTTTGAACATGAACTATTTATACGTCCCTTATTTTGAGACGTGTTTTCCCGTTGCTCCTTCGGTTTTCCAGTTTTGTTTTCATGTGTCTCATTTTCATTCGCTCTCTCGGCTCGTCATCCGGCCGAATAGAAAACACTCTGGAATACAGATCCCGCAGAGAGGATTTCCTCTGCAGTGGAAGTTGTGCCTGTTCTTCAGTTTCTGAAATGAGTTTAGGGGTCATGGCCAAGAATTTGTAACCTCTGCTGGCCGAGTTTTTCCATTTCTATATGTTTTGAGGATGTTAATTGACTAACCGTCCCTTAATGAGCTTAAGCATATACTTGCACATTTTCTAGGTCATGCTTAACTATCTCCTTTTGAATGGATAAAGCTAATTCCAAGACTCCTTTTATAAATGCATTTATCTTGCGATCCAATCTAGCGCCTACTTTTTGTCTCATAAGATCGTTTATTACGCAACCGCTTACAACAGTGCTTGCAGGCATTTTAGAAGTCACCGGGTTACCGAACTCACCAAACGTATCCCCACGAGCACCAGCCCCGCCTGGCCCCCTCGCTAGAAACATTTGCGCAGCAGGACCCCACGATTTTCTCGCATTAGCAGCCCCTTTTCCTTTATAATGAACGCCCACCGCACATAGCCTTCCCAATCCTAATCAGCCACTACTGATATACCCCTTATTATTGTTCTATTAACGGCCCAATTTTATACAATTAAATGGCTTACATTTAGTTCCATTCAAGCCATTCCTGTGATATACCCACTCACTCATGAAATAGGATATTTGAAGACGAAAGTTGCAAAGAAGTTAATATAAAAAATAATTAAATAACACTGCACATGCGCAGTGTAAATTGGTCATGGTTTGTCCACGTGGCTGCTGTTATCCGGTGGTGGTTCCAAAAATAAAGAAATATGTTGGTTACCATGGTGAACATTATGAAAAGAGTTATAAATCACAAAGTCAGGATTAAAATAAATATCACTAAGTTAATAACGTTTAAACCTTAACTGCGTTTAGTGTAAAGACATTGGGATAATTACCATGTCCTCGGACGCAGACTTTGTTCCGTAAATTTGACCACTGGGGGAACATTTCGGAAGCTGAATAAATATGCTGGATTAACTCAATGGAGTAGTTTTACCTTCTCAGTTGCCTCCCGGTGTTTTGATCTGCCATCGTACCTATCTCTGGCACCATGGAACCAGTCAATTGCTGTTCTGCGAATAACATGCGCAGAACAATGATTGAAGCTGGTATTTCGGCGAAGGGCTTCTGCAGACGCTCATGGGAAACCAGAGCTATATAGCTCTGTTGGGAAGTCGGAGTCGAACCAAATAAGGACTTAACTAAAACATTCGATGGGTAGTATGGCTAAATACGGTAACTGGCCTGGCATGAGAAACAAGAAAACTTGCGCGTTTACTTGAACTTAGCCACAGTTATGCGCATTATAAGTCGATTTCTGAGTGTACGAATAACCTATCGTCATTATGAAACTGTAACGAGATCGTGGGATTCGAGACTTCGTACGTATACTCAGTGAATCTACAAGGGCGACTCAAACAGTTTATTTTATTATAAACTGAGAATTTGGGATCTGGTGGAGAATCAGTTAAAACTGTGAGGACCGGTGTATTTTGAGAAGATTTGGTTAACGACAGAAAATATGGATTCAAAATTACAAACTCTCTGTTACCGGAACCATTGGGGGGATACTTTTATTGCAGATAAATATACAGCTTTATGCTCCACCACAGTCCTATCCTAGACGCGGTAAAAGCCTAGTTCCACTAAGGTTTTTAGCTCGCAGCTTATGATCAGAGATAACCAAATCAACTCCTGCAGGAGAAAGTAGTTCTACTAAAAAGGCGGATATTCGCTTTTCAAATGACGGCCTCTCGAAACATAACAGGAAAGTTACTCACAAGTGCAGAGGAAATCGAATGCAATATAAATAATGTATCCAGTCTTAAAAACTTACCTTCCAATAAGGTTATAAATTGCCGTTTATCTGTTGGTAGACGCTGTGTTTGTAAGATGCATGGGAATTTGGAGTCTCGTACATTACTGCAAGGAAACAACAAACGATTTTGGGGATGTAAATATATTCTTCTTTCTTATGCTAGGTAGTCTTATGCTAAAATTATTGTTGAGATTGTGAAATTGATTATATTAAGGGTTATTGTTTGGGTGATTATTAGGATTTAGTAGGTCAGCCGCATTCTGCCTCATCCAGTCCAGCGTTGGTAACCATTAACCTTTGATTATCTATTTCCGTCCATTTACGTGCTCCAGATTCACATCTTTCAAGTTACATGGTTTGTAACATCACTTTGTGGGGCTAATGAAACAAATACATGGCAGCAGTGCGGGTTTTTGCAATGTCTTCCACATTTTGCGTTAATATTCGTGACCCTCTGCCTTACAGGATTCCCTGAGTTATATGTTCTCAGTGGGCATACATATTCAATTATCACCCCATTTTCCTTAAAAGAGAACCAATGTAAGTAAAGGTGGTAGATACTTTCAATTAAAATTGTTACAATTGCTCAATGCATCAAATTCTAACTTTTTTCTTATTAAAACGTAAGTATAGAAGGCAAAGTGCAAGAAAAGGTCAAGATGTGCAGCTCGATTTTCAAAGATAAGGAAAGGTTCTTACACATTGATAGCCTCTTGATGTCACTTTACATTTCCATAATTACTACCACTAACTTCATGAGTGCTTTAGCCAAACGTAGTTCATCTGAGAGCAAAAATCCACCCATTTCAGCCAAACTTTAAACGCCGATCTAAGTTAACTTTATTTTCTCAAATCACACGTATTTTGCTCATTATCTTAGAGGAAATAAGCTTTTTATTAGCCGGGATAAAACTACAATGGAACGTAGAAGTTCTGTCTCATCTGCAAACCAAGAGCCATCTACGAATCCTACTCGTCTGAAATTATTTTCTAAGGTTTGCCGTTCAGCTGACATTAACCAACTTTTTCTCCGTATTGCCAGCAGCTTAAATTCCACTTTTCTCTTCATTTGATCCCACTGTACCTGACTCAACTAGGCCTACTACTTTGTAAAATCTCGAAGATGAGGTATTTGCTCACAAGATGCAGTTCAGTTTTTCAGTTCACTTGTATTAATGGAAGTATATGCATGCACCTTTGAATGCCCTATTGGTTACAAAGTGGCTAACAAAGCATCGATACATCAGGAAAATTGAAAAGACATTGTTTGCGTAATGATATGGGAGAAGTAAGTAGCCATCGATAAGTCTAAAATAATACACTTGAAGCACTACTGCCTTTTTGCGATAAGTATTATTATACGCAATGCGCAAAAAGACATTTTTAGCGTAATGACACGAAAGAAGTAAGCAGCCGTTGACAAGTCGAAAATAATACACCTAAAAGGCTACTCCCTTATTGCGGGTAGTAAACTTACATGCAATGAAGCTGCGACTGAGATGCTTGATTCACGTCCAGTTTGCACTTCAAGGGATTCCTATAACTAGAAAGAACAACGCACGCGGACAGGGCGTTCAATGCTGCAACCACTCTGTTACTGAAGAAGAATTTTGTTACATTCTATTTTATCGGAACAATTGAAGTTAGTAATAACGATTTGAAAACTAGTCACAATTGACTTCCGAGGTGCAGAGTAGTAGAAAAGTTCATAAAATCTGTGTCAAATCCATCTCGTTTGCATTTCAGGCCAATCAAACTTGACTTAGTGGTACATTCAAATAAATTTAATCATTTTCCAGAAAAATATTTTCTTGTTGCTTGGCTAAATTGCCAAATTTAGAAAGTACTAATGGTTAGGGAAAACGTTAATATGCTGGCGCCTACGGTACCTCTCAACAATTTGGTCATTAAGTTCCTAAAACTCTTCTGTCTGCCAGTCTCCAAATAATTTTTCTTTATAATTATTTAAACAGTTTTCCAAAACCATTTAGTCCATATTCTAATCTAGTTATCCTCTCGCATTGCGCTTTCTTTCCTCAGAATCCTGTTTTATGCCTCCTATCTGTTTGATCCCATAATATATCATCCCCTCCGTTGGTCCTACCCAAATATGTTTCTGTATGCTAATTATTCTCTGTTTAGGGGTAAGATCTCCGCAAATCCTAGGCCACAGCAATTTTGATTTTCGCCTCCTACTTCTTCCCTACAGTTTAATTTTTCACCACCAACTATTCATTTTTGCAACACTTATGAACGTAACCGACATTTCAGAAATACGTTCAGCATAATTTCCATCAATATGTGATCAATGGGGCACAATATTCCCCAGCTAAGAATTTTAGCGTTCGATTTTGATCCAGACGATTTTTGCATGAGAGAACCTTAAGCTCCCTTCGTTATTTTTGCTTCTGTGCTCACTATTATAAATTGTACTGCCAAGACCATGCTGGAAATGGTGGCGCGGTACACCCATTTATATTAGAGCCTCTCTCGCACATTCGTCTTATGATCTGAGCACCAAATAATATTCCATAAATCCCTGCTTTGTTTTAGTCATCCTCAAGCAAAGTATGAAGGCGTAAATTGGCTGTGTATATAATCCTCCTTGCTGCTTTGGTTGTGAAATTTTATCATGCGCACTCTTTGAATAGATCACAGAGAATTCACTTGGTTTCGAACTAACGAAAGGCGATTTTACTCTGCTATCAATTTGCTAAAATACAAAGAGTCTTTCGGAATTACCGACTTTCATGGCTATTAATCATTCTTTTAACTGTTCTCAACTGCTTCCCTCTAGTGGTTTACTAATGGTCTCCACACTTTATTTATGCGTTCCGAGCCTGAGAACATCTCGGTGCGCTAAACTCGGTGGCTTGAAAGGTTGTCAACTGATGATTGACCTCAGACCTCGTAGTCATGCCACTGTGTTTTTGCGTGGAGTAGTCGACTGGTGGACTGAGATTTGGGTTGCAAGTGCTCTTTAACGTAGCCTCTGGCACTCTCACAATTGTGACATCCAGACCCCATCGTATTTTGTATGAAATCCTGGTGCTCGTGTCTGGGGGCCTGATCGTGTAGGTGGCACGCGCAGATTAGGTGTGGCACCCACTGTGTACATTTCCCGCACTAGATAAATAACCGGCTCGAACAGCGGTGGGGGCCTGGAAGTGGGAGTAGATAAACTTGAAACAATCTAACGCGCTGCAAACTTTCTTTGTGCACTAAAATCCGTGGTTTGAAAGGGTGCCAACTGACGGGAGGACCGGGACCTCCCAGTCAGACCAGTGTGTTTCTGCGTAGTTGCCGACCGATGAACTGGCAGTCAGGCTGCAATGGAGTCTTCTTCATATGGCCTCTACGGCGCTCCTACTCGTGATCAGAAAGTTAGGCCGGATGCGGGGTGAGTGATCCCCATTTCATATGCTTTTACTAATGGTCCTTTGAAAAGCTTGGTCAAACTCTTAAAGCAGGCCTAGATCATTGGTAAATTTATGCATCGTAGTTGGCTGCTCGGATTCTGATAAAAGATTCATTTTGTTTTAATTGGAGTGAGTGCCTCTTATAAGCTCATCGCATCTTCTAACGCACGGAATATTTATTTACTGTTCGATTTTTCAACTGTCTGCTGGCTAAATCGCTATTGGACTTGCGGTGTTCAAATCTGTGGGCAATTTGGTCATCTTCGTGTTAATGTTATTTTTTGCCCATTGTAAAATCTGGCGTCAATTTCATTTGAATTTTACTTTGCATAAGCTTTAAGCCTCTTTTACACAGCGTCCGACACCTCTTTCGTGCGACGTACCTGGGGTATCCGTTGGCTTTTTGTCGGCTTCTTTGGTGCAAGTGGCCTCAATATAATCTGCATCTTCTAACCGTACAGGCTGTTTCTGCACCACAGTGAGTTTGCTTGTCCTTAGATCTTACCGTGGCTAAATGTGGAGTTTCTCCTAAGGACTTTGTTTAATGTCTGGATTATAAATGTTCCTACTTCGTTTCGCGTGTGGCTATTCTGATTGCTCGCGGTTTATAAGCCTTGTTCAAGGTCGAAGGCGGTTGGTTCAAATTTGAAGATAAGTGAATTCTCGAATTTTAAACCGATTTCTTCGTTTCCTGTTGAAAATATTAGCTTAATTATTGACAATTTATTGTATTTCTACCTCATTATCAGCTGCACACACTTGCAGTTATTGCAATTGCAAAAGGGTAAAATATAAAGATTTTAAACTTTTTCACCCTACATAGCCTCATTAAAGTTCTCGCAGATTTAGTCAAAAGGACGGATTATAAAGGTTAATTCTAGAAATAAAGTAGAAATTTTGTAAGTTTACCTTATTTCCAGCGAAGAATAATTTGCAGTAACTGGTATACCAGTTGATATAATTTTCATCCTGCATAGCCTCTTCGCTAATTCTATTTTCAGTTTAAACTCGTTACCTAGCAGATATTTTCTTGCAGTGCCTTGCTTAAAACACATATTTCAAATATTACATCTTTTATTCCGAAAAACGTCACTAGTGACAATTTTCCTTTCGTATTATCGATTTGAAAAATACTTATATTTTAAAATCAATATGAAACCCCGGTCAGTGCTTAGACGCAAACATCCTCTTCGCGTAAAACTTCCACTAGAGCAACCCACCTTAAGCATGAAGAAATTAGACCTTGACGCCCTGGAAAACTTTAATACCTTTATGTCTAAATATGGTTCTCTCTTCACGATCCTTGGTACCATTTTTGAGGGAAAGTTGTCTTCACTCAATTCTCAACAATGCGTGAAACTAGAGCCTTTTAAAAACATGGTCAGTACCGAGTCAATTGACCGACATAAGAGAAGTTTCAATTTTCTTTTAAAAACGTTCCTAAGAGTAAAATCCCCCTGGACGTTGCATTTCATTTCCTTTACTCATGCGGCTTTAACTTTAAAGTCGCTGAAGCTAAAAGGTTGTCTTCCCGTAGCAAAAACCCGCCAGTTCTGGTCAAACCTTTTTCAGCGATTGAAGTTGACCTTATTTTCTCTAAGCATGAGCACTCAGCTCAATATTTGAAAAAATAAGTTGTTTATCTGTAGGGATAAAACCCCAATGGAACGTCGGGTTTCACCCTCATTAGCAAACAAGAAGCCTTCGTCTACACCTTCAATATCAAAAGTTATCTCAGAGGTTTGTCCTGTAGCTAATGCAAGCCCACGGCCTCCGATAGACAGGAATTTCGATTCCAGCTGAATCTTCACCCGTTAACCTTGTTCCTGGTTTGAGTGAAATTGTGTCAAGGCCTCTTCTTTTCTCATCCCAAGCAAACCATGCCTGCTATAGCTGCCAAATCTACTAAACCTAAGAAAACTCCTAGTAAATCTGAATCATTGGCTAATCCAGGCATTAAAATCAGTAATTTCATTACCGATGGGAAACCTGCTAACCCCTCAGCATCTACAACAACTGCGAACGCTCACGTTAGCATCTTTCCCAACCCACAAAGTGTCCGAAATCCCCAAATAAGTAACGCTTCTAATTATGTTACCAGTTTTTCGAAATCATTTATTCCTTTTTCAAATGCACGTTTTCCGCCAATTTATGCTAACTGCCCTCAAAATCTCATTTCTATGCCACCCCCTATCTTTCAAACGCCACAATATAGCCTTCCTTTCCAAGTTTTCATCCAAATATGCCGTTGTACAATAATCTCAGTTCTCTTAACAGTAACATTTCGAAAAATTGTAGACCAGAGCAATTTTGTTTCCCACCTTTCGTTTCTTCTTTCCAGTTTTCTTCTCCGCCACCAAATTGTCCCTTTTTATAAATACTGATGAGCGTAACCTGCAGCTCAGGAATACGCTCAGCCTAGTTTTACTCAATGCGAGATCAGTTGTAAATAAGATGGCTGAGCTTAGAACAGTAGCCTTTGAGCTTGATCCAGATGTGATGTGCATCACTGAATCCTGGGCTGACTCGACGCTTGCTATAGAGAATTTCAATTTGTACCGACAAGACCGCGCTGAAAAACGTGGCGGTGATTGCCTCCTTTATATTAAGTCATCCTTTGTACATTTCCCTTTTCAGCTGAGCATTTCGTCCTTTTTCTGGAAATGTATGCTTTGCTTCAGTCATCCTCCCTCACAATAAAAAAGCGGTAATTGGCTGTGTCTATAATCCTCCGTGTTTTTCTGGCAATGAAAGCGAGCTCTGTGAACTATTTGAAAAAGTTGCAGACACTCAATTTGATGTCAAAATAATCGTAGGCGATTTTAATCTGCCAGACATTGACTGGCAGGCAAATTCCTCTTTGCCTAAACATCAGAAATTAGTCGATACTATTACCTTTCCAAACATGTCCCAACTGGTCATATCAGTTACTAGAAATGACAACATTTTAGATTTAATTTTTACAAATGATGTCCACCCTCTCTTTATGAATTTTCATCATGATCTTTTCACAAGTGATCACGCAATAATTCACTGTTGTTTTCCAGTACCCCTTCTTACGAAGTCTGAGGTTAAATGCAATAACCTCGACTTTGCTTACACAAACCATGAAATAATAAATAATTTCGTAAGCACTCTAGATTGGCATAGCATATTCTCAATCAACGATCCAAACTTTTTCCGTGAGCTATTGCAGAACATCACAGAAAAATCCAGGCTTTTATCCCGTTTAAGATTTTTAATTCAAATACAGCTTCTTCTACTGTTCCGCATTTTTCTCCAGAACAGACTTAAAAAAATTACGAAAAGCAACTTAAAGATTCATCTAAAAGCTCTTTGTCAGTTTATTTAAGGATTGCACAAATATTTGAATTAGCATCGAAAATTAGGCTCGCGAGAGATAAGCGTAGGGAGTCTCGGGCCCTAACTGATGCCAATTCATCCAAATCTGTTGCTCAAATCTTTCATGTTCGGTCATCGGCTAAGCGTCTGAATGTAACTCCGCCCTTACTCGACTGGTAACAAAAAATTGTTACAGACGATTTGGGCAAAGCAGAATTGTTAAATTCGTTTTTTTGCCAACCACTTTACCACTGAAACTAGCCCCACTCCCACAATTCCTCTGCTTTCAAATTCGCTTCTAACAACCATTAATTTCTCGCCTTCACGTATTCAAAAGGAAATAGCTCACCTAAAAAATTCACATTCGGTTGGAACTGATAACATTCCAAACTCACTTATTAAACAGTTAAGGGATTTTCCACCTTTACTAAGCAAGTTATTCTCAGTATTTCTCGAAAATGGTTTCTTCCCCGATTATTGAAAAACTTCTATTTTAATATCAGTTTTAAAATGTGGTTCCCGCTCGGACATTCATAAATATCGTGGTGTTCATAAAACGCCCTCTCTTGCTAAACTCTTTCGAAAAAAACTAATTGCAAAACAAATCACGGATTTTTTTGCATATGCAATAAAATTATCAACTTTTTCCCAACACGGCTTCTTACCGGACCGCTCTTGTGAAACCTGCCACATGTCTTTTTCTAAATCTACTAACCTCTCTTCGTAATGATCATCTATCTGTGGTAGTTATCTATTTTTGATCTTAGTAAGGCATTCGATAAAGTGCCTCATAAACGACTTCTAGCTAAACTAGAAGCTATAGGATTTCGTAGTCCCCTTTACTGACTTTTATTAGATCATACCTAAATGATCGAAAACAAAAACGTTTTAGTAGGGTCCCTCATACTCAAGTGCTACCCCGATTGTTAGTGGTGTCCTTCAAGGTACCGTATTAGGTCCTTTGTTGTTCTTACTGTATATAAATGATATTTCATCGATAGTTAAACATTCTCAATCTTTTTATTTATGCTGATGATCTCAAATGCGTGTATTCCTTCTCTAAGCTCTACAACTCGAACGGTGCTCATATTTGAACAAATTCATTCTCGATCTTAGACGCTCGTTTTGCCCTGGAGCTCACATGGCTAATGGAGTTCTCACCTACTAAGTGTACTTGCTACCTCATCATCCGCTGCACATACCTGCAGTTATTGCAATTGCAAAAGGGATAAATATATAGTTTTTAAACTTTTTCACCCTACATAGCCTCATTAAAGTTCTCGCAGATTTACGTCAAAACGACGGAATCTAAAGGCTTATTCTTGAAATAAAGTTGAAAATTTGTAAGTTTACCTTATTTCCAGCGAAGAATAATTTGTCGTTACTGGTATACCAGTTGATATATTTTTTCATCCTGCATAGCCTCTTCGCTAATTCTATTTTCAGTTTAAACTCGTTACCTAGCAGATATTTGCTGGCAGTGACTTGCTTAAAATATTAAATCTTTTATTCCGCTAAAATTTCTTTGGGTCAGGAGACTTGAAGCAGGCTTTTGTCTCCTTTTCCGACTTAATAATAGTTCAACCCTCCCAAAGCTTTCTGTCATTACCCCCGTTAATCTTCCTTATAACCGATGAAATTCTGAACTAATTATTCCTGCCCCTGCATCCTCCACGTGTAAACGCTCTCTCTTCTTTGCTTCGAGGTATAGTTTTCTTTGGAATTACTTGCCAATTGAAATAAGGTCGTTAACTAGTCTATCTGCATTCAAGCGAAGACTGCACATTTATCTTAACACTGATTCTATTAACCTTTTATTTTCCTCATCTTTTTCCCAGTAGCTTTCCCCATGACTCGGAGAAAAGGACCATCGGGAATTTAAGTAACCCTCTTGAAACTATATTTACGCTACTTCGAGACGCCCATGAACTATAATGTCTCGCTTTATATCACCCGTCCTCCAAACGATGACGTCATTCGGACGTACAAATTCGGTGGTCCACAGTCTTAAAATGCTGCGATTTTCTTTTGGATACTAACCATCATCAGAATTCAATTCTGGATCCTATGACGCTGAGGACTTAAGTTCATTGACGCAGTTTTTCGTGAGATCCTGTTTCATACGCCTAAGTGATCAAGAACGAATCACCTCGACGTTTCATTATCTCATTCTGAAATGCTACTGCAGTATTCCCCTATTCTACCACCTGACCATTTTTTTCCTGAGCAAGTCTCCTATCTTCTATTCGAAAAATGAAGGCCTATTGAACTCTGCCTCCATTTTTCATGATAAGAGTTTTTCACTGCCTATTTTTTCTAGTTCACCATTAATTTTAAAACATTGCTAACTGTTGACATAGCAGGACAAGTTATGAATTTGTACATTTTATCTGCACACATTGTCATAACTTTATTTCGTTACTAGTGTTTGCTTAGACACTACCTTCCCGGTGCTAACCAAATATAAATTCTAAATTCTTAATTCTAAACCTCAGAAATTCTGCACTAATTATACCTCCCCAATAACAGACTGGTCTTGACTCTAAACATTATTTCCCTGATACATTCATCTTCATTCTGTATAGCTGTTTTAACTTCATTTTTGCTATTTCTAAACCTTGGAAAACAGGTTTTTACTTAAAACAAACTCTTCATTTCAACACTGCTATTTTAAGCAAACAAACAAAACCAAAGCTTAAGTGTTTAATGAAAAGAGGAGTTTGTTTTTAGGTTTTTCCTGTGTTCTAAGGATTTGACGGCGCCAAGCAGTGCCAAATCAATAAACCTTTTAATTAATCCTCCACGTGTAAACGCTCGCTCTTCTTTGCTTCTAGGTATAGTTTTCTTTGGAATAACTTGCCAATTGAAATTAGGTCGTTAACTAGTCTATCTGCATTCAAGCGAAGACTGCACATTTTATCTTAACACTGATTCTATTAACCTGTTATTTTCCTCATCTTTTCCCAGTAGCTTTCCCCATGACTCGGAGATAGGACCATCGGGAATTTAAGTGACACTTTTGAAACTATATTTTCGCTACCTCGGGTCGCCCATGAAATATGATGTCTCCTTATATCACCAGTCATCCAAACGATGACGTCATTCGGACGTACACATTCGGTGGTCCACAGTCTAAATTGCTACCGTTTCTTTGGATACTAACCATCATCAGAATTCAATTCTGGATCATAAGATGCTGAGGACTTAAGTTCATTGACGCATTTCGTGAGATTTTGTTTCATACGCCTAATTGATCAAGAACGAATCACCTCGACGTTTCATTATCTCATTCTGAAATGCTACTACCGTATTACCCTACTCTACCATTTTTTCCTAAGCAATTTTTTTCTCCTACCTTCTTTTCAAAAATGAAGGCTTATTGAACTCTGCCTCTATTTTTATGGTAGGAGTTTTTTTTCACTGCCTATTTTTTCTAGTTCACCATTAATTTTAAAATATCGCTAACTGTTGACATAGCAGGACAAGTTATGTATTTGTACATTTTATCTGCACACATTGTCATAACTTTATTTCGTTACTTATGTTTGCTTAGACAGTGCCTTGGTGGTGCTAACCAAATATAAATTCTAAATAAATTCTAAAAATTTAGCGGGAGGTGAACAGATAGTAGAATAACGATAGTTTCAATTGTTTTCTGCTTGTCCATTAACTTGCTTAACAAGATACCCTGCCAATATGGCCGAGTGGGTAGAGGCACCGAGAGACGGTCCCAAGCAATTTTGTGGTACATATTCAAAACTAGGTCGTGGACCAATTTTTTGTGACAATAAGCTTAAGGATCTTGAGTTTTGCATGTTAGAATTGCCACAAAAGTAATAGAGAGTCAGTTAGGATATTCAACAATAAGAATATGAAAATATAAGGACTCAGCCTTTGGTTTGAGCCCCTTCAGCAATTGAGAGCAGATGCAGGGAGCACACAGCCGGCGTGAGTTTCAGAAAGCAGCAAAGATCGAGGGTCCAAGTCGCAATTTACAAACTCAGAGGAATATAAAGACAATTCTTTAATAATTTCCAGCACCGTGTCTTCTACACTGAGGTAAAGACTAAAAATTAGTAGGCAATGTAACTTTAGATAAGGAAATTGCATGCAGTGTACTAGCGGTGAGATTTCACATTTTTTGCGTGTCTTTGAGGGGGAATAGCTGTGAGTGAGCGAAGGTGTCAGTTAAGGCTTCTGGAACTTGGCTACATATGGGTGATTATTAAAAGAAAAATGTTGTACCCTGGGACGGTTTCACCTACGTTTTGATTGCATTCCACGGTCCTTCGACCCCAGAGACTAAGTAATCACAGTTCTTGGAACCACTTCCATATCACAGTTACTAAAACGAGGATTTGAGCTAATGGAATGTATGCATGGGAATAAACAAAAATTAGGGCCACCAGCACTGGAAAATTTTTTGCCATTGAATCCACGCATTCCACGGCAGAAGATTCAGCTAATTGGAAGATCTAGGTAGTCAAAAAGGAAATTTAAGATGAAGTATGCACATTTCGCCTTCCTACCACGGTCAGCTAATTTGATTTAAGAACCATATCGTCTGAAAAAACGGTCACTTTATTTATCCAACGTACGAAAGATTTTATCGCCTTCGGCAGTGTTTTACGGCAAATGCAATGGAGTAGGCCTACCATTGGTAGCTGTTATGTTCTTTTCCAATGTACCAACGACATCCATCATTCTTGTCCGCACTAGTCCTAAACAAAGGTGTTTTTTCACTTAAGGGGCTTTGCAAATCGATGCATTTTTGTGCGTAGGCGTGCATGCAATAAAAATTTTGAAGTTTGCAGATTCAAAAAAATTGCATAGCACCCGGAGTTTATGATTATATAATGGGGGCGTAATCAATGTAATGACCATGCGATAGTCATTGCCATTAGCGCGAGCTTCATATGCTAAACCAAGGGACTAAAGTTAGGTACTCTACCGTTAGAGGGATGATTAATACTGTGCTCACCTGTTCGTTTTTCTGCCGTGGGCCATTTGTGAAAAAGTGAAGTGCCCATAATAAATAGCGTTATAATAACCTAAATTGCACGTCTAACTTTCAAAGTTCATGCGATGTTGCTGTAGTGTGCATTCGAAATATTTTCAAAAATGAATCTAGAACTGCGGTCAAATGACAGTTTGGACCGTCAGGTCAGCGCATATATCAACGAAGGCCGTTTTCACGTGTCCTTACTGTCACTTATCGTTCTTGTCGTCTGGGTTATCTATGTCTTTTTTTACAATGCACGTCTGTTCGGAATTTTATCCTCGCTGGTTCTCAGAAAATTTGTAAAAAATGGATTTGTCAAAATAGGTAAAACAGCAGAATTATGCTATTGTTTTAGGTTCTCTTTCCATTTCACCCGTCTGTGGTAAAATTATGATTCGTGATTTGGTGTATCTTACGGAGGATTTCAGTGTCCGCTGTTGTTACGTCATTATAGTGTTCAATTACTGGAAACCATTTCAACTGCAGGCAAAACGTGAGTCTTTCTTTCATACCCTCAATGGCATGAATGGGCCTTTTGTTTTTACTACCAGGATTTCAATTTTACGTCTCCCAAGTGCTTTTGTTTGTTATTTTGCTCTGCCATTTTATGGTTATCTAGCGCACTTCGCTTATACCCATGTTTTGCGACTTGCCAAATTTTAATTCTTTGCAGGTGATCTTTGCTTAATAGATTAACAATTTAGTGCCGCTAAATTCGTTTTGACCGCTTATAATGAGACGTATTTTTCGGTTTGTGCGGTCTATGCTCTGACCTCTCATAGTGCGTTCTACTCGACCAGAGCTTCCTTTGTTTTGCGTATTGTTGCCAACACTGTTTCCCATAGCGATCCGTAATGTGCTTTTATTTGTATTTAATTAGTTAGCGTATGCGTGAAAATGGTTATGTATTCTGATGGTAAAATTTTCGCCGGTGTCCTACTACTATTACAGATTTATCCAAGCGCCGCCTTTACGTTCATCTGTATGGACTCGATTTTCATGTTTTCAATCGGACATCTGTTTATGATAATCTCCGAAAGCTTTTCGAGCTAAAACCCCAAATGGAAAGCTCTTATAATTCCAACGATGATCACCAGCGACGTCCTTCGTTAGTTATCATTCACCCTGATACCTCTTATCCTACATCACCCGATCACGATCCTGTTCATCCTGAGTGAGTTCTATTATTTTTTTATTTTTTACGCCTATGGCTGCTGAGAGGGAACTTGACTCCGTTTTAAAATAAACAAGATCAGTGAGCCTGGAACAATTTTTTTGGTCAAATAAAAAAAATCTGTCATCAGAAAATGAACTACTTCAATTTGACTGTCTAAACAACCACAATATCACATATTCAATTGACCGGCCGTTTGTTTTTATTTTACTGTCAAATTCAGATGATTTCACTAAACAATATAGTCGATGGCCTATGTCATGAAATGTCAACTGGTATTTGTCAATGTGTTCTCTATTCGAAAAAAATCATGAAAGCAGTGTTGTAATGTGTTTAATCATACAGTTTAATCCCAAGATATTTCATTCACGTCAGGATGACGGCTTTTAAATGAGCTTCCTTCCAGCAGTCTGCAAACACTTCACTTTAAAACCGACTACCAAGTAATATTTATTTTTGTCATGGATTTTCGAAGACCTTATAAACTCAAATGTATTTTATCGAAAACATACACGAAAAGATCCTTTCGTTTGATCATTTCGTAGATGATTACACCTTCGAATTTTATGCTTGAAGAAAGTGAATTGTTTGGTAATTTCTAAAAGATTTTCGATTGAATTCAGATCCGGAATTTTCGTAGAAATAAAATTGTATCGCAGGCCACACGCGCAGAGGCTGGCTGTTATTTAAAAAGTTAGATTATACTTGTAAGCGTTATCAAATTCTTACCTCTTTATAGCGATGAACGGGTGCATTACCCTGTAAAATTATCTTGCCCATTGTAACCGAAGCTATACTTTACAATGTCGAGGAAAATCCTGCTATTACTAGCCTCCGTTGTCGACCGCCAGATTGGTTGCCCTTCAAATTTGATGGCCATCCAAAGCATCACGCTTCGGCAGTTCTTGAAAGATGCGGTTGATATAGTGTGCTCTCGGGAAAATTCTTTCCCACATATGACAATCTGGGTCGACTTCGCAGGTTTATCTAAAAATAAGACCTAATCGCAGAAGTAAATACTCTTGTAATGAAGATCCTTCTTAGCAAATTAAAAAACGTCCTCTAAGAAGTTTCCTATTTAAAAACGATTTTATGGTGGCATTTGTCTAGTGCAGTTCAGATTCCTGCGTTCTTTTCCCGACTATCTTCATAGAGAACATTGGCAGATGTTCCCTGTGAATGCTCTCAATTAAATCGTCGTTCTGCTTTCTCTGGACGTATTAATCCGACCTGCTCACTTCTAGACGTGGTTCGATAATTAATAATGCGCCACAGAGTGACCTAACTAATATCGAAAATGCTAGCTAACGACTCGCGTGGCACTCCTTCTGTGGCAAGTTTCCTTATTCGTTCATAGTCCACTGCAGATAGTTATTCTCTGTACATCTTTTGCGTACGGTGTGACAGAGAAAAATGATAGCATGTCGCGGCTTTACATATATATAGTTGTTTACAGTCACATTTATCGGTATGGTAAAACAAGGTACACTCACATAAGTTTAATACTGAGTTTTTAGTACAAAATATCACAACTTTTCAAAACTGATTTTTTTAACTAAATCCGCCCATTTTTCCCGAAAACAGTGCGATTTCGCGCAAAATCAAATTTTCCGTTCCCAGAAAGGATATGGTTAAACACATTCTAGCTAATATTAATATTCGTTTATAGCACAGCGCACACAAACAAGGTTTGGTTCGAAAGGTTCAGGTATGTAAGAAAACCCTGAAAATCAAGAAACGTAGGATTTTTCCCCATTTTGCATAGTTTTCCCTTCAATAAATAGTTTTAAAATGACCTCTTCTTTACTAAACAGCTTTGTGCGCCTCGAATCAGTACAACAAACAAAAGGAACGACCTCAAATGGACGCCATACTACCACCTTAAATTTTGAGCATGACATTCGATAATTTAGGCAATCTATTTTAATTAATATTTCGAAATTGCCATAAACGAGTTTGCGGTTCTTGTCTAATGCTCCTGTTTCGCTAAAATAGAACCGAAGAAGCACCGGAAAACTCTATGGGTTGGATATGGACCCGGTGCGAATTGCTCTTCCCAGTTGTGAAGTTCAATTTGGAAATGGTATGCCTTTGAATGTGCCGTAGTTGTGTTTCCTAATTGCTCTGCCATATTTGGTAGTTTCGGATGTGTGCATCCCTATTTGGTCTATTTTTGCTTACTTAGAGGCAATTTTTGAAAACTTATTTTCTGCAAACTTGTTCGCAGAAACCGGGCCTTTCCACTTACTAGTGGTCTACCTCGCTCCAATGATAAATCTAAAATTTGTATATATTCCCAAATGGGCTTAATCATCTACTAGTCAGCTTTGATAATTGATTGCACGTTAATTCCTCGTGAATATTATAGTTAATAAGTTGTGAGTGACTTGCAAAATGAACTAATTACATTGGTTTTATCCATCTATGGTGATATTGCGAAACATAATAATTTAATTGAGAGGGCAGTCCAAATCTGATGGAGAATGCAAAACTGACATTTTCGCTTTGAAAAGCGTCACTGCTATTGGGCAACTCTCCGAATAATTATTGCTCTCATAAACTGTGCTGATTGCCATTAGTTCAGAAAGACAGTCGTCAGACTAAGCTTCGTGAAAACCTGCATTTAGACTCGAAGTAGAAAAAAATATTTTCGCTTTAGGGGTTTTGATTTTATGACTGTCGTTTTTATCCACTATGCCATCTCAGTGATTTGCTTCAAACTAGGCCTGCTGTATTCATTTTAAACCTGTCAGCTGGAAATCGCATTTGAAATGGTAGGATGAGCTTGCGAATTCTTCCCGCGGTTAATTGTATGTGTGAAATTTTGAGAAATATACCTTGCCCTGCGAAAAATCTCTCCGTTCGCATAAATTTCTCTTTCTGTAGTCTAAAGTAACGTTTGGAAATCACCTTATGCCGCGGATACTCATTCTCACCTGTCACAAAGCAAATGGTGTCTACAGCACAGAACCCACACCCTACTCCTTTGGCAAGTACCTTCACGTCATGAAATTGGACTTCTCTAACTTCATGGGGTCTTTGGCCGCTGTGTCGAAGTACTCTGGACACTATGCAACTGAAGAGTAAGGTTTATTTCTCATCTATGTCGCTTTTATACTTACCTCTGTCAATTAAACTTATAATTTTCTTTTAATGTTAACTTCTAAGTCGAGTTTCCCTGTTATCATAACACTCAAAAGATAATGTTTAAACCTTAGAGTTACTAATTTTGTTTCACATGTTCGGGGTTTTTGTCTTCTGAGTTCTGGTCCTTGTGTAACTTTTCTGCCCAGCTATACTGATCAGCTTTCAATGTTAATCATGTATCGCAATTCAGAGGACCCAAGAGCTGTAGTCTCGACATTTTTTATTCGAATCCGTTCTTAAGACCTATTCTTTCATCTGTACTCCATTACAGCACAGAGTTTGCTGTTGTTTGTTTGCTGTTTGTCCATTAAGGGTTTTCTCAGCCACGCTAACACGCAAACACTCCCACTCCTTCAAAGTACTTCTTGTTTCTGCAATATAGATGGCCTACATGGGATTGGCGCTGTTTTTTCTCTAATGTGAATCGTAAGCGAATATCTTGAGGTCATAACTAACTTACACCACTTATGGCGCACAGTCGTGCGCACTCGAACCGAAACTTAGAATCTGATACGTCAAAGTCTTTTTAAAATTATATGTGATGGCATTTGACTGGCGCCTTTTTCTTCCGCAAAATGACATTGATACTACAGTAGGGGGGGCGGGGGATTAGCGAACGCGTATTTTGCTGACGTTCTCACTCATTTTCGTTCAACCAAACAAGTTCCCCATGTGGTCCTCATTGGCTGGCTTAAATACAGATTTTTTTGGGATATTGCCCTCCCACACATCTTTTTTTGTTAAATGGGAAGGCAAAAGGGGGTCGGCTTTAGAGCCATGCCTGATTAGCAAAGCCATTGACACTTTGAACGGATAGGTCTTTGAATTAAACGTTCAACGTTTATCAGTCATTTTGCTGCGTCATGTTTGCGCTGACATCGTTTACTTATTTGACTTCTTGTTCTTCCACCGCTTAGTAGATTAAAACCCTCAACTAATACTCCCGTTGAAAATATGATGAAATAATGTTCTGGCTGACGTAAAGATAAGCTTTGTAAACGGAATTGTTGGAGAACGTAGCCTGTTCAGTTATGATTCCTTCAGCACCAACTCGTTCATTTACTGACTTTAAAAATGATTTCGGATGAAATTATAAACTTCTTCATGAGAGAAAGAAATACTAGGTGGTGATTTATAGGTCGCCACATGGAACGCATGCTTGTTCCTAACTAGATGTTTTCCTCTTTAAAGAAACCATCTCCCGTCTGTGGTGGACAACTTATTTTCCAACTTTCTTTTGCAGCCAATTTCAGTGTGTCATTTGAATTCATATACTTGCTATGTGCCGTCTAAACGGCTGCCTGGTCAATGTGTTGGGCCAACATGGGGGCTAGATCAGGGCGCAGCAAGCGTTGCTGGGGTTGCGCTCCCATAACAAATGCCGAACATGGGGGGGCGTGATGGCACGCGTAGGTGTGGGCTCACACCAGCCACCTGCGCCCGATCCCGTCTCCAGTCTTCTTGTCTCTGTCGTGACAACGGGCATGGGTTGGTGAGGGAAGAGAAAATGCTTTAGATGCAGCGCAAATCTACTATCACTTCAAATTAATCCATGCGCACGCACGTGTACTACCATTTTATGGAGTACATGATGGACCTCGTCGGATGCGACGGTCGAAACGTTGTATACTCGCAACGTAAGTCAACACGCCTCCTGTGTTCCTGCATTTCCGCCATAGAGCTACACTTTTATAAAGAAACTCCATAATTAGGGGACTGGAGGTAGGTTTTATTGTGGGCACCGAGGTTATTGAGGCGATTGAAAATTCTCTGTTTCTCCACTACCACTAAAAAAATAAGACAGCCGTAGCAGTGCACTTTAGTTTCTTTTTTAGTGGTTTTCGCTTAAAGGGGGGCTCGTTATTCGCATCTCAAACGCCTTCGCATAATTCGTCTCGGCGCTTTCCGCACGGTCAAAAAGTTTAGCCGCTGCTTTCGATCATGCATGCATGCAGCAGCAGCCTTAAATGTTCGCATTCCCAAGTAAAAACTCGAAATTTCTTTACTTGGAAAAGTTTGCAAAGTAAGGATGACTGCTATGGCGCTCGAAACTGGGACACGAGATTAGGAACGTCCCGTCCAAGTACTAAAGGTGGCCCTGCACATAATTCCAGAATTGGTAAATATTCCCATCACCTAACCGTAACACTAACCCTAACGTAAACCTAAACGGTAAACCTTATCTTAACCCTAGCCCTACAGCTTACACTAAACCTAAATCTATTTTCCCTGGAATTTTTTCGCAAAGATACCTGTATTGTGTGTGTTTTTCGTGCTCATGTTCTTTTTAGGGGGCCGTATAAATTATCCTTACCATTTTAACTGTATTTTGCACGATCTCAACCATCCATACTCGTATCCCACTTGTAACATTATCCGAACATGTCAAAAACTACAATTACGACCGCTAGAGTGGCGTCATCTGGCGTATTTTTCGTAATGAACCAATGAAGTCTCAACGTCAGTTGCCGACGCACCTGGAGTTTGAGTCCAGGTCCAGTGCGTTGTTGAGCGTTTCAGGTTCCGTGCTCCATCCACTTGCAATGTTGAATAACCCACTGACCCCGGGTTATGGCCTTAGGTGCGTCAGCTTTCAGGGCTGGTTTGTCACTGCCTCATTGCGTCTAATAAACTAGAAGTGGCCATTCACTTGTCCTTGGTTTTTGTCAGCAGCCTTTCTCAATGCCTATGTGTGCTGGGCGCTATGTGCTAGCCTGGGTTAGCTTTAAGGCCAATTGGAAGTGTAAATTTGCGTCCTTTAATCAGGATGGATCGATAAACACCTTTTTTACAACAATTACTCGCCCTAAGGTGATCTCTTCACACAAGGAACACATCTCGATTTGCGGTTAACTTTTTGCGTCTGTGCTGAGTGCACAAGTCATCGCCTGATCGCTGTTCGCGCTGCATTGAATACGTTTCACTGTATATTGTTTTGTGTTCCTAATTTCATTATAATAGGCACCCTTCTTAAACTGTGAGCAGTACGTTTGATGGGTACGCTGGCCATCACTCTTTTACGCCGGATCAATCGTCTAACCTACAATACTGCTCGTCATATATTAGTCTCCTGGAGCGTGGTATCGCAGGTCTGCGCCTGGTTACTTGTAAAACCGCCTGGAGTTGTTAGATGTTCATAATGATCATCTGCCTTCACTTTCTTTACATCAAAAGGCTTAGGAAAATTTAGGGCAAGATAACCATCACTGCAGTTAGCTGCCCTACCTTGCAGTAAACTCTCAGTGAGACGGCTTTCCTAATCTATACAGACTGCAGTATTTAAGGCGGGCGTCTGCATTCTACCGTGGGCTTAGTATAACATGGAAACAATCCTTATAGTCCTCCTTGCTTTTGTCTCTAATGCTAGAGACAGTTTCAAGGCCGGTGAAAACCAACTCCGCGGCAGCGCGTGGCGGGGCTGGTTCTGATTTCAGTTTTAGGAGTTTGTTAAAACACTTACACCTTCCGGTTGTCTACATTTATCATAGACAGTACCGGTGTTTGCAAAATTTACGTGCACTGATTTACGCGGTCTCCTTATGAATTTTTGTACAATTACTACAGCGCGCGTGTTTTATGGTCAAAGAGCAGTTCCAAAATCGTTGCATGTCATGCAAAATTAGAATTGCGCAAAACTTGCAATATCCAGTCAACCATCGTTCTCTGACTGCATATAAGTAAGCGAAGTGCACAGTTACCACTCAGTTGTTTTTTTATATTTTGCACCCTCGTAGTCCTCCGAAGGGAGCGGAAATCTTCCACGTCTTCAATTTCGGAAAAGGAAAGATTACCTATGAACAGGACGAACCAGGTATTTGATTGGTTTTCCATACATTTTGTCGGTGGTTTTGTAAAACTGGGCTCTGTCCTCCCACCTACGCAACATTTGGCATTCGTTATGCCGGCCTTGCATGCTATTTCGATCGATTTTGATTTCCCACCCCTTTGTCATTTATTCCCTCAGCATCTTAACCTTATTTCAAGTGTTGACAGTCTTCTTGATTTAAAAGTTGCCCCTTCACGATGCATAAATCCTAAAACTTCCTAGATATTGCTAATGCCCTAGCGGGGCCCCATGATGGCACCCCAAAACCTGGCTTGCGAGTACCCCGGGGGCAGTAACCCATAATATTGCTTGTCCCTGGATATTTTAGTGGGGTGAATACATTCGACCCCTTTACCAAAATGTTCCATATTCAAAATCCGCTGTTTGCCTTTAATTCTGGCTGCAGACTGGGGCCTCATAAGAAATGCTGGAAGTCTCAGTCTCGACGAAGGCTGTCAAAACTCTCAGGAAACACCCAAACGGGACATGTATATCAATGTGAGCAAGGATTTTCTGCTAGCCTACGGACCCTGGGCTGATAGACAAAGGTAATCAGCCCCTTTTCACGTGATAATGCCTCATATAGTTGGATTGGTCTCTAATTTCTAATCAGCATAACTTTTGTCAGTGCGCAGATAATTGATAGGCATTGCGATCTCAACCGAATGGCTGTTCAAAGGAAAATATACTGAATTTGCGAGTCAGAGAGAAGTAAATACACACTGTTAATTGTCGTAAAGTACAATCTTGTATCTTGATGACAATTTGCTCTTGACTTTATATGATTATGATACCTAAGCGTTCGGCCCCGGAGTACCCAAACAGAAACGCAATCGAGGATAGGGCACGCTCTGCCATACATTGAGGACGCCTCAGAATTGTTGCGGCATTAGCTGTTGGAATTGCACACCAGGCCAAAGCTGCCATGCGCAACAGTGTAATGAAAATCGAAGGCCTACTGAATCTTAAGAAGCAATCTGGGGTAGCGTATCGCATCCTATGCCTAAATGGTCCTTTTAGCTACACAGGTCAAACTGAACGCACGCTCGGATCGCGCATACATGCAGGGCGACGAATTATCGCAAGTGGTTGCTCACACCTACGAAACGGGTCATGAATTCAACGTCACCACCGTCAAGATAATCGCTCACGCCGGATACAAAATTAAAGTCTGGTCTTCGTGTGGATACTCAACAAATCGATGTATCGACCTGGTGCCCGTATACAGAGCCCTGTGAAGTCACCTCTTGATTTGTTTTATTGAGCATTAATTGGCTTGTATCCCTTATAAGAGTTGCCTTTTTCTGGTGCTGCTGTTATCTCTGACGATAGACGCCTGCAGAAGTTTGAAATTTCATATTAATCAACAACTTGTGTCGATACTCGACCAGGCTTCTGCCTCTTTACTTATACAACCACCTAGAACTCGAACCGTCACGTCCAATCATAAATGCTGTCGTTGGGAGCGTTTGGAGTATCAGCTGGTTCGCATAGCTGGCACGCGTGTCTATTATAGCTGCGAATCTTTCGGTCCATCTACAGGTAGCGAATAGTACAACGTCCTTCATTGAAGGCCTGCCGCGACATACCTAACTCTCGCGCCTCCAGACCTCTTGACTTTGTCTTGGCATTGGTCCCTAGCGGAGGAGAGGGTGAAATGGATGCTGCCAATGTTTCCAGCAGTGGAAAAGATGGACAAGTTCTCATATAGGCCTGTCAAAACTGTCTTCTGAATTTCTTTATAAGTCGGTCACGTCTTGCGTATTCCGTTAGCTACAAGATTTACCAGAAAAGTATCCAAAATTGTTACTGGGTTTAAAGATTATGAATCATTATTGTGGGTATACGTGGAACTTGATATGTATACTATTTTTAACTTCTTAGTTGTACCCCCTGGTTTTATAAGTATTGACGGTTTAAACACGACTTTTTATTCCAACCTCTCGAACACCCATTAGGACCTCGATCCCGCACTTTCTTTCATTTTGAACGTCTCTCCGCAGGGCAGGTATAAAATTGAGCCTGGGGATTCCGAAAAGCGAACTCATCTTTTCACACCATTTTGTAGTACAAATTTCTGCTTGCGAATCCTCTCCCTCAGTATTGATTGGCAATCATCCGTAGTTCATCCTCGTCGAGGTATATAGTCGGCCAAATTCCTTTGACCCACATCGTTTACTTAAGCCTTACCTAACTCCATTTTCACGTGGCACTGTTTCACTGCAGTATCGGCCCGAGTTAGGGCTCCACTCGCAATTCGTATCTGGAACGCTTTCCTCGTTCTTCCATGTTGATGCCTCTTCGGTTAGAATAGACGAGAATCACCGCCGTCTAGACAGGCAGCCGTAACTTCAGAATGAATTAGTGATTAGAAGCGAAATTTGCACAGCGTTTACCTCTGTATCCCAGATCCCGTCACGTTTCGCTGGTAAGACAGGATCAAGATGAGTAGATTTGGACAGGACAGTGTCCACCCTCTCATGAAGCTCCCTTTTTTCCTGTATGTCATACACATCTTAGTTCTACCGATACGAACCGGATTTCACTCATCTGAACACCGTATCCGCGAGAGAAAACTAAGAGTAAAGTGTTGCAGTTCCTGCCTTCAGACCAAAGTACTCAGCTATTTCGCCAGGTAGGAGCAGTCCGAGCCACGACTTTAACAACACCATGGTAATTAAAAAGCGCCCCCAGTTTGTTCTGGTTAGGAGATATGACGTAAGATCAGCCTCCTCTGTCTCTATTGCTCATCCCTGTTCTACTTATTAATGACAATTCCACTTCCAACCGGCCGTAGGAGGAATTAGGCGCACTGACTTACGTGGTAGAAAGTCCCGTTTTTCGCGTGCCGCACTCGTATTTGAGTTCCCTTTGAGTGAGCTGCAGCCGTTTCAACCGTTATGCTGCCCCATCGCTCCCTTAAACTCACGTTAGGATGCACACAGAATGTGGACAGGACTTCTATGTCTCAGCCCTTTTCTGCGGCTCATGTCCGTCTCATCCTTTGACTCTTATGCATCCTGACTACTTCTACTGCCTTTTTCAGAGAAATCATCTGGAAGTTTTTCTATCCGGCCTCCTATCGCCCCTTGGAGGTTCCCAAACCCGATGAACTGAATCCACATCAAGCCAATGAGAGGTTTCTGCTCAAAGTCATCAGTCAAACTGACGTACGTTTCGATCTCTGGTTCTCAGCCAACCGCATACCAAAGGTAAACTGTTTTAGTCTCATTATTCTCCAATCGTTTTACACATCCTCCCTCCTACGCCTTATTACCTCAAAATTTTTAGCTTCAGTCAAAACGGTGACTTGTCTGCATGGAACCTCATCAACTAATCAAAACTCAGAGAGAGCAGAAGAGGAGAATTTCACCGAAAGGGGTATAATTGGGCATTTGCTAACTCTGCAACCCATCTACACAGTCTGGACCGTCTTCTGCACACCCTTGTTATAAGGCACGTGACCGGTGTGTTAGGGGTGTCTGATCGGCCGCAGTTTGCGCCAGCCCATTCTTGTTGTCGGCGGCAGCAACTGATACCCGGCAGTCTGTACTGTCTAGTCGGACACACTTTCATCTCGTGGTGGTGGCCACGCGATGCCATCTAGAATGCATTGCAATTAGGAATTTTGATCTGGAGCTTCTCTTCATTCCTGGCCTTTTGGTCACCTTGCTTCAATCTCTTGTCTGCCTCTTCTCCTTTTCTCTGAGTATTCCATTTTTCTGTTTTTTTTTTATCTCTTCTGCTGCCTCTGTTTATCACGATCGTATGGTTTTGTAGACATTTTCAGTGTATGGCAAGTCGAACTCCATGTTTGAGTTGACATTGCCCTGGTCCAGCGGCCCAAATGGCTTCACCTCAAATATGCATCTGCGTCTCTCGGACGGTCGTCTAGTCACTGACTGCATCTGGCAGGACGTCTTGCTGACCTCGGAGTTTAAGATGGATCTAAGGGTGCACTACCCCGTCAAGTGGAATGCTCAGCAAACCTGGGACATTGACATTGACGGAAAGGAGGCCAAATTCTGCTTCCTTTACAATCAAAAGGACTACTTTAAGGGTGAGTATATATATATATATATATATATATATATATATATATATATATATATGATAATAGTGTGGGGCTTACTGATCTGCTTAAGGAACATGTATGTTCCGTTGTGCCCTGGAGCTCAGACTAGAGCCCTCGCAGGCGGTCGCATAGCGACGTGTAGCATATGTTGATAAGGTGGAACCGACAAAGACCAGGGAGACCGGAATGGCGTTCGACTCAAATACCAAAGGTCGTGGGTTCGAATCCCAGGTGTGCCACACTTGGGATTGGGTATGACTGGCTGATGACGGCTAATAAGCCAGAAATGGCCATTCCGGTCTCCCTTGTCTTTGTCGGTTCCACCTTATCAATATATATATATATATATATATATATATATATATATATATATATATATATATATATATATATATATATGACAGTGTGCGGCTCACCGTTCTGCTTAAGGAATATGCATGTTCCGTTGTGCCCTGAAGCTCACTTTACAGCCCTCGCAGGCTGATAAGATATATATAAATTAAGTTTAGTTCTTTGGGAACAAAATAACTTATTGTGTAAATTTCGAATCGGGTGCCCCAGTTAGTCATTAGACAAATGGGGGATGTACAAAAAACAATTAACCTTAAATAATGCCTAACACAAGATTCTATGGTTGGCTAAAGTTTGAGCCAATAAACGTCCAGAGTTTTAAGTTACCCGGTCGATAGTGGCTGTTTTCGCCTCCACTTGACCTTGAGAAATTTGTAATTGGCATCCAAATTGATATGCCTGTTAATTCATGCCTCGTCTGAGCGCATTGCATCCAAGAATTAGCGGCCCTTCCTTGTTGGGCAGGCGCCAACGATGTGGGTATCCTACCATGCAAATAGGTGTCCTGTGTCCAGTGTGTGCATAGCTACCTGAGATAAGGAGTCTCGTCTCCTCACCACTAGCTGATGTTCGTGTAAACGGGTGGATAGAGCTTTCCCGGTTTTGCCACAATAAACTGCATCACAACTGGTACACGGTATTTTGGAGACGACTTCTTTTCTATTGAAATAGCCAACCCTGTCCTTAGGGTGTACAAGCTCGGTGCGCAAAGTTGTTTTAGGTTTGTGCGCTATTTGTATATGGTATATATATATATATATATATATATATATATATATATATATATATATATATATATATATATATATATATATATATATATATATGCGTAAAGATTCGAGTTCCCGTTATCTTATCGCGTTCATCATCTCCTGAAGAAGACGAAGAAGAAGAGGGGGCGAGTTCATGGACCAAATTGTATTTGTACTGACGTTTCGAAAGCCTTCTCGCTTCCATCATCAGAATAAAGTGCTTGCTGCTCCTGGTGATCTTGAGTTAGTCAGTCTTGCCGCGTGCCTCGTATTATATCCATGGTGGACGCGTGAACTTTGACCTGTCCGATCGCCGCTGACTTCCTTAGACCTCCCCGAGGTTGAACGCCTTCGGGCTCGCGTGACTGCTGTCCCCTTTGGAGCCGTCGTAGGTTTAGGCAAGGCAGCTTGCCTGTTGGCCCTCCCCCACGTCAATCAACGGACTGATCAGTCGTTGCTGCTCTCGTGAGTTGTTATCCGTTTTACGGGCGCATTCGTGAGGCAGTGTTTGACTTTGGTCATGTGACCTTCGGCCGCCATCCCGCTTTTCCGTAAGCCTGGGCTCTCGGTTTCGTGTGCTCGTTTGCCTTATTGGCCCTGGCCGAACTGATCCGAGCCGTGTACGAAGCGCCTGGTAGGCGGGATGTAAGTCTATAGCTCGGTTGAGTGTGCCAGTCGAGGACCAGCTCTCGAGCACCAATCTGGCCATCTTCTCATTGGCTTGGCCAATGATTGGCCGATCGGTTACAGGACTCATTCGTCCCGTTGTGCCTTGGGATTAACTCTAGAGCTCTCGAACACCAATCTGGCCATCTTCTCATTGGTTTGGCCAATGATTGGCCGGCTGATAAACTCGGCGGCCGCTCAATGGCGCAAATGTTCACACCATTGTCAATTTTTAGCGTAGTTACGATGTTAACGGTTTTGTCGCATTTGCTACCCGTCTGCGTCTGGCGACGACCCGGAGAACCGAGGTTGAATAATAACGCAATAATGCTCCGTTTCGGAAAAGCCATTTGCCAGATGAAAGGTTGGTGCACCGCGCAATGACACGATTGGCCGGAGGGGGATACCAGCCTTGTGTACTTTTGGTAGTCCGTAGAACCTTGCTGCGGCCGCGTCTATTGGTTTAATGGCCAGTCGTACCGACTTAGTAATGGCCTTGTTCTTTTGCATGTCGGCCATTACTAAGTCGGTACGACTGGCCATTAAACCAATAGACGCGGCCGCAGCAAGGTTCTACGACTACCAAAAGCACACAAGGCTGGTATCCCCTCCGGCCAATCGTGTCATTGCGCGGTGCACCAACCTTCATCTGGCGAAATGGCTTTTTCCGAAATTTGCGGTCGCTCACCTCGGACGCGACCACGACGGTCTGTTCAGCGACTCAATTCCTGCAACAGCTCCAGGGAGTGCAAATTACTGCAGACGAGGTGATGGTGTCATTCGATGTCACCTCTCTCTTCACCGCGATCCCACAAGGCCTGGCAGTCGAAACGGTCAGCGAACTGCTCGAGAGCAGGTACAACGAGACGGCCGAGACGGTGAAAGGGGAGACATCTCATCCAACTCTTAAAATTCTGCCTGAAGACGTACTTCACTTTCGAAGGAACAACGTATGAGCAGGTCAAGGGGACGCCAATGGGATCGCCACTTTCGGGCTTCATCGCAGAGGCAGTTCTCCAAAAAAATTAGAGACCCTGGTTTTCGCAAATTACAAAACCGAAATTCTGGACTCGGTATGTGGACGATACCTTTGTCATCATCAAGCGGGATATGGTCAAGGAATTTCATGACAGCCTGAATTTTATTTTCCCTGACATCCAGTTTACAATGGAGGTGGAAGTCAACAACCAGCTGCCATTCCTAGACGTTCTCGTCCATCGAAAATCCTGCGGGAACCTTAAAACGACGGTGTATAGGAAGGCCACCAGTACCCGCCAAATCCTTAGCTACCATAGCAAACATCCGTCATGTCACAAACGCAGTTGTGTTCGAACGCTATACAAAAAGGGCTGAAACACACTGCAGCGAGCCAGGCGAAAGAAAGGCAGAACTTCGATACCTCCAACGCCTCTTCATGGCCAACGGGTATCCCCGCAACTTCATCGAACGTAGCAGACAGTGCAGGCAAATCCGACGGCCAGCGACCGAACAGCCAAATATATGGCGAGCGTTGCCATACATTGACGGTGTTTCGGAGGCGGTCTCCCGTCTCCTAAGACCGATGGGGATCGGCATCGCCCACCGGCCGGAGTCAACCATTCGACATCTGGTTATGAGGCCTAAGGCCCCCCTGCCCCGAGGTGAAACCACAAACGTCATCTATCGGGTTCAATGCAATTCCTGCGCAGTCAACTACGTTGGAGAAACCGGGAAACGTCTGCAAACCCGGGTCGGAGAACACATGAGGGCGGTAAGAAGAATGGACCCGCTGTCTTTGGTGGCGGACCATTGCGCAGACTCTGGACACACGTTCGCCTTCCAGAATGCTGAAATTCTTGGTCGGGGAAGTGACCGCGTGGCAAGGGAAACCATCGAGGCTTGGCCATGGGAACAACCTCCATAAATCGTTGTGTTACGCTTCCTACGGCCTACCAAGCCCTCCGGACGCAGCTCAATGATCGAAAGAGCCAACGTGAACATGGGCCTAACGTGCATCCGAACATGGGTGAGTCCATGGCTGACACGCACGCAATCGCAACACAACCCAGACCCGACGAAGGAACAGTTATCGCCTCGGCCAGCTCAACCACTTATCCGGCAGGTGCGAATACACACGGAGGTGCAATTGCAACCAAGATTAACAGCCTGGGGCGGCAGCTTCGGTCGATGAGGGTACTGACGACTACTGCCAACGTGCGAACTCCGGCCCCCGACCAGATTGAAAACCAGCCATCACGCGCCCTCCCCCAGTCCACCACGGACTCAGTGAACAGGCAAAGGATGATCGCCAAGAATGAAACACCACCATGCTCATCAAGCAGCAAGATGACTGAGAATCTCCACCCCCAACCCGGCCCCTCCTCTACGCAAATTCAAAAACCGTAGTAATCCCGTATTAGCCGAAATGTTACCACCTATAAATACTGTGAGGCGCGGTACAAAATTTACCTCCGACGATGAAATCTTGTTTGATTTTGAAACGTCAGGACAATAAAACCATGGTTCCCGTGATCGCCTCTTCTTCTCATATATATATGACCGACAAAGACAAGGGAGACTGGAATGGCCATTTCTGGCTTATTAGCCGTCATCAGCCAGCCATACCCAACCCCAGGCGCTGCGGCGCCCGAGGCTCGAACTCGCGACATGTTGGGCAGAAGTCAATCGCTCTACCCACTGCGCCACAAGCTCGTTGTCTTGCCGGTTTCGATCGGGAATATTAACAATGGTAGTTGGGAGGAGGTTTGCAGTTCTTGCTATTAAAATCCGTTAAGCCACATTTGGCGTTCAGTTGAAGGCCGAATTTCTGATTTCTCATTGACTTTCTACTCAAAGGTTGACTGTCTTTTCTGGAGTTTATTTATAAACAGTGCAACATGCCTTAGTCGGTGCTAAAGAAGAACAATTCCCTCCTTATGTAGCCCTAGGGTTTTGTGGTAAAAATCTGTGTCCCCCACTAACTTCAAGCGCACATGCCCGCTTTACTCTACACCACTCCCAGATATTTATTTTTTGGCCTATCTCATAAAATGTTAGCAGTGATTCTGAAATTTGTTTTTGGATCAGAAAGGGTTACTTACATGGCGTTTTAGTACTGATTACCTTGCAGCAGGACATTTGAGTCAAAACTGAATGAACTTCTTTCTGGCCGCCTCAGTAGAATGCATTTTTTCAGGTTAATTATCGATGCGCTCATAGGTGCAAATATATTTTATAGAAAACATGACTAAAATGTTTATTTTGTACTCGCTAGCATATTTCTTCTTAGGGTAAGTTTTTCCTTGAAAAAGCATGAATATTTTGGTAAAAAGTGTGTTATTATGAGATTTTTTGAGACCTTGAAAAATTTCCATTCATAGAACTTCCTATCTGTCCGTTTATTAACGCTACTTATGAGGTATACAGCATGGGTCGCATTAATTGCAAAATTTTATGGGTCGTATATGACCTCTTCCTTATAACATAGCGAAATGCACGATTCTCCTTACAGGGCAAGTAAACAGCATATGCTTTGGAAATTCGAAGCGCAATTGCAGCCACAAGCCGAGTTCAAAATTACTTAAGAGTTCAGAATAAGGCATACTCTCGAAAAATAGCTTTTCTGGTAGCATAAAATTTAAAGGAGAGTACTTTGCTACCAAGAGAGTGCAAAAAGCATATTTCACTCATGTTTTCTATAAAATTTGAATTTATAAGTTCATCTAAAATTACTATGAAAAAAGTAGATACTACTTAAGTGGTCCCTTTCAGACGGTCAGAAAGAAGCTCATTGAAAAGTGGACAGCCTTTTTTGACTGAAATATCTTGGGATTATGCTGCCCGATGGTCGGCATTACAACCCTACATAAGTACTCCTTTCTAATCCAAAACATCTTTTTACAATTGCGACTAACGTTTCATGAGATAGGCCAGCTACTGCATTAAGTATTTTAGATAACATAACAACCGCTACAGATGCCTGCAAGGCGTACGCTGCGTCACCGCAGTGAGCTCTAGCAGACTGCTGCCACGTCTGGCTACCCTCGCCGGGGATGTGACGATTTCTACTGGGGTGGCAATCTTTAGACACAGGTTTTGGCAGGTGCGCATTTGGTTGTGAGAATGCAGACTCCGCATGCAATTTACACTAACCTTAATATTGCCTGTCCTGCTCAATTCACGATTAAATTTTGTGGCCAGAAAGTCTGTCGCATTCGGCTGGTGTTTGCGCATGATTTTTCAACCAAAGACGCATTTCGCCGATAAACTTGCGTGCGCCCGCGCGCACTGTAAGGATTGCTGTCACCGTTTACGCCGGCAGTCTCGCACACGCAGTAATCGGTCTAGAGACAAGGTCTCTCTGCTGCCAGGTGTGGATGTATTTACGAAAATGGTCAATGAGCACGTAAATGTCCAGGGCACCACCTCTGACACCCAGCATCTTACCAAAGTGCGTTTCTCTGAGCTCGGCTCTAACACAAATGTGATGCACTAAAGGACTTGGCGCCTTTTAAGGGCAGACAAGGTTTGCTTATGTTGCGCTCATAGATGTGGTTGTCGGATGCGCTCCTCCTGCTGAGCTTTGGGGCTCAATCTAGAGCCTTCACAGGCAGTCGCATAGCGATTAATAGCATATGCAGCCGTCATCACCCAGCTATAGCTAATCCCAGGTGCGACCATTCCGGTCTCCCTTGTTTTTGTAAGGACCCATTATCCGCGTATGCTACAAGTCGCTATGCCACTGCCTGTGAGGCATGTAGATTGAGCTCCCAGGTGCAATGGGATGCTAATGTGCCGTAACCGGGTCGGTCAGCACCCCCTGTCACTGTTAATATACCTGATCACAACCGACAGGACAACGGGCCCATGGCTCCACGGTAAAGCCTTATTCGACTCAATGACCAAAGATCCTGGATTCGAATCCCAGGTGCTTAACCCATCTCACCATTATACGTTTTTCCCAGCCGTGCTTTTACCATTATGGACAGCTAACGAACAAAACCACTGGGTATGGATTACTTGTATGGCCGCCTAACAGGACACGGGAATAGGAACCGCCCTCAATCCATGTGGCTTTGCGACCAAATCCTGATAAATCTGGTCTCGGATTAAGGTGAAGGTTAGGGCTAAATTCGTGATCATGATCATGAGTTCGTGTTAACTGCACGGTTTAATTTTAGGGTAGGGTTAGGGTTGAGATTAAGGTCACAGTTTAGTTTTATATTAAGGTTAAGCCACGGAACTTTTTACCCTTCCCTCAAGTCCGAGGTGAATGTCCACTTCACCATTTGCTCCTTTATCTTTCCCCCTAGAATTCTTTGAGGATTGGTCATCTGGGTCACGGCCTGATATTCTCTCCTTTGTGCCCTACGTTTACAACTTCCGCATCAATGCGCGACCCCTCGAACTTCGGCTGCTGGCTAACGACTTCAATTGGGTGGCGCCGACTCCCGAGAACGGTGCGTATTCCTCCCCCCTCCTCTGCCACCCTGTCTTCTCGTTCCCCACCCGGGTTACAGGTTCTTCTATGCCATGCAGCGCCCCCCTTTTCAAGCAGAGATGTGGTAGGACACTGCAGCTGGAACCCCCGTATTACAGGTGACCTTGCGCAAAATTCCGGGGGTGTTGAAGGGGCGGGGGTAGGGTTCGAGGTCAGGGTTAAGACATGGGGATAGGTGTTGCCCTGGAATTTAGCACAAGGCTACCTACCATACCTCGGGGCTACCTATTCCCATGTTCAACGAAGAATTTTTCAATTTAGACTGAAGGGAAACGGTGTACCGCCCATTCTTCGAGTTGTGGGTCTTTCGCTTGCAATTGTCGCGCTGTCTGTTGGGATCTACCGGTGGGGAGTAGCAAACCGTGTTGTGACGTGTAGCCCAGAAATTGTTGACCGATAAACTACTACACCCCCGCCTACTCGTGCTACTATGGGCATAGGAAGGAAGTGCGCGGTTAATGGTGACAAAGTCTTCCACATCATGATACAAACCACACACAGTTCATAACTGCTGCTTGGGAATGTGGTGGTCCTCGTCGACTTCGGTAAACAAACTATCTCTTGGTCCGAAAAGTGATTGGCATCATCGTGTCATAGTGAAAACGCCTTCTCACTTCCGGTGGAAGTACCGTTCGGCAGAAGGTAGGGTGGGGGTCGTGAAGCATTTTGTTGCTGCAAGTGCAAATCAATATTGTTTTTTTCAACCACAACACCGTATCTTCTTTCCAGTGCTCAAGACTCATTCTAGTAGACGGCTTCTGTGCATCGTTTCTGACTGTCACGGCATCTTAACATTTATTTTCGGGAAGAACGTTAACTGGTGGGATACTTAGACCCCGCGACTGACATTCAGGTTATTATGGCTCGTTTGGGCAAGCTTCATAGCATCTCTGATGTTCACACTATGTGAGTGTTCAAACAGAAATTGGCGCACACAGATCCATTGACTTCTCGAAACAAACATGTTCTGTGTGGGGGCAAAGGACATGCATAAGCACTTAACTACCAGGCCGAAATCGGCCGAATTATAATAGCAGAGGGGACGAACGACGGAGAATGTGGGTAGATTGATACTTTACTGTTTATGATCGCAGTTGGCAGTCAGCGTTATGATTGAACGAATGGGGACAGAAAAAGCCCGAAACAGTCCTTTATCATTATATCCGCGGTCGCTGTCCTTCCTCTCCTCTGCTCTCTGAGTATTTTAAGCCTGTTTTAAACGGGACGAAATACCTTGTCATCTACGGTGCACAAAGTAATCTCCAGTCGCCTTAACTTGCCCTTACTACTCAAGTTTTCCTACAAAATTCAGCCCACGCGTTATGCGTCTCGACCTTAATAGCTGCGGTCGAGAGCGCACCAGGTACACAGCAGGGCTTGGCATTATCCAGCTCGCGCGAACCTTTATTCGACATTCGAGCGACTGGTTTTTGCTATCGCCCGCTTAATGCGCCTGGACGAAAGCTCGAACCGGCGGTGTGAATTGCGCCTGCATAATGAGCCACCGAACGTTGACCTATGCGCCCGTCCGTCCACCTCCCCGTGTCGCACCGGAAGCGTGTTTGCGTGCGCTTACTAGAGTTCACATGTAGGTGCCGAAACCAGGTGTTAAATTGTGAAGCTCCATAATGTGATGGTGGATGAGACAGGCTGAACACACTGGTCAATTGGCATGAAGGAAACGAGAGGTAGATCGTTAACCACAAAAATAACAAGGAAAGTATTTGTTTCTAAACCTTTTATACCGTGTCCTAAACTATCAGGCTGATGTGCGCCCCTGCAGTTGAATAACTATCCTATCTGCTCCTACAGCCACTGACTGGTGAGAGGTAGGCAGTGTCAATAAAACAGTATTGTCAGTTTGATCTCAGCTGTAGAGATGTTTGATATAAGTTGTAGGTCGCAGGTCCTCTCCCCCCAGCTGACCGCACTGGACCAAAACGTAGATCCTATTGGGTTACGACACACGTTAATCGGGCCACATAGAATCCTCGTAAAACGATGACTACTGCTGTACACAGGGGTTGTTGTGGCACGTCTAGGCGTAGGCTACACTGCATGCCAGCCGCTGCGCCTCATCTCAGCACCAGATGGCTCGGATAGGCTTGGACAACTGACTGATGCATGGAGGAGGAAAGACACCGTGAGGTTGGCTCCGGGGATCTATCCCCACGACACTTCAGCTAATTCCTCACTGTAGTAAATCTGACGAGCTTAAAATCTATCACGATGCGCTAAAATTCGTAGCTTGGAGGGTGGCCAACTGGCGGGGTAACTCGGTCCTCTCAGGATGGTGATTCAGGCTCATTAGATCCTTTTGCATGTTGTCTCTGTCACTTTCGCTCAGGTAGGATTTGAAACGCTCTCCGTGAAAGCCCGGTACATTTTGTGGGATCAGGTCGTGTTTAGCACGCCTAGACTGACTGTCGAACTTTTTCAGTTGCCGCGCCCTGTTCTGCCTCTGTTTTTCCTGACTCTATCTTGCGAATAGGCCGAGAGAGAGAGAGAGAGAGAGAGAGAGAGAGAGAGAGAGAGAGAGAGAGAGAGAGAGAGAGAGAGAGAGAGAGAGAGAGAGAGAGAGAGAGAGAGAGAGAGAGAGAGAGAGAGAGAGAGAGAGAGAGAGAGAGAGAGAGAGAGAGAGAGAGAGAGAGAGAGAGAGAGAGAGAGAGAGAGAGAGAGAGAGAGAGAGAGAGAGAGAGAGAGAGAGAGAGAGAGGAGAGTACGGCAAATGCCACGTAAGTCCGCGATCACCAATTGACGCGCACGTCACCATCCTGCGTTCGCCATACTATGAGCACACAGTGAAAATCCACGTTCACGGTAACTGAACTACTAGGTGCCGGTTTGGGCAGAACTGCCTGCAGAAGATGGATGGTTGGCCGACGTTTATTTCCAGAGGGTGGAGCTGTTGTACTCTCGGATGCTAACCAGATCCTCCTGACCCCACGTCAGTGTACATTTTCGTTCAATTTTCACCCTGTCATGCACGCACACACGCCACTTTCGATTAATTGGGCTGTATTATTGGCTGAGCGCCCTTTCCAACAGGCGCACTTCTCACAAGTTTATCCGGCGTCTGGCTGAAATACAGCTAAGTAAACGGTGGCACAAAGTCGCAGGTGCACGCACTCGGGTCCCCAGCCTTGCTGGTTTGCATCTCCTGTTAAAAAAATGATCTACCGAACATTCTACTACTCGGGTTTTCAGGAAATTGTTGCCTTTGCCCCCTTTCCTCAATCTATGCCTCCTGTCTTTTTAGCCTTCATCGCCTTCTGTCTGAAGAAGTTTTCCTTGACGTTCAACCTGCCATTCTCTGAGTTCCTTCCAACAACCGTACCTGTGGAGTTCAGCATCAAGGTAATTAGAACCTGCCATTTGGCTTTGTGCGTCATGTCTACTGCTGACAGTTTAAGAGGAACTCTTCCCGTGGAAGCAAAGATTGCATCTAAGCTCACATTTTACGCCCATGGATATCATGGTCGCCGGTAAATTCCCATCCCTAATGTCTTATCAGCCATTGCTCACCAGTTCTTAATTATATTTTACACCAACAGGGTTCAACCGTATCCTGCTGTCTTTCTCTACCGGAAACAAGTACAATGCTCTACGTTATACAGGAGTTGCACAACAACCTCAAACTCGTCGACTGCAAATGTCGGCCTCAGCTACAGAACCCCTTCAGGATCATCGAAGAGGTCCTAGAAACCGGGAAAGACGGACAAACAGGGTAAGGCGGTAATTCTTCCCGAATCCATTCCTTTTGCGCTCAGGTCAGAGACCAGTTTTCGTGCTCCTTAGAAATTGATCTAGTTAATGCCATGACTTGAAGTAGGTCTTTTGTTGCAGCTTTTATACCTAAGAATGGATTCCTACACAAGTTCGAAAAGCTGAGATAAAAAGTGGTTCCGACGATCGAACACACTGCTTCTTCCCTGCTCATGCATACGCCTGGACTGCAAACAGGCACCTCAATTCGTTACCTATTTGTCTTTAGCCTCTTCTTCTTCTTTTTCTTCGTTCTCCCTAGACACAAACGCTATTGGATCGAATGCTGGCGGGCGCCTTTTACCAGTCTGCGTATAGTCTACACTTATCATCCAATTCCCTGGGTTCCGGACTTTTGGCGATTTTTGCCGGATAACTGGGATCTGCGTGATGCCGGTGGTTCAGATTCGTTTCCCTCCTCCTCATCGTCCCCGTCCTCAGCCTCGGGAAGGATCCGCGTCGATAGCGCGTTAACACGACACACGCGGACCCCCTCACTTCCCCGCACCGTATGTCAACCTTTCCTACACACGGCCAATTCTGTCATGACTTAGTCATTTTTACGACCTTACCTGACGCACCAACACCCCTCTCGCCTCTGTCGTCTAGGTTCACGACCCTGTGGAAGTAGCGTTGGGCGGACTACGACCTGAAGGCTCGCGTGCACACGGGCCAACAGAGTCCGCGCTTATTTTAGCTGACTTTAATCCCGGCTACCTCAGCCCAGACATCGTCGATGTACATCTATCCGTACCAAGTTCACAGCTTGTCTTCTATGGAGCTTTACTGCGCCATTTCATCCATCTCAAGGCAAGCTTCTTTTTTTGTCCTTTTTAACTCTAGCCACTTACCTTGTGCGTATAGCATATACCGCTTTATTGGTGTGTTGACCGATTATCTTGTCACTTTTACCCTCATAATCAGCCACAGATGCTGAAATTTCGTCCCCTCACCCAACTCCGTTTCTATCGCTAGACACTAGCCCCCTGACAGTGCTATGGGCTTGGGCACATTGAAGACTTCAGGCAGCTGCAGTTTGTCGTCAAACCTCTGCGAGCCTTTTAGCCTGACTTATGCTTTGCCACATCGTGGCCGGTTTCAGGATCCATTAGACTGCCTTTCTTGGGTTCTGAAGTATACCAGGCTTACTCGAAATAAGCATGCAGTAAGTGCCGTTATATTGCCGCAGATTTCACCTTACTCCAGTCTTTGTGACGACTTTTCTTTGGCAGATTCAGCCCGCTCCATGTTGCAGGCTGAAGTGTTGCCTTCGATTGCGATCGGTTGCGGGTTGGCTGTCTGGCTGGCTCGTACTCACTTTTTAGCGGGTTGGCCCTCTATTCCAGCAATGCAGTCGGGGTCCGCATGCACTTCGTTCACTTGTCTCCTGGGTTCACCACCCCAAAGTCCTCGTTTTCTGGGCATACTTCGATTGGTAGGGTAGCCCAGGCGGGATCTTATTCAACTTAGTAGTTTGTGCATGTTTATTGACTAAGGGCCCTACCATGCTTCTGGCCGACCGTGTAATATTTTGCTGGATCCACAATTGAAAAAACAGATGAGAGTGAACGGCTAGCAAAAAAACGATTGAACACTTCCGACGGTGAAGGTGAAGGAATTGCTTGAGTAAGCCTCAGCTGTTGTCATCTTGGCATTTTTGGTCGTTGAATGTCGATTCCGGGGGTGTTTTGACAAAGACTGACGGAGCCCGCGCCTCTGGTTGATCTGATCTTTCTTATCCTCCTTGTACTTTTGAGGCACTACCCTCCCAACAGGACAGAAACTCTTGAGCTACGTGTACTAGCCAGCTGATGTCTTATTGCGCGAAACCGAGAAGAATTGTTTTAAGAGGTTTTATTGAAACACTGGCCTTGTTTTCGCGCCCATCCTAGACAGAAACTGCATATATATGAGGGCTCACAGCACCAGCGTGACATAAACAACTTAAATATCCGTGATTTATGAACCACAGTTTACTGTGACTCCTTGGTTTTCTGTGAGAGAAGAGCACGGTGGAGGTACAGGGGAAAAAAATAATGTGGTCTCCGTTTCCGTTTCTGTTGGAATCAAACTCCATGACCTTGTTCTGCATGACTGCTTTTATGGAATCCGATGGATGGAATCGAGTCTTTCTACAGGATTCACGAAATATATGGCGCTAATCTTTTAACATAAATAGCATCATTGGAGGGTGTGGCCAGATGAAGAGTTGGGTGGTAGTCCAGCAGGCCTAGACATTGATACAGTACACTTGTTTTTCACTGTAGATTTTCCCTTAATACTAGGTGGCCTAACTTCTCATGGATTCTTTAAAAAGATTACTTGTGTGGACAAGCTGATTCAAGGAAACGAATTTACAAGTTTGTCACCATTCGTACCTAGTAATGGTCAACGGATTGCCCTTTAGACCTGTTTAGACATCCCCATAAAGACAAGGTCACATCTTACAACTGTGCTCGGCTCTTTGTAGGCAGTCGGTTTGTGTTTGTTATCAACTCTCAGCCTTGAGGCGGCCTATCCAAGAATGAGGGTAACGTTGAAAACAACACAATTAATGCACACAAGTGCGACCCATGTTTACCTCTTTTCTGCATCTCCTCCGACCATTAGCTCCATCACTCCGAGCTATGAAACACCATGTTGAGCAGACTCGAGGGCGTTTGTCGGTGCTCGAGACCTGGATACTGTGTGAGCCATGGCCTGACGAGCGCACCTCGGAAGCTACCTTAAAGTGAACATAATTCGGCTAGGCTTTGTCAGGCACAAATATAAGCCGTGCATGTCACTAATAAATGCCTGACAGGCCCAGCCGATACATTTACGCTTCGGTAGGTTGGCTGGATGCCTATATACGTTTGTTTCTGTGACAGTCTCATAGCTTTGGTCGCTAATGTGATTCAGGAACTCTAATTTTTGTTTTTTTTCTCTTCAATTCGCCGCTAGAATGTATTACTTACCCCTCAGATAGCGTCATAAGCAACTAGTTTTATGTCGATTCCTGATTGTCATGCCATTGAGTCGTCCTCGGAGTTTGTGGCATTAAACTCTGCAGTCACGTAACTCATTCGTTAGCCTCTGATACCGGCCTATTTTGTCACCAGCCCTCGATAAGGATTGTTTCGTCAAATGACAAACCCCTTCAGCTGCTGTTCTACCGTACTCTTTTAAAATCGTTTGTCTCTTCCTATGGAAAGTGTCTTAAAGTATCTGTTTACCCCTGATCTCAGAACGCCATACTTGATTTATTCAAAGAGACAGCCTCTACACGACATTTCGACCGTCGTAGTCGGACGATGTCCACAACAGGTGGTACAGGGACGGTGACTTGCACGTGGATTAGTTTTAAGTGATATTAGCCTTGCGCTGCAGCTACCGCACTCTCTCCTCCTCCCCCACCTGAGCCCGGGGTCATGACAGAGTCAAGAAGACTGGGGATTGGAGAGGGCGCAGGTGACTGGCGCGGCCAGGGCCCCTAGACCCTAGCCGCCCCTAGGCGTGCCACCACACCCCCATGTTCGGCATTTGTTATGAGTGCGCAACCCGAACAACGCCTTCAGTGGTCTTATGTGGCCCCCATGTTGGTCCAACACATCTATCACGTGGCCCGTTTAGGAGGCACAGCCTCGACACAGTCACATCAGCAATCACAGTTATTTCTATGAGTAGTTGCGTGTGCTAATGCTTTATTACCGAGGTGCAACTCGAAGCGCCACCCCTTCAGAAGTGCAGCTTTAAAGCACCCCAGTCTTCCAGTATGTGCTCCGGTGCGAGTCTAACTCGTTACTCCAAACTATGTTTTCCAAAGGTTATTTGAGTCATGTTCATCGCCCACTATCCGCCTCTGGCCTGGCGGATGCAACACCATTAGTGGAGGACTTTGGTGGAAAGAAGACAACCGCAAACCATTGGCTCACGGGTATGATCAAACTGTAGCACATCTTTGTCCATCACACTTTGTGCGAAAATAGATCCAGGTGACTGCGTGGCCTAGTTCGTGACTTTGATATTGGTGGATCGAATCGTAGCCCTGATAAGCAAAAAAAAACTTCTGGAGGATACAACGCTTGAACTAGGGGAACTAGCTGTCGGCGTCCGTCTTTATGCGTTAGACATATCAAAAAGTATGAGGGAATCTGGGGTTACCCTTTCTGCCTTGTCTATATTATCAGACAGCCCGCTCTACTCTAACAAGAGGTGAGAGAGACTCCTGAAAAGACTATTCACGTCTCCCTCCTCATTATCGGTCTGGCTTCCGCATTATCGGTTGCTTTTCCCTTTATGACCACCCTCAGGGTTTCTAGACTTAAGCAAGCACCACTTCGGCCTCACTTTAACTCCTTTGCGTTTAATTGGAAATCATTGTTGTCTGAATCAGCACTCACCTGATTGACCGGGAGTCTAAAGTTGCCGATAGTTGCCACAACAACCTTTTCGGTTTAGACTTATCTACAGACATTTTCAAATTTTGTTTACCTTGCATTTTAGGAGGTCTACTTTGGATGTTACCAGACTCCGGCTACCTCGGCCGACTTAACAGGTGGTACTCCATTGAACGGGGCCTCCTTAGATGCGAGTAACGTGTCAACATCCACACGACGACGTCGCAGTTCCGAGGTTGTGGTTGATCCTCGTGAGTGTCGACCCTTCTCTGTTCGCGTCACTGTGGCCATTCATAACCTGCAAGCGCATTTGCCAATGGTAAATCCAGATACTTTGTGCTTACCTTTGCGAATTCCTCCTGCTCTTCCACCTAGTAAAAGAGGTAATTTTATACTTAGGCTTATTTTGCCCCGACCTAGGTTGCCTCCTGTGTAGGTTACACGCTTCCGCTTTCTCACTGTCCATATTTTCAACTTTTTTATCTGTTAAGTTATTTTTGTTGGAACATTTTCAGGCACATCTACATATGACCTTTAATATGATGTAGGAGGCAAAGATAATCCTTTCAAAGGAAAAGTGGACAACGAATGCTTGTGCGGCTCTACCAATTCGGCAGTGAATGCTTACCTAACGAACAAAATATATAGGTTTAGGGTTAGATTGACATGTGATAGGGTCCAATTCAGTGCTAAGAAACCAGCACACGTGAACGATGACGGTGGGCAACACGTTACCGCCCTTTTCCTTTCTTTAAACTCTCTCCCCCGTTTCCATATTACACGCCTACCTCTCGATTGGGTTTGTTAGTGAGGGAAGGGGCGTCGTACAAGCATTCTGTGCCGGTTAGTAGCGTCGCACAGGCGCTAGATGCCGAAAAGTGCCCCTGATTCAGCTGTATACTGAAGTAGTCTCGGGTAAAAAAGGGCAAGTGTATTTTTTCCTGTAATTTGCAAGTCTGAGACTCACTTGTGAACTTTTGGTGTCACATCAGTTGCAGTCGTATGTCTCTGGTGCTATGGTTCCTGTACACAGACCTTGAAATATGGGACGATTTTCGTCCATAGAATCAAGGAAGCTGTTTTGATTCCCGCTAGAGCGCGCGCATCGTTTGCGAAATTTTGACCAAGTTGCGGGTTATCTCCGTATGCTGATGTGATGTGAATGGCGGATTCCTTACTGAAAACTCGACCATCTGCGATGGTGGGACTACTCAAACATCCCATCTTCGATGATCAACTTATCACGCACTCCTTTTCCTTTACAGTGAAGTTTTACCTCCCAACGTGTGTTGTTGCATGCAAGCCCCCTTCTGAGAAAGAAATCTTTGATGCATTTCCCTGGTTGCACAATAACAAGGCTCCCATTGGGGACGGTATTACCTCGGAAATATACAAGTCCTGTGTCGACCCTGACGCCCTTGCTCCATAAGGCGAATGAGCCAGCGTGGGAGATGTGGTCGTTCCTGGTGATTGGGACTCGGGCATCTACGTACATGTATTTTTTGAATTGAGGTAGGGCAAACTTCGAACTCTACCGTGGCATAAACATTAGTGACGTTGTTGTAAAGCCTTTCACTATTGTCTTTCTCGGGATAAGGCTCAACCAAGCCTGATTCCGAGCTGGGCGTGGATTCCATAGCCATAGCTGCCTGCACCCCAACGCCGTTTGCTTTGCTAACTTTGCCACTGCGTTTGATCCCGTCCATCGTGAGTCATTGTGGCAGACAATGGAACTAGATGGTGTAGCGACAAAAATCCACGCCATCGTCGAGGCTTACTATCGTTCCACCACAGCGCGAACTCTGGTCTATAACAATCTGTCTTGAACTTTCGATTTTGGGTGTGGCTTCCGACTGAGTTATCTCCTGTCGCTTATTCTATTCAACTTCGCCATTGGCTGCATTCCCGATAGGACTCTATACGGTTGTCACGGTGTCAACTTTTCGCCCGTTGTCGGTTGACTGATCTTGTTTACGCGGAAGATATTGCCTTGCCAGTCGCAAACTTTGGTGATCTGCAGTCTACAGGGTCACAAGCGAATCAACTTATCAAATCCGTCAATTTATCCGTAAACAACGATGAGACCAAAATGTTTTCGTTTTTCCTCCGTGACCAGGAGTAGGCACCTCGAGATAAATAACTGTCAACCTGAAGAAGTAAACAATTTCAACTATGTCGGGGCGAGGTCATTGTTGAATTGACAGAGTAAGAAACAACCCGTCTTCCTAATCTTTAGAAGGTGTCCATAGACCCAACACGACATCTCCACCGCCACAAATCTCCACATCTACCGTCGGGTCAGTCCTTATTTAGCGTTGTAAATGGTGCCGTGCACGTGAAGGACGAGCGAAGACTGGCAGCCTTTGCGCTTCCCTGCAGAATGACTTGTCGAGTCGAGTGCAGTGGTTTTGTCCCAAATGATCGCACTTGCTGCACTAGCATCGCAAGCATCGTCCAGGTCATCCAGGAAAAATGACTGAGGTTGTGTAGACACGTTTTTCGTCGTCTGCCCCGTGAGCGCAGTGTTACTGCCCTCAATTCACAATCTGGTTCAACACCGCTCGCCAAAGTATGTAATTGGTTCTAAGACCTTCGGTATTCAGCACCTGCCCCTGAAGGAGGGAATGACCGGAGCAGTCACAGGTTGTCACGCGTAGGGAGGTGTCATCCTCTCCTTAATGGGGATCGACTATACAAAGACATGATCATGTCTGTGTTAAGAAGAAGTTGGACAACTGCTACGCGAATCACAGGTGCGCCCTCCTAGAGAAAGTGGCGGTCGTGGTCACTTGTGAGTATCGAACTGTCGATGCAAGTTGGAAGGCGCGTTGTCAATGGTGAACTGTTTTCGCCATCATTTGATCGCTGTCGATGACGCATAGAAAGACAGGTATTTCACCCGATCAGTCGATTGCACACACTTCGACTTCTTCAACATTAATTCAGGAGAAGCTATAAGAGATGGACAGCGTGGAAGTCTTTCCTCATCTAACGTTTCGTCTGAGTTATCTGCTTACGGATCATTCTATATCACATAGCATTCAATTTGTGACTTTTGATGAAATGGAAATGTACGACTCTGTACGTGCTGTCCAAACAGAAAGAACAGCAATGAATTGCTTGGTTATTTTAAAAAATGAAAGCTGCTGCTGGTAGTAGTAGTAGTAGTAGTAGTAGTAGTAGTAGTAGTAGTAATAATAGTAGTAGTAGTAGTAGTAGTAGTAGTAGTAGTAGTAGTAGTAGTAGTAGTAGTAGTGGCAGCAATGTTGGAAATGGCGGCTGCTTTCACCGTGTGCATTTCAGCCGTTAGATACCCCCATGCTTTTATTCGCACCCTCAACTCCTGCAGTTAGCGTGCCTTCTGCTTTAGAAATTGTCTCGTCGCTGTTTTGTTCCTGCCTTTTCTCCTTGATCCTCCTTCATTTCTTTCTTTGTATTTTAACAGCACTCAAACCCCGGTGGACCACCGTGTCCTACTGCATTTATCGACTGCATTGGCTTTGAATTGGACAAAAACTTCTTTGAAACAAAACTGCAGCTGCTTTTCTCTCCCATTCTATTGTGTGTCTTCGACTGTTGCAAAGTAAGTTTGTCTGCTGTATAAGTGAGTTTTCCTTAGCAATTTTAACGATATAATCCTTCCACTTTTCTGCCCCAGGCTTACGGCAGTTATTTTCTAGTGTTTTTGGGAATTTATTTTGTTACTGTCTTTTATGTGTTTTCTGAGTCCCAGACTGCTCGACTTACCGTAAAGCTGCGCAACTAAATTGGTCCAATTTATATTGACTTTGGCGCCTGTAAGCACTCCTGTTTTGCAAGATTTTTTTTCCTCAGCCTTTCAGACCATCCGGTTCGGGTTTGCTAAACAGTGGACGATTGCAGCTGACAGGCTTTGAACTCCGTGGCCATGCCATGTTCAGCAACCGCGGTCTCCCTCTTAAGGCCGACACAGCCGAGTACGCCTGGCTGTTAGAGATTACATGCGGAACATTAAGCGGTCAGATCACAACGCCGCAGGTTTCCTCCCTATTCCACTGCATTTCCAACTTTGTTTTCTCCGCTCTTGACCCTGAGAATGCTATCCTGCCCCGAAACAGCGGCGAACTCTGTCAGCATGCCTACCACCCTGTGCGTAATCGTTCCTTCATTATTGACGAAATAATTTGTACTTAAATGTATGAAGTAGTAAATATAAAATTGTTTATTGTAGGACGAGTGTCCTGTTTGGATTGCAAAACCACCTGGCGCGGAGACCTGTCCCACTGAACTGGTCCTGAAATACCGCATGCTCCGTTTCAACCTAGACGGCGTTGAACTGGCAGTACTTGAAGCTGGTACTTGTTTGGTCATTATGCTGGATGCAGTGCGAGTGGCCCGATGTAACCTGCATGACGTGCATTCTCGCGATGCAATTTCCGTTTTTCTTCCTCGCGTACAATTTCTGCAATTGGTCAAGCCGATTGGTGCGTATTTTATATCTTCCTGTTTTAAACCTAGGATTTCGAACAGTTTTAATAAAAAAGCTACCTTTTTACATTTTGATTGTTGTTCCAACTAAGTCTTTTCTCAACAATGCACTTTGCAAAGAACATTATAGCCTAAATTGTCTCGGCTATATGTGAAGATGTAGAATTGGCAGACACATCCGCAAGTCTTATGTACAGCTTTAGAATTCTTTTTAATTCTTTTAACTCCGAGGGATCGTTGGCGAATATTCCCATGTTAAACTTGAAAAGTCAACTCGGCAACATATGTTTTCGATAATTAATCACCGGGTCTATGCAGCTACATAGATAATAAAAATATGAGAAGTGGACAGGGTTATAACTGTCTTATGATGAAAACTCATCTTTCTCATGCCACCCACATGGTGAGGTCGGCGTGTTGTCATCATTAGAACTAAATGAGGGGGAAGTTAGGGTAGGTTGAGTACGGGGAGTGAGCCTCACTGTCAGTGACTTGAATTTTCAAGTTTAGCATGGGAATATTCGTAGACTTAAACAGTTTTTTGCCTTTAAGATCAAGAATGCAGTCAAAGTGTTAAAAATTTTGGTGTCCCGATTGTGTCCATTAAACGCATTGTATGGTGTTTTACATAGGGATAGCCTAAACTTCGCTTCAATGAGCGCACTCTCCTTGAATACTCTTTCAGTTGGCACTGTCTGTAGCTTAAGATGGGTTTTTTTTCATATTGCCAACGTTTGTTCCCTAGACCAATCAGAATCCAACCATACGAGTCCATTCCGCGCCAGTGAGCAGAAAGACTTCCCACAGGGCTGCTCCAAAATGAAACTGCCGTGGTTGGAAGCAGGCTCGCTGGGTTTTGGACCTGTGCACTTGCACTCAGGTATTGCGGGCCTGGATCCTGCTTATCGTGACTCTCAACTTTACTTCCTCCGTCGCCACGATGAGCTCACTCATCGTCTCTGGTTCCTCTGGTGTGAGCATCACCAGAACAGAAGTAAACATCCTACTTCAAGCCCTTTCTCTCCTCAGTCAGAGCCGATCCGGTGCGGTTGCTACGGTAATTGTTCCTTCTTTGGTCCAAATCTCAGTGGAGCGAAACTGCTAGACGAAGTTATGACCGGCACCTTCTCCCGTCGGGCCGTATTCGTGCCACCAGCTGCAGAACCGATACCTCTTGTTCCCACTTCGGTTCATTGTGGATCAACGTGCGTCCCCCATTATATACCTGTCAGTTTTTTTACATTCTAGCCTTTTCTAAGTGCATCCCTACTGAGGGCTTGCTTGGAGTGTTTTTTTTGGCTCAGTAAGACATTTTATTGCCAAGCGTTTGGAACACTGAAATAGCAATTTCTGGTATATTAGCCGTCATCAGCCAGAGATACCCTGACCCTAGGAACCGACACACTTTAGACTGCAAAACGGAAATGCTCACTTGCGTCATGCAATTATAACACATTTGTGAACGATCCTTTTAGGAAAGTTCGCTTAGCTCATTTACGAGTTTTGATTGCCATGCAGTTATTTTTTCCCTCTAAACACTCTTTCACCACATTTTACTAGCATTTGTTGCCCAAAATATGTACCTTAGCTAAATATCACCATATTTGCCTGTTTGTTAATTCGTATGTTTTTTCTTCTAATTAGTTGCCGAAAATCCTAAAAAGAGACATCTTGGCAGTTTAACTAAATGGGACTTACTAATCCTGATCGTATTCTCAGATCATTCACACCTGGTGGTTGGGTATGGCTGGCTGATTATGGCTAATAAGTCAGAAATGGCCATCACGATCTCCCTTGTCTTTGTCGGTAGCCCCATCTCTGCATATATTAAGCCGCTGTATGACCGTCAGCGAGGGCTCTAGATTGATCGGAGCGGGAAGAGTTCGTTCTGTAACCTGATCGATTGATGTCCTTTCCGTGATGATGTATATTTCGCCTGCTAATTTTCATTTTTATGTCAATATTAGTCATTGATTTGCATTATCCTAATTCATCGATACTAGATATAAAAAAAACAGACATGGTCCTCTCTTTTAACTCATAGAAGCTCAATCGGTGATCCTGCCATCCACACCTCCCGCAGCCTCGGTGTGCGTTTTGGTGAGAGTCTCCTCTTTCCGGACCGCCTCCTTTTCCAACTTCACGATCAGTCCATCTGCGCTGAATACTCCAATGGGTACGCTCTCATGCGCACAGAAGTTGTGCGCGCTGACGAGGCAGCCAAGTTTGAGGTATCTACATTCGCCCTTCTTACCTTCACATCTGGCCTTACCCAAGTTTTCTTTTAGTAGACTGTCTCTCCGTTAAACTGTCTTTTAGTTGGTGCCCGAAGATACTGATCCGAATCTTGTCTGTTCCTGCTACCACCCTGATGACTCAGACTCAGAATGCTCCAGTTCAGATAAAAAGGCCTTTGAAGACAGCACCCGTTCGAGCGCCTTGCAGCAAGCTCACTCCTCCAGTATTTCGGGCCGTGATAGTTTGAAGCCACCCTCAGGTAGTGGCGACCAGGACTTCTCCACTGATCCTTTTTCGAATGACCCTCTGGTCATTCAGCTCTCCAATGGTGCCGATAGTCTGCATCTGGGCTCCAGGAAGCGCCCACAGAATCATCAACGGCGGCGTGACCATCGACACAAGACTACCGGTTTGCTAGCCAGTCTTTCTCTCACCAGCCTCATCAGCAGTGTTGTCAGACCAGGTTCCTCCTCCGACGAGGCCGTCCACTCTGATTCGGGCTCTTCATCCTCGTCTCAGTCAACATGCCAACCTCCTCCGCCGTCATCTTCCGCGCGGTTACAACTAGCCACCCCAGGAGACACCGTAACTCCCATGCGACTTCCACCAACACCTCCACCGCGACAGCACGGAGTGGCGACTGCAGGTCCCCCAGTCGAACCCTCCACCTCCTCCGCTCACCTTACCTCCGCCCATAGCGCTCCCACTGTTCAGCCGGTGAGAACCGATGTCAGCGGCGCGCCCACTTTACAGAAACAGCTATCAGAGGATTCCACTTTCTCGGATGATAGCAATACAACCTTCATGGGTATGTTTGTTGTATCCCTCCCCTCTTCCTTCCCTCCTCACACTCAGTAATATTTCTTGGGAATCGTCCGTTCATTAATGCCTGAAGAATGTTTTCATCCCCCCCCCCTCACACTGTCATGCTTCTCGGGTAGTCTGTTTTTTTACTGCCTATGACGGCTCTAGACCATACGTTTGCAGTAAAACTGAACGCCACCATTCCATCCTGCAGTGAGTCTCGATCGTCAATCGCTATTCCCTTTGAATTCTAAGTTCTCATATCGCAACCGAAAGAATGCGTCGTGGTAGGCCAACTGGTAAAGCCTTAACCCTATAAGTCCAGGCCTTCTCCCGCGAATACTTCTGAAACCAGTAGGCAGTTGATTGACTGCAATCCTGCATATTACACTAGTTCTTGAATGACATTTAGCCCAAGGCGTCTATAAAAGGTTTTATAAATTTCAATATATGTAGTCCGTTACTTTTATCTGTATGTTTTCCTTCTACATATCACATGTATTATTTTCCGTTTTCAGCATTCTGATTTATAAAAAAAAATAGTGACTAATGCTTGCAGTCCATTTTTATTTTCACCCAGGGTCGTTCATTTTAACTAGCCGTTTTGGGCTGGATATTTTTTCTGGAGTTAGCCATGTGCCGTAGATTTTGAAACCTATCATAAGTAGATCATTGTATTCTTTGGCAGCTTGTAGTGCACTTTTATCTGTGCGTGTTTGTAGAACTGCAGAGCCAATTGAATCGTCCAATCACTGAGAGTAGTCTCCTTAGGACTGCCTATTCACGTCACCTCAACTGCTATATCACTCCTGTCGGATCTATCTGCCCCGAACTGCGCCTTAGACGTCGATGGCGACTCTGTCAGCGGTTTCTTCAGGGCAGCAATGACGACGGAGAGCTTAATTCCCTGGTGGGCTATCCCTCCAGCGTCACCAATGCCAGCACTTGTGCAGGTGGTGTAGAGGGCGCAGTCCGCGAGAAGCGGATAGGCCGTTGTCGTTGTCGAATCGGAATTGCCAGGGCTCCGGAGTTCTTCTGTTCCGCCGCTGGGTTCTCTTTTCGTTCCATGGTGGACAAGAAGGCGCGACTACCGTCAAAGACACAGTCACAGACTTTGAATTCATCATTCTGCATTGCTGACCTGCGTCCGCTACTGTATCCTTGTGAGTTTCTATTGGTTCTATTACGACGAACGGGCCTCTATCCTTTTCAGAAGCCTTTTGTGTTTGCCTCCTCTCTGCACTCCCCCCTCCCTTCTCATTTTGCCCTTCTCCTTTCATTATTTTTATTAATGGTACGGCCCCATAGTTTCGCTCTTCCGACTAGCTTCCCTGCACTGAATCTCACTGTATTTCAGTAAAGGCTATAGATTCGGCCTCACAGTTGTAACCGTATTGCCTTCTTTTAAGTTCTGCTTTCGTCTCAGTACAGAAGGCTCAGGATGCGCATTAATCGTCATCCAGGACTATGTTAACGCCCCGTTTATCCAGATTTCTTACCGTTACTGTTTTTGCCAGGATGAATACCGCCAAGAGCAGCAGACTCGGGAAGAACAGGCTGTTCTTTAACCAAGGCACGCATGCATTAAACACATGCTCTCTTGCATTAGTCTGTAGGCCGACCGGTGACAGTGGTTTTTCTAGGTTTAGGGATTCCGCTTCAGCCGCTTGTCCGGGGATTCTTGTACCAGTGCAGTCAAAGGTAAGGCAGAGAGTGTCCCTGAGGTTATTTGACATTCTTCCAGTCATTTTTACAGTAATATTGTAGTTTCGGGATATTTACTGTAAGCATCCCCCACCGTTGGTTTTCCAAAGAGGTTCAATGTTTTACCTGTTCCATTCATTTCCACGACACGTACAAAATTCTAGAGATTACTTGCACTACTCACTGAATAAGGAGTAAGGACAGACTTTCAGGCAGCAGACTGCTCGGCTTGGAATTAATTTTTTTAGGCTTTATCGAGCAAAACGCATGACTCATGCTTTGCAACATGAATTCTGCATTTCAGACGTCCGTGACGCAACTTCCTCGCTAAAGCTTTACTGCAGTCGTTGGTGTGCTACAAGAAGTACACCTCTTCTGCCCTCTGGATAGCATAATACCATCGAAACCTTGACTCGCTTTCTGCAACCGATGCCTGCAAACCGCGTATTTTTCGGTTTAAAAGCTCTGATTTTGACTTTTTTATGCATCTACCAATGCATTATACTTTGCGCTGCTGTACTAAAGGTAATTTTGTACGGCTCACGCTCTCTCGACTTTCTGTCTTCACAAGAGCCACGTGACAGCGACATGAATCCCAGAGCTTCAACGATGCACTCCTCGGTAATAATCGCAATGATCGAGGTTTTTGTAGAACCCACAGAAGTCTGGCGGTATCAGCCAGTGTTGCACGCGACGTTTTTCGAGACATTAATGAACATATGCGAACCGGACGTGGAATGGCTTCCGGTTATAGAATGCGTTCCTTCATTCATCTACTGTCTGTCTTTATTTGTTTCCTTTCCTTAGAGTCCCGCCACTTTCTGCTGTTTAATTTTCCCTGATTTTTTGCAATGGGGAAATAGCGTTGCCCATGCACATACTGAAAATAATCATCCCAGTCAATACCTTACTGTGTATATTACCGTGCTCTTGTAGGTATGCTCTCCGGGACGTCGTCTTCTATACAGGTCTCGAGATCTTCCACTACTGTATCTGTTCTCGGTCCCGTGGACATTTTTCTTACACCGCTTTTCGTTGAATGCATGGATAGGTACGCTTTTTTCTCAATTCTCTTTTTTTGTCTCAAGGTATGAGTAAAAATCTGGTTATTTCTCACGTCAAGACTATGATGTTTATAAAATGTACTTCCTTTCATGTGTATCTCTGATCTCCTGCTCTTTGCCATGCTTCTTAACTCAGATACATCAGCGTCATGGTTCCGGTGATGGCCAGTCTACCGCCAGCCACGATTATCGACGAGCTGCACTTCAAATGTGTCCGCTCTGCCAGCCAACGCGGAAAAGTGCTCTACGGGGAGGGTGAACAGTCGTCATCACAGGGATCGCCGCCGCCGCCCACTACATCCAAACCTTCCAGCCAACCGCGTCTCTCCTTTGCACCACCCATCATTCTGGAGGCACAACAGCATCAACAGCCACAGCCAACTCGCCGAGGACTGCTCGGCAAGTACTCCTCCACCAGCGTAGAACCCGAAGTGACGTTCAGACCCGCTTGCGCCGAGCCTTCCCTAGCCGGCGCTGCTAAAAGTAATGCGTCTATACTCTCGCCTTCTTACTGGGTTTCAGTTAACTGCTTTTTGCCTCACCTAACGTGAACTTTTTTTGCAGTTCCATCACGCTGCCATAGACACCTCTGATGAACGCTCACTGATTGTTAATGGAACCCACTCGTCCCGTTCTGCCTTGGTGCTCACTCTCTAGCTCTGCCCACAGCCGCACAGCGGCTAGGAGTAGTAGAGGCAGATTAACAATGCCGGCAAAGACAAGGAAGACTAGAATGGCCATTTCTGGCTCATTAGTCGTCATCAGTCAGTCATACCCAATCCCAGGTGGTACACCGCCCGATGCTCGAACGCTCGGGGTGGGTTAACACCTGGGGTTCGATATGACTCGTACTGTGGGCACTGTTCATTTGCCTTTGGACTCCTCTGTAAGGCAGTGGATTAGGAACCCCTGTAGTACGGGGTTAAGGTCTAGGTAAGAGTTAACGTTATGGTTGGGTTTTGAAGACGGGAATAGGTACCCTTCCTGGATTTCGGTGTAAGGTTACCTTTATTCCTGGAGGGGCTTCTTTACTCCCGTCTTATGGACACTCCGTGTGAATTGCCAGTGGGCATTAACTTTTTTTATCCCTGATCAGTGAATCTGACTTACATTTAAATAGACATTGCTCGTTGTTGACCATTGGTCGTCTCAGACGGCGACGCGTAGTACAAGCTAGTAACAATCCTTTCTTGTTTTCGTTAATCAACCAAGTTAGTAATTCGCAGACTCCATAGGTTTGGTTTTGAAGCTTAGCCATGAAGGCTGACATAACCCTTATTTAGGTTCTTCGTCAATTATAATGTCTATAGAAAGGAGACTGTCTAACACAAGAGTGCCGCTTAACACCTGCATAATAAACATCTTACGTCGCCATTGCATTAATTGGCTGCCGTTTTTTCTCAGAAGACGAATCCACCTGCACAGTCCCATCCGCCAGTTGCATCAAACTGCGGTCGGAGCGTGCCATGTCTGCTCCGGTCGGTGCGAAGGACACCGAGGAGCCCGCAACCAGAACCACTCACTTCCTCTCCCGTTCCTCTTCCCGCGGACACCTGGTGGAGGAGAACAATCTGGTCGGTCTCCTCTCCCTAGGCCGCATTAACGTGGGCTTCATGCAAATCTACGCCATTGAGGATGTGGTCACTGTGGACAGTATGACCACCGGCCTTCACGATCTCACCTGCGTCTCTCTGCTCACTCTTGCTGTGGACTCAGTCAAAGTTGATGCAAGTTAATCGTTCTTTTAAGCCCTTTGTTTTGCGTTGCTCGTAGGTCATTATTTTTGTCGATGTGTAGAATAAGCTGTATTCCACCCTCCGGGTGAATAAAATTCACACTCGAATCCTACTGATGAGCTGTTTTTCACGACGGCACAGCGAACTCTTTGCTTCGTTCAATCAGTGCGCGTTTCAAATTTTTCAGTAAGCTTTCGAAAGCATAGCTGTCTGCCTGGCAGCCATAAAGTCTTCGTACAACTCAAAAAATGGACAAATCAGTTTCTTATGGCCAGCAACCTCGTCGAACTACCCGTCAGTTTCTAACTACATCCCACATAGAACCTGAAAAACCTGCCACTCACATTTCACTTTCATGTTGGTCAGATGACCAGTGAGTCATTTTTTTCCAAGTCATTTTAGACCACAGAATAGGAGGAATTTTAGGCAAAATCTTAGGAAAACAATTGGTCTTCCCAACAAAGGAACTAGCTGAAGTTTCGGGTTCTCACTCAAATCCACCCTCAGAGACGGAAGTCAGATAATAGTAATGGGTTGCCCAGGTATTGCGGTATCTATAAGAGGTAATGGCTAGGTTACTGCAGACTTATTACAATTGGCAGCTCCCAAGGGCGTTGCAGATAGTTGCAGATTGTGTTATAATTGGATGATGGGCCAGATGTCGCACTGGAGTTGCTATGCGCCTGTGTGCCTGTCAAAAGTATCGGCTCCCATGCTCATCACATGTGACTGCATGTGTTGCGATAATTTTTCACAGTCGAGTTGCTGATGCCTAAGGTTTCGTCACCGGTCAGGCTCTGGTTTCAGCAATTGTGTCTCCTTCTTCGCAAGTACATAATTTTAGAGAGAGCTACGCTTTATTTTGAAAGTAAAATTCCAAAACTTTCAGCAAAAGGTCCTCCATTCATCGTGAAGAATCGTCCTTGAATGCGTCTCAAAATATCGATCAATTTGAACTTCCTTCAAAATGGTGCCAGCGTCGTGCGATGATGACCTCATTTTTCTTGTTCGAATAAACAAATAGGGTTAAAATACAGTATACAATGGGTGAAATAGGCCAATCGACGTACATATAAGAGGATTCACATGCGAATGGAGAGCAGAAAAGATGGTGACTCAATTTCAAAAGCTCGCATATTTCTGGTTAAATTTATCATAGTAATGGTTAGGATGCCTTTATGACCGCCTACACGGGACCTGGGAATAGGAACCACCCGCAATACATGTGGCCTTGTGCTAAATTCCAAAAATTATGTTTAGGATAAGGTGATGGTTAGGCCTAAGTTTAGGTTTCGGTTTAAGTTAGAGGTTAGGGTCATGAGTAGGCTAAGGGTTAAGGTTATTATCGTGTTAAACTGCATGGTTTAGGGTAGTGCTAGAGTTAAGATTAAGGGGACAGTTTAATTTCATGCTAGGGTAAGGGTTAGTGTTAAGACACGAGCGGGTGTTTCCTATTCTCTTGTCCTGTTTAAGCGGTCGTACAAGGCCTCTATACCTTCATTTTTCTCAATGCGTTTGAATGCGAAATAGCTCTATTTCTGAGCCTTTCAAAAAAACATCCCTATACTCATACGATCCTTAGCAGTAGCCAAAAATTCGAAGTAATGCAGTGGCCGACAACTGTGCTGCTTTGCATTTGTTGCCCAGAACAAAGTCCCCTGCCCCTTCCCGTCATATTTAGCCGAAACATCATTGCGAACGCGGACACGGCAGTTTTTGAAGTTTCTATTCGTATCTTTGAGACATGCGTCATGTCCGGCCAAAACTGTATTGATGTTTGTAGGGTCAATGATTAAATGTTCTCTTGCGTTTTCCTTCAGACTGGGATAGCTTAACGGCATCTCGTCAGACAGTGATGGACAAAATAGCCCCGTTCCTCGTAAATCCGCCTCAAATCGTTGGTGGTCTCAACTCGGTTTGGTCATTGCTAATGACACGGTCCAACCACTCTCCCACGAAATGATTGTAGCTGTGACTTGCGCGTGAATTGGCTGATAGCAGAGCAGACTTTCGAAGCATCTCTCTCTATCTCTTACACTAACCGTTTCCCGATGGTGAGACAGAACACCCGGAAGTTAGATTTTTGCGTAGTGGCTGACCACTCTCGTCAGCGAGCACCATATGCACTGGTCCCTAACTCCACACCTGCCTTGCCTCTTTTGGGTGATCTGCAATTGTAAATATGAGTGAAAGTGTCACAAATGCCATGCTGGAAGGACCCAAGTATCTGCTTGACGTGAGTATGACGTAATAATGTCTGCAGTTTCCAGTCTTCCCAATTGCGACTTGCGCGTTGTGATACGCGAAAGTGTGGCACATCTGTTAATGCGCTGATTGGCCACGAGGCAGGGTGCCTTGCCGTCGACCCCGCACACTTTTCCATCTCCAATTCACCAGTGACCTCATCGTACGATCTAGTTAGTTCACGTTAGAGAGCTTAGCTCTGGCCTGATGCTGTACTGACCCTACCCTCTTTTTGTAAGGGTGGCAAGTCCGAGTCTAGGCAACGGAAAATAAGGTTTTATATAGTGTGAAGCCTCTACATGCACATCATTGGTGCATATACACTACTCGCACTCCCACTCCGTGGGATCCGAGCCAGGTGTGGTGGCTCGCTTATGGGCGGCTCCGGCCGCGCCAGCCACCTGCGCCCTCTCCCGCCTCCAGTCTTCTTAACTGTCATGGCACCGGGCTCAGTTTGGGGGAGGTCGAGTGAGTGCGGTATGTGCAGCGCATGTCACTGTCCCTGCACCACCCTACTGTGCTGCATACGGTGGACGTCATCGGACTACGACTATCGAGCTATCGTGCATATACGCTATGGGACCACAAAATTAATAATCAGAGGTTAATCCTTGCAGTAATTGCATCACCAACTGTTTTTGACATGGTTGCCGTAGACCTATAACCTGTGGTCTTGGTTGTCTGTTTGCACTCTGTTTAGGGCGTCGTGGCGAAGTAGCGAGTGGCACGCGTCGGTGGATCTTGCGGCTCGGGTCCTTTAAAACGTATTTTAATAGATTGAATATTGGACAATCGCATGGGGTTCGAAAGTATTCAGTTTTTGGCCTTTTGTGTTAAGGTCCAAGGAACTTGGCATCGATTAGATGAGCCACTCACATCCTGGAAAGCGAAAATTATCGAGATTACCATATATCATGTTAACGTAATTACCCACTCGGTGAGTGCGCAGGCGAACACTGTTACCGACATTCGTTGATGAACGCTCACCGATCGTTAACGGAACCCACTCGTTCAGGTTTGCCTTGGGACTCACTCTTGAGCTTCACCAGCAGCCGCATAGCGGGTAGTAGTAGTCGAGGTAGATAAACAATGCCGGCAAAGATAAGGGAAACTGGAATGGCCATGTCTGGCTCATTAGCCGTCATAGCCACCCCCAGGTGGTGCTCTACCAAAAGGTCTGACCCACAAACTGTTGATCAGACGTCCCACGCTCTAACTCTTCAATTACGTGCTCTTTGTATTGTCAGTTGTGATCGGGCATGTTAACAATGGTGGAGGGGACGCTCACAGTGCCCTCATACGTTTTCTCGTGTATGGACTCCAGGTAAATGTTAAGGTAATAATTTGGAAAATTATTCGGTGAAGTACTTGGGGTTAAGTGGCCGAAACATTTATTTCGAAGGTTGATAGTGTAGGATTGGACCTTTGTAAGTTGAAGTACTGCAAAGACAAATAATAGTAGTGTCTACCTCGCCCGGGGTATTTGACTGCGATATTTCAAACCCGGACTTGCTTTCGAGCAGTGCCAATGGTCGACGGAAAAAAAGGGAAATGGCAACCTGACAGAAAAAGGAAGATCGAACTCTTTTCGAGTAGGGAGTAAAAAGGGTGTCTTATCTTACCTGCTCGATAGCTGATTATCTCACAAATGCTCGTTACATTTACCATTCGCACGCATACTTAAACTTTCTCTCTTCCCTTCTTGAAATTAGATACTGCATAACGAGCGAACTACACACTATGGCGCCATGGTGGACAGCACATTTCGCGCGCCGGCTTCACTGATACCGACCGGGGTGGCCTCGCAAGTTCCAGAGCCGGGCGTGGAGACCGCTGACCAAAATAATTCGAAAAAGCAGACCAGAGGTGCTGAAGCCGGCTCCGCTCCCACCGTCGTATCTGATGATTTAACGCCTGAGTTCACCGCTGCATCCCCTCTGCTGAACCATGAACTGCCAGAGGCGCCACCAGGATCTCCTCACGTTTCTGTCCTCGAAGGACGCACTAGCATTCAGAGTGCCACTTCGGCGGAGGCTCCGTCTGCAAGTCTGCGCGTGGAAGGTCCCGTGCTTCGTAGGCTTCCAGGTGAGTTCGGGTGCTTCGCGCTTGGGTGTCAATTTTTGCTATTTCTAAACCTTGGAAGGCAGATTTTTTACTTAAAACAAACTCCTCATTTCGAGCACTGCTATTTAAGCATACAACCAAAACAAAGCTAAAGTGGTTAATGAAAAGATAAGTTTTTTTTCCTATTTTCTAAGGATTTTACGGTGCCGAAGAAGTGCCCAATCAATAAACCAATTTCTAATTTGGAGCCCTTATTTTGTGGTTCCTGTGTACCAGTTTGCTTAGCCCTCTGACTCAGGTTTTTACCTCTCAAAAGTAAACCTCGGGTTTTTTAGACAATTTGGGTTGGTTATGGCTGACTGATGACGGTCAATAAGCCATAAATTGCAATCCACGTCTTCCTTGTCTTTATCGACTATGATCTTTTGCCAACAGACCTTATTTTGTCCGTGTTTTTTCTAACCGCTAATTTGCATCAAATAATCATGCCTGTTACACGATGGATTAATTTAAAAGTATGTAAAATCGAGGCAGGATGTAGATGCAGCACGCAAGTGTTCACACTGGTGCATTCTGAAATTCCACTACGAGCAGCGAACGACTTTTTAAGTGGCTAGGGTTGGACTTGTGTGCAGTGACTAACGAGGTATTGGGTTCGTCTGTGGTTTAAGTAGGCCCTACTCGAGGGCAAACGACTACATAATCAAGAGTTGAAGTATTAATGCGTTGACTCATTAGTACAGAGAACTTTGCAAGTAGTTCATCATACGTTAAATTTCTTGGCCTGCCAAACGGTACAGTTCTTATCGTGACTCAGCTGCAAAAGATGCAAAACCAGCAGGCAAAAATTGAATGTGTACATCTACTGATGAAAGAGAGCACAGGAACTCCTGTAAAAGAGGAAGCAAGATAGTATTAATTTTATCAGTATGATAGGTAAGCGAGACAGGTAACAGAGTCTGTGGAAGACATCGCGAATACACACATTTCTGGCATAGGTTGGTTTTATTACTCCGATGAGGGGCGGTAGCGGACGCGCAATTTTAAATATCCCTGTAAGCGCGGGAAAATGGGAAATCCAAGGTTATTAATTGGGTCACACGACAGTTCTACCTAAATAAAATAAACAGGCGCGTTATAGTAACAAAAAGCTAACCATTTACGTACTAGATCGTCCTGATCTAGCACTTAGCTCTATGTAGATTATCAACTGGTATGGGGATGTATTCATAATGACTGCATGCCAAGGTTCATTTGCATACTGCCATAGGAACTGCGTTCTTTGCATTGCTTGTTGTTTTTGTATTTGATTTAACGGGCAAACAGCTTTTGTGATATATCCGTCCCCTTTGTCCACTCGTTGTCCTTTTTAAACTAGTGGTGCGTGAGGTGCGTCAGACTGCCCGTCTCGTCTGCAACTTCTCAATCAGTCGCATTCACAGCCAGCTTCGACGTTTGACGAGAGACAGCAACTTCAATCCGGACGTCCTTCTTACGGCCATTCCTTTCCAGTCCTCCCGCGTCTTCTTCGCCTTTGACTCGGATGCGGTGGCCACTGCGGTGAGCAGCAGTCCATTGCGTCGGGGGGATCTTCCCAGTCCTTTGGTACCTCCGAAGCCTCTCCCGCCCCCACGTCCAGCCCCAGCACCACAATCAACACAGAGCTTTTTGCACGGACACAGTGCTGGCTGGATCATGGTGGAATGCGGCATGGAACAGCTGACCCTGCTATTTGTTCAGCGCAAGGGCTTCGGTGATTCCGTGCAGGAGTACCGGCCAGGCGGCGGCGGCGGCGGCTGCACTGACAGTACGGGTGAGGATGGGCGAAAAACAACGGCCCCTGCTGGACCGGCCGACGCGGGCACTAGTTCCGATAAACACCAGCAGGGCACAGAATTCGGTACTGCTAACCCGAAACCGTTCACAGAGCACGTCAAAACCCATAAACTGGATGAATTCGCACGAATGGAAGACGGTTTGGGTGGCAAACCGTCCGGCACAGTTGGTGATCAAGTTAGTCGCCCCCACCCACCCACCCAATCACATGCACACTCAATTTTTTTATAGAATTTTTTGAAGCCTTCTTCCATTCATACTGCTTTCTTCGTTCTCTTGTGTAGGTCAATCAGAGCGAGTCACATACACGCTCTGCCCGTGTTAATCCCTTCGGTGACGGTGGTGGGGAGGAGAGTCGCACGAAGAACGCCTTTCTGATGCATCTTCATGTCCAGACGGTTTGGCTGAACTTCCCAGCCCCAAAGCACCTTCCAAATAAACGACGTGTTGAGATAGTTCGGTAATAGACCTTGTGTCTTCTACGTGTGCCCCTTCTCTGTGAAGCTGCACTTTTAAATCGTCTAGGGGACCAGGATAAAAAAATAAATCCCATTTTTTAAAAAAAAGAGAAATTCAACCTGGCTTGTACGAAAACATAATATTGGGAGCCGCCATTTTCGAATACAGACCATAACCTCTTGTTAAAGGTGATTTTAATGCTAATGCCGAGATAAATTTAGAGCACATGTCTTTTTCCTTAATCCACCCACCTAATTTCAATATTCTCATGTATGCTCGCAGTAAAGACAAGGTCGATGCTTTGTTTAGTAGGACTGTCCATAGGCCATACCGTCAGTTCGAATCACTAGGTGTGCGCTTACCATGCTTTTTGGGAAGCTTGCAGTTGAAATCTTGTGTTCTCATGTAGCCCTCGGCCACCTAAACCACAACCTGCTAGACGTGTCATCAATTTGTATTGATTTTAAGTCCGGATTAATTGTTTGCTAGAGTACTCATGTTATGTTTACTCTCTAGTCTCAGTCATTATCCGCTTTCATTCAACAGTCTTTTCTGGGCTCGGCAGTACTCCAGCATCCCAGCATGTTGTATATTTGTTTCCTTTGCCCAGCTCCGACTGGAACTTCCTAAGCACTGTGACGCCAACGGTAAATGCCTGGATCGGCCCTTTCAACCGTCTGGTAGCTGCCTCCAAGCTCCTCTATGCTGTCTCCGAACGCCGTCGTCTCTCTGTCCTCGCCTGCCTCATGATGGAGTCAGTGTCTGGTGGTGATGGCAGTGATGTGGTCGCAACTTCTGCTAACCTACCGCCAAGTCCACATCCCCATGGCCGATTGCGTTTCAGCATTATCGAGGATGCTGACTTCTCCGCCTACGCCACCTGGCGCACCTCTGAATCTCAACTCCTGCGCTATGATCCCAGCTGTCAGATCTTCACGGTCTTGCGACGCTATCTGCAGTCCCTGCGTGCTCAACACGGCCCTCAATTCACTGATACCGCTCTCGCTGAATGGCTCCGAGAGTCCGCCGTGCCTGAAAATATTCTCCTTTTCCGGGGTCTGCTGTTGATGCTGCGCCAGTGTTCCTACTGCGTAGACATTTTCCAGCCCGTTCGATTACCTGTTACTAAGAAGGGCTTTCTGAGCGCCAGACGCTCCATATTCCGCCACTTGCGTGATTCTACGCTTGGCAAGACAGCGGAAGGCGATGCTATTGCTGGGGCAGCACCAGCGGCCAGTACTACCGCTGTTGGTGGCGCTGCTGCTGCTGCTAGTGCAGTTTCTGTCGAAAAGAGCCTGCCAACGACAACCACCCGGGGCCCTCGTGAGCGTTGGTGGGGCCAGGAATCGACACGACAAAATCGAGCATCCTTCGTCAGGGGGCTGGCGGCCACTGCGCTGGCGCCACCTCGAAGCGGGTCTCTTGCCTTTGCCGCATCCAGCACAGACGACAGGGCTGGCCTTGCTGACGGCATCCTACCTAGACGACCCTCAGCCACAGTTTTAACTGTGTTTGACCTCATGACCTCGGAAAGTGGTCAGCAGGGAAATCAGAGAATCGTGGTCGTGCCCTCCGCCAGCGAACAAAATCAAACTCCAGGTCAGTTGGGCATAAAGGGTGTATCATTTTTTGTTTTAGGTAAGGATATGGTATGTAGTCGGGGTGGGTTCAGTATGCAAGCCTCACTACTACATTTATTTAAGCAGGCTTTGTTCGGTTAATTTACTCCGCGGTTTATGTTTAGGGGCCTGCGTCCTATGGTCCGACCCACATTACCACTATTCCTGTAAAACATGTTCAACGGGTTATCTTTTGCTGACCCCCTCTATAACATATATTTGCCTTTGTTTGCTAATTAGTGTCCTCGCACACCGGCCTTCAAGTTATAATATCTTCCTTTTTTGTGCCTACGCGCCCCAATCTGTCAGGTGGTACCCCTTCGCTGGCTGGTGGCACCTACGCAGCCTCAGATCTGGACGAGACTATTGATGACGGCACTCTGTCGGAAGCCAGAGATCACTGTGAGAACTCCATTCTTTCTCGCTTCCTACAGGACACACAGGCCGGGCTTGCGTAAGATTTTTTTACCCTTCCATTCCTGTGATTACCTGGTCCAGAATGACTCTTTCGTGCCGTGCGACCCCGTTGTACACCAACACCAGGTCTTGTCATGGTTACTCGTAGAAAGGCGTAATGTTTTTAGAGCAAGTGACATCAGATGTACACTGGTTGTCAAATTGCGTTGCACTCTCTCATTACTATTTAGTGATCCATGCCATACATATTTAATGGCACTTGACGGGGCGTCCTTTTAACCAAAGCTCCCTCATCTATACAAATTCCACATCATGCCAGTTCGCATATCTGATCAACCTTTCCCGCTGTTTAAGTACCTATCTTTTTTGCTAGTTGTAGGCTGTTTTCGGTATATAAGTGCTTTTTTAACTATGCAACGACCGTCAGCAGTTGAACACTAGGTCATGGAGTTTACGATGTAATTTAGTTCCGCATTTTTCGCCGCCTTTCCTTATTCAAATATGAACCAATCAGATGTGATGAGAACGACACGATTGCTGGTCCGGATAGATATAGCCGAAACGTGGACTCTCTATTTGGGCAGGCTTTCACTTAGGGTGTCCGCTCGTCCGCCAAGAAAAAACCATTCTCAACAGTTGTTAACAGTAAACAACCGAGAAATTATTATTTCACTCTGGATTTCTACCTCCCCCTTCCCCATGCACTGCTAAATAACATGCAAGCAAAGGTAAAGGTTATCCAGCGCTCGCTAGGATTATTCCTGAATCAAGCAACCTCTTGACCAGTGGTCTTCTTTCTTCCTCGCTCGTTCAACCGATTGTGGGGGGTTTGTTTTTTTGCTAACAGCCTGACAGTTCAATAAGGAAATAAGTCGTGTTATTTAGGACAGCTAGAGAAGGAACCCATCGTCAGGAATCCTCACCAGTGTACTTATGACGTTTGGAACTAGATATAGACATCTGGGTTGGTTGGTACAAGGGAATTTCGTGATCGCACTTGGATAGGTTACTGGCAGTCGGGCCAGTAGGACATGTGTCTGGATGTATTTTAAGGTCGAAGGTTAAAATCCCTCGCTCTTCCGTCACTGAATACCTGAGTAGGTATTGAACACACTGTGAGGTCTGGCCCCAAATACCGTGAGTGTGGCAGGCTCATAAACTGGGAGTCAGGCCGCGATGACTCCCTCCCTCTCCAGCCTCCTTTCTTTTCAACTTGATCATCACAACGGACCCAGGAGGAGGAGAAGAAAGGAGTGCGGTAGATGCAGCGTAACTCTACTCTTACCATAGTCTCATCCCCGCGCAAGTCGCGGTCCTTGCTCCCGCCCTAATGTGCTGCACACTGTGAACCTCGTCGGATTTGACGTTCGAACTGCAGTTAGTGAACACTGTTGGCTCGAGAAACAGCCTTCTGAGTCCTTGTTCGTGCACTACCAGCTACATAAGGAAGGAAAAACCAGACATTTGCAGCCAACTATCCCATTTGGTGAACTTGACCTTACCCCGATGATCCCGAGTCCCTTGAATTACGCACTCCTTTGTACTTTGCCACAATTTTGCATCTGCTACCCTGCCCCCTAGGCGAGCCGCCTGATAGATGTTTGAACCACTATAGGAGTTAGATCAGGGTATGACAGGCGTTTTTTCGGGTTGCGCTCCTCTAACAAATGCTGAACATGGGGGCGTGTTGGCACGCGTAGGTGCGAGCTCACGCCACCCCAGCCACCTGCACCTGACCCCGCATCCTGTCTTGACACTGGGCACAGGTGGATAAGGGAAGAGAGAATGCGGAAGATGCAGTGCAAGTCTACTCTCACTTAAAACTAATCCACGTACAATTCACCGTCCCTGCGCCAACATGCTGTGGAGCACACGGTGGACCTCGTCTTATAAGATGGTCGAACTGTCGCATCTGCTACTGAATTATTAAGTGGCTTTTATATCGATCAGACTGTATGCTAGTGCTATTAAATATGGCAGTCGTGGTCAGGGTCGTCGTGGGAAAGACGAAGAGGAGCATATGCAAGACAATGCCTGTTATAGCCCGATTAATGGGGATTACTACTATTATGGGCATAATCATGGTAATTCTGGTAATAGTCTTTCAAACCCCATTTGTCCTCTGCAAATTCATCCAAAAAGCATGGGCTCCTGTTCCCCGGTAAAGTTGTAGTCTGCTGGGTTATGGTTACACGAACCTACCTGGCCATCGGGATTGATTCCTATAGCACCTGGCTTTTAATCTTCATCTACTATCGTCTTAGGGTTTTGGCATTGCTCTGGACCTCGAACGAAGCCTTGTTTAATGTGAGGCAGCATTTGCCATGTCGTATTAACTAACAATTTTCTAGATCGGCGCCCGAGATTCGTCAGCCCTCGCAAGTTATTTATCTTGAGGATAGCCTTTGTTTAAATACCGTATTTGACTCTCCTCTGAAGACCGTGTCTGCTCGGTGCACATCTCCTTTGAGGATTCATTTCGATATGAATTAGTGTGAGAGATCAGGACTAATTGACTCTCTGACTCCAAAAAACGGCAAGGGCTGCTCATTCGACCCCCCTAACCGTCAAAAAATGCTTGCATGACCCTCCTAACGAACAACATGGATGGGTATGCGTGCTGTGCGGGAACGGTGGGAATAGAGGTGGGGCAGTTTATAGGTCGAATAAGTGCTGTAATGGGTTGGCAATGAAAAGAGCTTTATCTACCCGCCGCCATTGGTCAAGTGAGCTGTTTTTTTATCACTGAATTAGACGGTATTACATGCCTATCTATACGCCAACCTAACGCTAACCTCAACCTTAGCACTCCCATATTGTTCGTTAGGGTTAGCATTCGTGGCCGGGTAAGAAGGGTCCCACAAGCGGTCCTGGTTCAAGAAACTTGTACTTTGTCGTTAGTATCCGTGGCATTAATATTCCTTATCGACGTCTCAGACTTTAAATTTCACTCGACAGTTTTGGAGACGTTCGTGTGAGCATTCTTATTATCGGGCTTGACCGCCATCGCGGTTATTACAGTAGGTATTTTATCTCATGAGATGTTAACCGTAATTTGCTCCCAAATTAGCACAAAAAACGTATTTCATTAATCTTTCAATTGGGAAAATTTCTTTCTATATAGGTATTTATTTTAACAGAGTGTAGTTTTCGCAGGCAGCCGGAAGGAAGCTCATTCAACAGCCAGCATCCTTACTTGACTGGAAAATCTCGGGATTATGTTGTGCGATTAGTAATATTATAACCATACGTCAGTAATATTTTCTATTTGAAAACACATTTTAGAATTTCCGTTAACAGTTCATGAGTACATTTGGTACTACAAACGCCATTTGGAGGATGGATTTGATTGCCGGTGAATAGTTTCACATTTTTCAATGTGCATCACATGTTTCCTCCTCTCAGTGAGCACGAACGGGAGGCAAAACCCAACGCAGCTACTGAAGTCCTCCACGCCAGGATCTCAGCGGATCCAGTTCATGTTTTTCCGGCTGTTCAAACGTACCTGTCCGCGGCTGATGCCCCCGGAGGAAACATTTATGAGGATAAGGATGCTGAACAGCCTACCGCCGCTATTGATGCCATTCGTCGATCTACGGTCAATGACACTGAGCTCACTGCCGAAGATTTCAACCGAGTTAATCACCTAGACGGTCAGTTTCGCTTCGTCGATGATGCCCAGCGCCTCTTTCGACCCCTCCTCGAGGCTATCGGAGTTAACGTAAAGGTGTGCGAGCATTCGTTACTGTTCAGGTTGATTTTGACAGCGCTGTAGACCTCGGCTGTTATCCTTTCGTATACTACTCTTGCAGGGTGTTCGTCGGAGCACACTGATGAGAAAGTTTGGTGGCCTCTTTGCTGCCGAGGGTATGTTAGAGACCTTCCAGATTGAAATCTGTGACTCCCTCGATAACCCTCTGCCGCATGGCTTGTCGGAGGGTACGAGCTCCTTACCTCGCCCTGTGCGAATCGAGGGAGGACCGGCCATCTCTGTCGAACCACAAACTCGGTCACCTTTTGCCCCGTCTAGCTATAGGCCTTCTGGTCGCCCGGCGGACCCTCGTCGTTCTCCACAGGCCCTGCTCTGTCACCGTTTCTCCACTCAGCTCACTTTTCGAGACACTGTTGGATTCAGTCATGAAGCTGGCAAGGCCGCTCTTGTAAGTCATCCTTTTTTAAGCCATTTGTACAGATCGCTCCTTTTGTGAGATAAAAATTGGTCGGCACTGCATTTATGCCTCCCCCCTTTCGGACAGGACACAGGAATATAAACGCCCCCCTCTCCACGTACAACAGGTGAAATTTATCTAAATTTCAGAAAGGGCTCCTATTCCTGTGTACTGACTCTAACACAAACCTATCTGAAACAATATTCGTTACTCTAATCTTAACCCTTACCCTGCCCTCAACTGTAACTGCAAGCCTCGGCACTAACCCTAACTTTACCTTAATTTTCTTAGAATCGAGAGCAAAACCAGCTGTACATTATAGGCGTAGACTGAAAGTTTATATGAATGTTTGGGTCGGCTTCTATCCTCCACAGGGACATAACCGCGTAGTATTCATTAACCTGCCAACGGGCAGCCAGTACCATTTTCAGAGATTACAGGTGGAACCATACTCAGCACAGCACAGGTACTAGCTAAAAGCCCCGGCACGTGCATCTCCGCTGTTTCTGTGGCTGCTTGACGCGGCTGTGAAGAGTCGAGCTCATCAGTTGGTCCATCCGACCTTGCCTGTGTACGTTCTGGTAGAAAATCCAGTTTATAAATCGTTGCTTTTTAAATTTCGTCGGAAATTACTTGGTCACTTGGAGTAAACCGGTCTATCTGAAGGTTAAGAGCGATTAATTTTTTGACGAATTTAAAAAGCGACGATTTCTAAAGTAGAGTATCTCCCAGAGGACATGCAGGTTCCTATTCCTGTGTACTGACTCTAACACCAAACTAATCCTAATCTTACTTCATCCCTACCCTAATTCCCCTTGAAACGTGAACCTTGTGCTAAATTCCAGGAAGGTTACATATTTTTGTGTCCTAACCCTACCTTTATTTTATCCCGAACCCTAGCTTCCCTGGGATTTATCTTAAAGCCACCTGCATTACGGGTAGTTCCTGTAACCATATCCTGTCATGTATATAAGCGTTTCTTATAAATTACACGGAATTCTTCGCTGGGGTCCACAATACGCCCGGTGTCAACAATATGTGCAAGGATGGCGCTTTTCATGCTCTTAACTTCCCCTTTTCTCAACATAAAAAGTGCTATCCTTGCACATATTGGTGACACCAGGCATAGTGTGGACCCCAGCGAAGCTTTCCGTGTAATTTATAAGGTCCCACTAAACTACACCAAGCCACTGGGTTAATGATTACCAGCAGCAGCAGAAGCGACTGCCATTAGGTTGAAGAAACCGGTCTTGTGCGCACAAAAGGACCTCGTACAAGCTCCGCGCTTAGCTTGGCCAACGGCCGCTTAACTGTATGCATTCCTCCGCGCCATCTCTGTCCTCCCCTTCCCCTAGAATGGCTCTTCCAAACACTCACTGTCACCTATCACACTGTTTCTTATCATCCTTCGCCAATGCACACCTCTCACATAACCCACACAACCGGAGGAACATTATCGATTTCATGTTTTAACTTTCTACTGCATTCCAACGTTTCCCTATAACTGTACTGGCCTGAAGAGAAGTTATCGAAAGCAGCGCGTGTGCTCGCCAACTCGTCTTTTGATTCTTTCAAAATGTTTTTGTTTCTAATTCTTCATTACTCTTTTAGCCTAAGCCTGGCGACGCAGAACTACGATCGACCACCACACAGATCACGGCAATACTGCGTTTTGATGGCATCCGACAGCACTCTAATCTACCGCTACTTCGCCTTCTGCATCAATTTGTCATCATGGTTTACTGTGCTAAGGACGCGCAGGAATCAGTAAAACGCCAGCAGCCCAATGTTGCTTACCGCCAAGGCCACCCTGTACCAAAGGGTAAGTTGCGGATTTCGAGCCTTTTCCCTCCCTCCCCCTCTCTCTCCCTCCCCCCCTTTCCCTCTCTCTCTCCTCGAAAGATTAGGGGCCGTGACCCGCCCGCTGATGTTCATTGAGCGCCTACGTTGACAACGCGTACATATTTCTGTCGCCCCTATTTTGGGTTGTCTATCCACTGAACCGTAGTGCACGTGTGATGGCGGAGGGGGTTATGCGCTTCGTAAGTCACTGCAACTTCTCCTGCTAGGAATAAGCTGCACGAGTGACATCATGTCCCCGGGAGGGGGGAGGGGGAAGAATATTGAAACCTCGTCCCCATAAAACGAATTTCTTATAGCGTGTTCTCGCCACTCAATTTTGCTTTTTACTCATGCTACCCCCATTCCTGAATGCGACCGCCTTAACCGTTTGTTTGGAACCTGTGTAAATTGTCCTTCGTTTCTGTATGTAGAATCCTCGGAAGATACACTGACAACCACGGGAAGCACTATCAAATCTCGCTGTCCGGCGTACGTCCGTTTGAGTGGAGAATCTCAGAGGAGCACGCCTGATAGTACAGGCTTCCTAACTTCATCGGGGACTGGCGGTGAGCATCAAGTCTCTTATGATATGCATGAACACTATTCTCGAAACTGCTGCGAGCCAACGTTCGCCCGTATGCATTTTTTAGGCGTAACGGTCCCAGTTTTAAGTCGACCTGGTCATCGTCGCTGAATAAATGGGTTGAGCAAGGGTGTCTTCCTTGCTCTCCAACTTTAGAAGGAACATTAAATTGCGTGGCTAGGATATGGTATGTAGTCGGGGTCGGCAGCAGATAAGCCATGGAACGTGTCTTGTGAGAATGGTGGTAATAGGGTTTATACGAGTGGGACCTTAGGACGCAGGTCTCCAACCTTAACTCCAACGCAAACCTTAAATGTAAACATAATCCTAACTTTGGCCCCACCAATAACCCGAGGAAGAACGCATTCTTGAATAAATTTAATGGTGCGTCTTTAATATTAACCCCACCTAACTACATATCATATCCTTACCAATTACGGGGAAATCTGGCATGGTTTTCAGCCAGGCTAAGACACGGGAATAGAAACCTCCCAGTCCCATTAATACTGCTGGTCGTGTGCGAAATTCCATATTCCCGCATTCTACCCCTACCATTAACCCTGACCCAAACCTTGACTCTACCCCTAATCTCCCCAGAATATAGCGCAAGGCTACCTGTATTACGGGGGAAGGGGGTTCATATTTCGATGTCTCCTTGAAGCCATTACTTTCTTTGGGTAGAATTTTCACCAAATATGACCCGGTTTTATCTCCTCTGTACCATTGGGTGGCCAAAGTAGGCAGACTTCTGTACCTAACGGTTAATCCCTATCGAATTTACTGGCTGAGATGGCAGTCACTCCTTTCGCCTCGTCTAACATTGTTCATCTTCTCTCCACCTCAGACCTCGCTCAGCCCTTGACCCGCACATTCTCCTCATCGATCCCACTCGCGAATGCCGCAGCAGCTACCGAAACCCGACACTCGTGTTCGGATTCGCCTTTTGCAACAGTTATGGCAGAACAGTTGGTCGCCACAGCACAAGAGGAGTCCCTCGATAACATATCTTCTTCACCACGAGATGTTGACGGCAAGCCTCAAAAGTACCCACAAACCTCCGCATCTCTAGGTTCGTTGCCCACCTGTTGGAGAAAGATGCTCGCTAACATTGAACTCTTCTCAACCATCCCTGAGCCAAAGAATATCTCTAAAAAGGTACCTGCTAGTACACGTTAGTGAGTACTTTACGGCTGCCCAAAGCGGGTGCCACCGTTTCTTAAAACCTTGTGTATTCGCATTGGACAAGCTGACCTAGTCTGGTTCGTTTAGATAGGAGAGGCTGCTCGTGTATCACACACCCGGCATTTTGACCTTCTTAGTCCAACGATGTCCACCGTATGCTCCACAGAAGGCTGGTGCAGGCACGATCACTTCCGCGTGGATTAGATTTAAGTGATATTAGTCTTGCGCCACAGATACCGCACTCTCTCCTCCTCCCCACCTGAGCCCCGTGTCATGACAGAATCAAGAAAACCGGAGATGAAAGAGGGCGCAGGTGGCTGGTGTGGTGGTAGCCGCGCCTGGGCGTACCACCACACCTTGCTCGGATCCCACGGAGTGGAGTGCCATAAAGGCCACATTAAGAAGGAGCCATTGCGGCCTGACTCTCAGTCCGCCGGTCAGCCGCTCCACACAAAACACACATTGGGCTGACCACGCGGTCTGAGTTACCCCGTCAGTTGGCAACCTTCCAAGCCATGGCTTTTAGCGCACCGTGATAGATTCAAGCGCATCACATTGTTTATAGTGAGTAAAATGCGCTGAGTTGTCCACCTCACTCTCTATCTGACCCCCACAGTTAGATCACCGTCCGAGCTGATCAGTTGTCTGATGCGGAAGTGGTTGCAGCTGCTGGTGACCTCGGCTACGTGTACTACGCACTGACCTGGCCCCCAAACACAAGCACCCGGATTTCACACATCAGGGGGGTTGAACGGCTTACATCTCACATGTGTGAGATACCCGAATAACGCCTGCCGTGTCCTGATGTGGCCATCGAGTTGGTCCAACGAATCTACCACGTGGCCCGTTTAGGGGGCATAACACACACTCCTGAGGGCAATCATGCGGGCTGTCGCACACACGCAACGACGAGTTAGGTCAATACTATGAACTCAGTTCCGATGGATTTGGAGGCGGGGGTGTAGAGGGTGCGAAAGTTCGCCGCCACCCCGTCCTAGCCCAACTCAGATTCCAATCACGTGCAAATAACACTGCGCTGCGCTCCCTCCCTCCCCAGCCCACCCCCTACGTGACCTATCTGCTGCTTGCTATAACCCCCGCCGCTGGTGTTGCCGGAGTCCCACATTCTCTAGCATGCTCATTGGAGTCTAGTTCGTCTGTTGGGTGGAATCAAGAGTAGATCAACAACGTTCCCCATCAGTTACCGGTTCCGTCGACATCTGGAACTTTTTCGAGCCTAGGGCTCGTACGAAAGTCTACTGTCAACGTTAAGGCAAAGTCGGCCTCAGATGAGCGCCATTTCGAACGGTTCACTGCAAATCAGTCGTGTCTGTTCTTCACCAAAGTCTGGTTACGGTCTGCTATAGACGGTAAGCAGCTCGTTATGCTGAGTTGCCTAGTTCGCTTCCCTCGTCCAGATATCCAGTGGTTTACTCTCTGTTCTGTTATCAACCCACGCTACTATTTGTCTCCCATTAATTCGAACGTGGAACCTACCTCTTACATTAACCCCAGGAAATTAGAACATTCGGTATGGTCGCCTAAGCAGGGCACGGGAAAAAGAAAATGGCCACAATACATGTGGCTTTGCACTTAATTCTAAGGAAATTATGTTTAGGATTAGGGTTTTGTTTAGGGCTAGGTTAAAGTTTGAGGTTAAGATCAGAGTTGTGGTTAGGGTCATGGTTATGCTGAGGGTTAAGGTTATTATCTTGTTGGCTGTAAGTTTTACGTTTAGGATAGGGCTAGGGTTAAGATTTAGATCACAGTTTAGTTTTATGCTAGGGTTAGTGTTGGCGTTAAGACACCGGTATATTTTCCCTTCCTGAAATTTACCGTAAGGCCACCTATTTTAAGCGAGCGGGACGGTTTCTATTCTGATGTTCTGCCTAGGCAGCCGTACAACGCATCCCTTCCAAAAAATTCCTCCGCAACCCGCGTTTTTCACTTATCAAACACTCTTCCCTCCCCCCTCGGATGGGCGATTTCTGAGACACCAATCTACGAACATACGAAACTGATCAATTGCTGTTACCTATTTTGGTCACCCAGAGCAAGGTCGCCGAGTCAGTTGACTTGTCTAAAAGTGATATTTACCGCCGGTTGCACTTCTAAAGGAGGAAATTACCCCCTCTTGTTTAACAGCTGCACGTTCTAAGAGCTCGTGAATTTTAAATACTTTTCTTACCTGCTTGCTGTACACATAAACAAAGTTGAGGCGGCGTTTTTGCCAGAATCGCAGGCAACTATGCTGCTCGCGAAATTTTGTCAGACTTCAGTGATCACCATTCTCGCAAGTTAGCCGTGCGAATGTCAAACCCAAAGCCAGATTTAGCAACCCGTGCCGCGCAGATGGGAGACATCTTCAAGGTGGAAGCCGTTGACATTTATGATCGCATATCAAGGCAGATGCAAGAAGCCTGAATGTTCACCGGCTGCTCATTCAGCAGTCACATCGATTCCCTCGCGGAACTGTGGCGTTGTTTAACAATAGGGACTACCACTTATAGCCGCATTCAGTGAACGCGGGCGCGTCACAGATCAGATTCAGGCCCACAGTCGGTACTGGCGGTTTCAGGCAAATGAGAGTTGTGCGCGCTACACCCCAATCTCTGAAGATGGGTAAGTGAAATCACTACTCGAAACGTCAAACCTCAACTAAACCTCCCCCAGTGAACGCCACTTCTGTGGGCCTGAAAATTTCTGATCTCAGCCCATAATGCGAGTCCTCAGAGTGGTGGGCAGAACCCTGCTCTGTGTTCGAGCGCTCTGAGTGCATGCTTCTGGTGTACCAGTCCCTTGACTTGAAGTGTAACTGGCTGACGATGGCAAATAGGTCATAGGCGGTCATTCCCTTATCACTTTATTTGTGCTTAACGTTTTTTTGGTTTAACTACTGCCTGATCTTCCTCTTCTGCTGGCAACGGCTGACTTTTTCCGGTGTATTTTTATTCTCTGATACTGCTAACTCATGTCGATTTGGTTCTGATTTTCAGCCGACTTCCACCATGCCAACCATCGCTGAAGAAAATGCGTTGTTACATTGCACGAAAGTGAGTTTGGATGCTTTTTGTATACTGCATGAATGTCGCCTTTAGCTTGCCGAGTGGGAATCGAATTGCATCTCGAAATTTGGGCTTCTCGACCGAATTGGGTGTGTGATAGTCCTCGTTTGCAGCTTTTTGGCGTTCATTGTTGTGTTTTTGTTTGACTGGATATAAGGAGAGAGAGAGAGAACTGTAGGTATAATCCAAGTGTGTCGTTTGTGTCCACGGTAATTGTTTAGGAGTTTAGTTCAAGAAATGTTGTTGGCGAAAACCTGACCGTCCAATTCTTGCTTATCTGCCAACTTCGGCGAGCCAGGAGAGTAAATGGGGTTCGTAGCCAACGAGGTGTGCGTTCTTTGGCCAATTGTGGAATGCCAGACTTAATGCCCAATGGCCATAGAACCCGAATTCGAGCCCGGGTCTTCACGTTGTGAGGTTGCTTCACGTCTACCTGACGGTGGTGATTGTCTTACTAACTGTCTATGCTAATCGTTCTGTTTATGTAGGAAGACAGCGGAGGCTGTACTGGTCCCTCCGGGCTTATCTGCTTATGTCAGAAAGGCATGCCTAAAGTCCAAACTAGGAAGATCGGAGGTTCGAACCCGGACTCAGTTAATCACCAAATTGGATGCTCTGCTCGTTGAACCACGGGTTTGCTTCTAGTCGACTCGAATCGGGACTGTTGAGTGTCCCATTGCAGTAGCGTTCCTTGGTCCATCCTGATTTTCGGGGGTTGGGGGCATGAACTGATGTCATGGTACTTTGCTTCCAACTTTTCTGTTTCAAGTGTATGCGTTTCTCTTAGGATTAACTAAATGAGTTCTGAATGCTTGGGATTAGATATCCGACCTCAAGCCCTTTCCAATTCAGCATGTGGCAGTTACACGGTTTTTAGTAAAAAAAACCAGTCTTTTGAACTTTCAATTACGAATGCGTTAGCCAGGAATCCACTATGTAATCCCACACATCTGATGCAAATATTTGTCCGACGGATTTTTTCCATGCCGGACAACTCTTGAACGGAGTTGTCTTTGTATTCCTCCGTTTTTTCCCCTAGATGCCGGCCCCTACTACCAGCTGGCTCCCTTTCGCTCACTTCAAACAGCAAACTGATGAGGGGGAATTGGAGTGGATGTCCTGCACGCCGCAGGGTCATTCTGGCGACGCCGCGGAAGCGCGACCTGTTTCTGTCACCTCCAAGGAGGACGGTCGAGCGGCCGTGGGGACCTCCGCCTTTTCCCTCAGCTCAAGTGGCGTCGCGGCTGCTCACCGGATGGATGTCGCACCTACCAGCACTGCTCACGTGTCATCATCAGCATCAACAACAGTGGCAGCAGCACAGCAACAGCCGCAGCACCGTTTCCTGGTGCCTTGGCTGCGCGGTGAACGCATTCCCATGGTCGTCTTCGTTACTCTCAACGTCCGCCAAATGATTGTCAGCGCAGTCCTCAGCGAATTGAACCTCACGGCCACGGTGCGGAACATTCACGGCTCCTTTACTCAAACCAACAAAATTAGAGGACGTAGTAAGTTGCCATATACACCTTTCGTCACACTATCGCTCATGCGCCACATAGTCGGTGTTGGGCAATATTTATGTCTCCGTTGCCGTCAAATTACCTTAAGGGTACAATTTCTTCCATCCCTGATAGCACTTTCCTAGCTGAAGGATAGCGCACATGCCGAAGAAAAACGCTTTGGCCGCAGGGGCCTCATCAAGGGCCTAGATTTTGCAAGGCACACGCAAACACCAAATTAGTGCACACCTATAGTGAACTGTTTCGCGGCCTAAATGCTCCCGGAAGGGAACGCTGAATGGCCACTTCACGGGCAGCCACGCTGGTCTCGACATTGTTCATTAACTCGATCGTAGTTACTGGTTCAACCAATCAGAGTACGTAATACTACCCACCCTCGCATGGCTTTTGCATAAGCACAAAAACTCTCTGGATATGATATCAGGGATTTTTTTCAATTCTAACTGGCGTATAATTTTAGGTAAGGGTTATTTATGTGGCCCCCTAATCAGGACACGGCAATAGGAACGCCCCGTCGAGTATTAAAGGTGTCCCTGCGTATAACTCCAGGAAGGCTAAATATTCGCATCTCCTAACCCTTAAACTACCCGTATTCAAACGTTAACAGCCACTCTGATCTTTATGCTAATCCCAATTTTAACCCGAACCCTACAGTTAATACTAATCCTAACTTTAACCATAGATTTAGCCCCAACAAACCTTAGCACTAAGCTTAACCAATAGGATTAAACCTGGCCCTAAATGTTACCCTAGCTCTCTTCTCCCTGGAATTTGGTCCAAAGACGCTTATATTGCGGGCAGTTCCTGCTCTCATGTCCTGTTTAGGGGGTCATATAAGACATCCCTAACAACACTTACTATAAAATTAACCATAACTTAGCTTACCTTAACCCTAGCCTGAAACACAACCGTAATCATATCACTGCTTCCTTGGAGTTTGGCGCAAAGTCACCTGTATTGCGGGCGGTTCGTGTTCTCATGTCCTGTGTAGGGGACCATGTAAGTAATCTTTACCATTCTTGGCTGCTGTGTTTTTCAGCTACCGGTGGCTTTTTTACTTCTTTCGATATTAACTCCCTCCCTCCTCCCTCCACGAACGTGTTGATTACAGCCTTTTTTTGGGACGCCCTATAGCTCATGTGTAAATCCATCTGTTTTATTCCCCTGCAAGGTCGTTTCAAGGAGATTTCCTCCGCCTACAGCCTGTCTGGACACTGCGATGATGCAGACATTTGTCTCACGGAGGGCTCTGGTATTCACATCCTGTGCGTCTATTCGATTTGTCATGCCATTCAACTTCAACGCCCCTCTCTTACTCCGGCCCGTTCTTACTGTCAGCTTCCTTTTGGTCCCTTTCCTTGACAGTGAGGTAGCCTGCGTCAAAATGGCGCCTTCGCACGTCTTCCTGTCCTGCAGCCGTTCCCGTCGTTTGGAGCGTAACGCCTGTGTCATCTGCGTGGGCCGCGTGAATGTGACATTGCCACACCACCCCGTTCGTCTGCACGACATGGTTCAGCGTCAGGCCCGCCATCTCTCCACCACTGTCTCGGAATTCCTCCAACTACCTACCAGTCCCGCCCCACAGTCTCGGAAGTAATGCTCGCTCTACCTGACTCCCCTTTCTTCTTATAATATTTTTGAGTTTGCTCGCACAGCCTCCGCACTGACTGTGACCAACCAGGGGTCTCGAATGCCTAGAAGATCAAAGCTTTGCTAATTGTGTGACGGTCCAGGCTTACTCGACGATACCTATCTGGATATATGCAGCCGTCTGTCCTGCCAATAAAATCAGCCGACCGCTTGCTCCAGTACCCGAATTGCCTTTGCATACAGTATTATCAGTATTTAGCGCTGGAACATAGCCATTTTTCACAGGTACACTGTCAACTTGGTTGGGGTCCATTCTGGATCAGTTCTGGATGGCACGCATTTACCTGGAATTCTTATCAAACTCCCAGTAATAGCAAATATCAGTGTTATTCTTGCCGAATTTTTTCATCATGGCTTGCAGATCGCAGTGTATTTTGAATCCCTTTCATTATCTGACAACAAACTTCGCGCGGTGGTCAGGAGTTCTGACCATTGCAATGTATTGTTGTCCGCTTTTTTGCGACAAAAATCAGATGAGTTGTTGAAACTTTACGTGGTTTAGTAATGTATTTTCTTTTTTCGACCTTGTAGCTTCGTCCACGCTTAATATTAGGTCACTTTGTGTGCAAACGTACTGGCGCGATGTGCGACCCCTCACTGCTAGTTCCTTCGTTGAAGTGGCTTTCGATTAATGTTACTCCGGAGGAGCAGTTTGGATTGTGCTGAAGGCGTCTTATACAGCCGATACCAGCTAAAAGATCGGCTTTAAGAAACAGTTGGGGGAAGGGACTCGAGTACTGGGCCAATTTTTTTACTGTCCTGACATTCACGCTCGGACGCATCTTCGGAGACAGACTCAGAAAAGGGTCACGAACGCAATGCGTGTGTAGTACTTATAGGCCGCAGTTAGGCAACGAATGCTAACCGTATCGAACAAAATGGATAGAGTTAGAGTCGGGTTGGCGTGTAGGTAGACATGGATAGTGAGACATGTAATATGGTCTAATTCAGTTCACCTGATCCATTACGGTTGGTATATAAATTTATTTTGATTTCCAATGCGTTACCGCCATTTTGTGGCTTTTAAACGGTCCTTCTCCGTTCCTGCATTATACGCCTACCTGTCACTTCGTTAGGGTAGTCGTATAGGCATTCATTGCGGGTTAGTAGGGTTACAGAAGGTTTCGCTGCCTGCAGTTACTTTGCCGTCACAAACTTATCTGGATTATTAGCTCCCGCATTAGTAACAGACGGTGTTACATGGGGCTGTGATCGCTTGCCTGCTCGTCGTTAATTTCTGTGCTTTCGGCGCTCATTTTGGCTTGGCTAACCGATGTTGCCACCGCATTCACGGCTCGCCTGCGCACTCGCCGAGTGATTTATTACGTCCACGTTCGTGTTACTCGGACAAAAGAAGTCTGTTTTATCGTCTCCTGATAGAACCTCCTAACGGCAAATGAAACCAGCTAAAGCATTATACGACCGGCTTGTATTCAGAGAAAACCTCTGGGTTGCTATAGTTCAAAGGCGACCATAAAATAGGACACGTGGGCGTGGGTTGTCTCAAGGGTTAAGTTAAATCCCTCATCGCTCCGGCTCATTTTTAAACATAAATCGGTCAAGGTTTCTTTTAAAGCTTTCCATCGATGGTGAACTTGTGGGGAAGGCATTCCATGGTTTGGTCACTCTGACAGAGTAGGAAAACTTGCAGCCTTGCTTGCTGAATGCACAGGTCTAATGTGTGACTTCGGAGATCGGTCATTGTAGCGAATTCGAAAATGCCCTCCAAAGCCAGGCAACGATCCAATCCCTTCACAATGCTTGTAGGAGATCCTCGCGCTCATGCCTATATCTCTGAGGCAAGGAATTAAGATCAGTTCTAACCTCCTGGCTCTCAAGGTCTGCGTGGTAGGTGACCGAGAACAGTTTGCTTTTTCTGAACTTATTGTCGATCTTCCTGCATACTCAGGCAATATTACTGTAAAAAAGCACCTTGCAGAAAAAAAATCAATGATCCATTGAACGGTGTCTACATAATGTAAGGCCTGTTTCTCCTGCAGGTCGTCGCAGAAAATGTATTCGGACGCCAACCGCAATGCTTCCGTGCCTCGGATTTCAAATGCTGTCTCTGTCGATGCACACACTGCCGCAACTGTCCCTGCCGCCTTCCAGCGTCATCCTCTAGTCATAAATGTTTCAGCTGTCACCAAAGGCTTGACTGTCAGCGTGTCACTGCACCCCTCGCTCAACGCTGTCTACGAGGTGGATCCAGTCTACTTCTTGGGTCAGATTGGACCCACAGGCTTTGTAGATATAACACTCACCAAGCACGCCCTAAATTTCAAGTCCGTGGTGAGTTCCACCTGTCTCCCCGTGCACGCCATCTTTTACATTCCGCTGTGCTTGCTTGTACGGGCATCGACTTTCTTCTTTCGTCATTGTACTTTGTCATTTATACTTTGCCAGGCATGTGGGAAAACCAATAGATCTTTATCTAGATGGCCTGGTATGCTAGGACTGACACCTGTTTGATACTATGCCTTCTATATGCTCGTTTTCGCTCTTTTGGGTCTTTCAAGAGACAGTTACTCTGAAAAAATTTATGTTTAAACTCATTTTTGCATTTTTAATAACCCATTAGCCTGAGCACCGTTTGTTTGTTAGAGGACCAAATAACTTTTGCTAAGAGTTTTTATAAGTTTTTATGGCTATTGGTAATTGGACTGCCTTTTGCCTCGTCTGATCCCCGTTTCCTCTCGTTTGCCGGTTTTAACAACCAGCCCTTGCTGTTTACACAGGTTGAATGTGCTAGAGAAAACACAGTTTAGTTTTGTCCATGGCTGTTGGAATTCAACCGATCTCTCACTTCGATGTGTCTTTCGTTCTGATCTCCGTTTATAAGCTTCTCTCCTTTTTCACCTCTGGGAAGGCCTTTATGTATTGTGTCCTCACTCTCCTGGACCCGGTGTCCTTAGGGAGTCAATAAGTATGGATGTGAGCTCGGACGCAGGTAGCTGACGCGGTATTGGTCTGCGCCCAGGCGTATATCACTGCAAAACCTTAGCCACATGCAGGCTGTGGCCAGGTGGTGTACGATGGGGTGTAGTAGCACGCAGGCCCATGCCGTGGTGTCCTAGCCGCTTTCCCTATCCTCTTGTTGTCCTGGTCAAGTGTAGACTGTGACCTGGTGATGTATCAAGGGGCGTTACCGTGACGGCTGGGATCCGTGTCTGTGACGGTATCCTCATCTTTTTGTGATAACTGTTACCTTTGTATCAGGGAGTGTTATGGGACATTTAGGTGCAAATTTTCGTCCTCCCAACCGCCTGTGTTCTCTCCTATGCCCGGTCTTCTTGACACTGTCATGACACACGGCCCAGGCGGAAGAGGGGTGCGGTAGATACTATGCAAGTCTACTATCACTATAATCTAATACATGCACTAGGCACCTCGCTTGCTTCCAGCCTGCCTTAAAGTACACGGCGTACATATTCTAAATTGGCGGTTGAAATGCCGTATAAATACTCTTTACTTGGAGTGTAATAAGTGGCGCTAAACAAGGTGACAGTGTGCCCTCGTTTTCGACGGTGTCAACTGTGCCCTACAGCGTGGTAGGTGCAGGGCCGATGACCTGCGCGTGAATTAGTTTACAGTGGTAGTAGACTTGCACAATATCTGCCGCCCTCTCGCTTTCCTCACCCTCCTGGGTCCGATTTCATGACAGCGTCAAGAAGACCAGAGATGAGATCGGACGTAGGTAGCTGTCGTGGCGTGCACCGGCGCCTAGGCTCGCCACCCTCTCCCCAAGTGACATTTTTACGGGTACGCATCTCCAAGAATTCCTGCTGTGCCTTCTCTGGCCCATCCCGCAGCACTTGGACCACTCACGGTCAAGCGTTTGCAACCACCCACGCATTAACCAGTCGGTGAAATGCGCCATTGAAAGAGTCCGAAGCCAAGGCTGAACTACGTACTATGACCCCTAAGCTGCCTTTATGAAGTTTTCAGAAAAATACAATAAACATTCGGTTTTTTTGTGGTGCACAGTCGGCTGCGCACTTACCGTCCTACCCCAAAACCTGCGTAAATCGCTTTTCTTGAGGCCACAGTCAATTGTTCTTCCACTCCACCTTCGCCAACCATTTTGTAGTTTTATAGCGATAGTCGATTTGTCACCACAACTCTTCGTCAAATGTGGCCGGTTTGCTTCGAGTTCGGGTTTTCACGGCTGCCTCCGCTTTCAACGCCCCTTTCTTCGCCTTTTAGAGATTGCCTGCCTCCTTCCCGCGCGCAGTTTCAATCAGACTACCGAAAATTCTTACCTCTATCGCTCGATGTCAGTCCTCGGGAGGCAAATATGCTCTTGGTCCCGGTGGAGAACGCATCATTAGCCAGGGTTTGACCACAAAGGAGGGATCCTACGTCGACATTCAGTCGACAATAGGCACCTTTGATCAGGCCTTACCTTCTGACACACTAAACTACATCGTAGTCGTTGTGAAGCTCTTCATGAAGGTTAGCAGATGTGTTGTCGCTTTTTCCTTGTTTATATGTGTGAACTCTTAAAAACTACCCACTTGCCTTCATCATCTGTAGGAAATCAATGAGGTCATTCGTAAGATGGCTGGAGAACAACAGGCCTGGCCTTCCGTTCCTCTTAGTCAGAGTACTGGGACTGACATCTACAAGAACGTGTCTAGCTCGAAATTCGCCGTGGCAACCCGCTTCACTTTTCGGTCAGTGACTATCTCATCGCTTTTACTTGAACTTTCTCAGCCGCCTCCTCCCGTTTATTGTACTTCTGTATACTCATAAAAATTCGCTGTTTTATCTATTATATAGTTCAATATATTTAAGGATAAGAGGCATTGCCTTTAAGGAACCTTGGATATGTCCTACACGTAGCTACATACCCGCCACCTTTAAAGTTTTCCGATTACCGACTGCTTATTCTTGCCAGCTCTAATAATTAATGTATGTTTTTCACAGCCTAAAGCTCCAGGGCATTCGCCTGCAAGCCACAACCCCGAGTGGAGCTGTAAAACTCGAGACCACGGAGATCAACGTTGAACTCTCTAACCGCATCGGGCGGACCCACGCCAGCTGGTACGCGGAGTCCTCCTCCTCCTCGCTGGCCCGAGCACATGGACTGCCCGACTCCAGGTCTCGGAAGTTGGGGGATGGCAAGAGCAAGCCGACACTCAAAACGGTGCACCCCCACCGCGAGCCGGGCTCTTTCTCTGCTGCCACGGATGCAACCTCATGCGCTGGTAAGCTACCTTTAGTGTCAGCCATCCTACATTACCGCCTCCTTTCTGCCTTACGTTTTCGTATGAATTTCTGCACTCGTTTTTGTTATTCCCAGCATACACGGTCCTTCGGAAGAATAAGATTCGATCCCTATAACACAACGTTCATTGGCCTGACGTGTTTTGGATCCTCCCTCAAACCCATCATCAGACACAGTGGGCGCCTTTAGTCCAGTTGCCGCGCAGCCACGTACCTAATCCAATTAGCAGATCTTGCGTTTTTCGCTGGATGCGATGCTTGCTCTTTAATCCGCGTCCCATTCGTTAATTGTCGAAATTTCATCACCGTTCTTGACCGTTGGCATGATGATTACTCGTTTATTTGACTCGCTGTCACCGGTTGCCCGCGTCCTCCTCATGGGGCTACTTACTCTGTCTAGGGAAGGTCAGCGCAGACTATGGAGACGCCAGTCATTGCGTCTATTAATCGACTGCGGGTCGGAGAACCATGACCAACCAATCCGAAACGTCAGGCCAATAAACTTATGTTTCAGCAGTTGCGTCTTTTTCTGAACTACTTCATGGAACTCGCTTGTTTGGTTCTATCGGCATACATGGTCCTTGTTTTGCATCCATTTTAAACTTTGTCAACGTCAGGACAACCAAATCTACAGCTGGCCTCCTGGTTATGACAACAGATTGGATGAAAAAAATATCTTTCACAGCGCTTATTTCCGCAACTGTTTATCGCTTTTGTGTCGGTACTGTAAATGCTACTGTTCACCGCAAAGGTACGAAACATGGCGGAATTAGCGGGAGTCGGTGGTTATGCTCCCCACTTTTTGCTTCTCGAAGAGCACGGATATGTTGCATGCACGTCATGAGACCTGTGCGGAGCTCCTTAAACAACTCCATCCCAATTGCAGCATTGCGTGTGCGAAGTAAAGATACTGTCTAACCCATCACAACGCGGTAAAGTCGACGCTTGGGTGGCATGGAATAACTCAGTCTTCGTGGTCAGAACCGTATGTATAGGGGGAATGAGTGGAGGACTAGAAACCAAGCTCAACAGCAATTTCTCATTGTGGCCTACATGGCATTTTAACTTATGTGAGCTCTAAGCCGTCCGAGCAGTAGCTTGGCACGCACTGTGCGAGTACCAGTGTGCGTATGGCACGCCTAGGCGGGCTGTTCAGCCGTATTAGTCACTGCGCTCGAGCCCATCTCCGGTCATCTTGCAGTGTCCTATCAGTGGATGTAGGGTAACGGAAGGCGGCAAATTTTGCCCAAGTCTGTCACTGTAAACTAAACCACGCACATTTCACCATCCCGCGCCTACGCCGTGGGGCATATGATAGGCATCGTAGCTCGCCACGATCGAAATGTCACTGTGTAATCCGCTGATTCGAAGTTACACTGGTCCCTATTTCCCCCAATTTGTATTCCAAAGTTATCTAATTAAATTACTTAACGAATGGCTACCTTTGTGCTATAGTCGATGGATCGTATCAAATTTGCATTTTGTTTTTGCAGTTGCCTTTTCCATTAATTCTGACCAGGCACGTACGGTCATCTCCCTTTTTGCATATGCTTATGGCCTCTCAGTCATTCTTTTTAGCCCTGTGTCTGCTTTGGTTTTGTAGGCTGCGAATCCATTGTGCTGTTCGCGAGACTACAGCATCTCTGCTTAGAACTGGGTTATTTGGATCAGGTAGGTCCAGTTTAGTTGCAGCTAGCGGTGCCAATTCCAGTCCTGTGAGTTGAGACTCACGTGTGCCTTTTGAGCCCATATGTATGAGTTTCTAAAAGATTTCTTGTTACGGTTGAATATATACAAATAAAATCCCACCAGAACGTCGTTTAAATACTTTTAAAATTCTTAGAATAGAGCACTGTATGCTATTCTTGAATTTTCCCCTGCATATTATCTCCTTGTAGGATGTACTTTACAACGAGCGCGCTCCAGAATTCCGAACACTTGCCTTCTTCAAAACTTCCATTGCTTTGCGGTCGTTGCTCGCTGAGGAGGTTTCATCCCCGCAACGCCAGACTGCCCCTCATAAGGTGTCGATAACGAGTACTAAACGGGCGAACAACGAGGCTTCAACTGGCGCTCCGCGGTCCGCAACTGTACCAACAGCGGCGGCACCCAGCAGTTACCTCCGCTCCGCTCCCCCTGCGAAACCGTCCTCCTTTTTTGTCGGGGGGAATGCCAGCGACTCCCAACGATCGGCGGTCGGTTCTGTACCGGTCGTAGATGGGAATACACCCACCGGAAGCAGTGTCAGTGGCGCCAATGTCAGTGGCGAGCAGGAAGCTTTTCTGGTCTCCCTTCGGCGCCCCATCATCTGGATCAAACCGTCAGCCTTTGATCGAGGTGAGGTCCCTCCCACTTACACGGCCTGCTTCTTCACTACCCGTTTCCTTATCTTTTTTTTCTCGACGCTTCTCCGCACTGTATATTCCTTTGAAAACATTTAGCCCCTTATTTTCTCACTACTTCTTTTCAAAACCGAGCCCATATTCTTTACAGACGCTGTCGAGCTTCTCCTGTGCTCCCTACAGGCATCAATCGATTGATTTCGTGCCTGCCGCCAGAGCAGTATTGTTTTGTTTACCTTGACTGGGAATTTCATCGTTTAGGGCATATCCTCTTGGAGACGACCCGACGGCGGTAGACATTTCACGTCTCCTTTGGCATCAAGACGCCTTAGAGAATTAATTGCAGGTACTTGGCCATCTAGCGCTTCCGGTTAGCGTAGTGTATGCCAACACACTCACTGAACCCTCCGGTAATAATACACCTACTTTACTTAAGTACAGACGCGAGGACAGCTCGCAAGTCCTTGCATACCTTATACTTTACACCGGTAGGGCTTTTTATTAGGGGAGAGGTGGAGGGGTGGGCTTTTCCCCACGAAGGAATGGCTTTATTGTTTTGATGCGGTCGTTCATTCTGTATGACAAGGAAGTTGACTTGCCAGCATCTCGTCACGGTTTGGGCACTCAGTATAAAAGCACTTTTATTTTATGCTTTCATACCTTCTTTTGTGTTACTGTTCGCGCAATCAGGTCCCTTGGGGTGATTGGGGGGGGCTATAATACCTACCTTCTGCTGATGTAGTTCCCGGGTGACCAGCTTTGTCCTGGCTGTTTAATCGACTATTCCAGGTTTTCGGAATTATCGAAATTACTCTGGTGGGCTGTGTCAGTGTGTGTAGGAAGGCTCTGCTTCTGTTTTTTTACCTTCCGCCGCATATGCTGGGCTTTGTAGACACCAGAACGTTTGCCGCTGTCTTTGAGGATTTGCATAGTGTCTCTACGATTAACGCTGCCTTTGCATCCCAAACGACTGTCCCATCTACTGTGGCCAACGATTAATTAAGTGAGACTGTCACCTGAACTAGCCTTGACCGCGTGTTGAATCGCCATCACCCTCCTCCCCCTCCTCCTCCCTTCCTCCTCCCTCCTCCTAGAACATAGCTCCTAGGTACAATCCAGGGGCTCGTTGCTGACTCAGCACAAAGCCTCCATCTGGCGTGTGCCACAGGTACGGCTGGTTCTTCTCTTCTAACAGAATCAGACTACAGACACCGTTTAACCGAATGGGGAAACCCATGAGCTGCCTTCGGGTGTATCCCGTCAGTCAAAGCGGTTGCCGGTCGTGGCCACTTCTGAGAGCGCGATTGCGTAGACCCGCAAGTGATCGCTGGGCGCCAGCTGCTGGCCGAGCGGAGTGATCCCCTTGGGGTTTGACCTACCTCAACTGATGAATGTCTGCTCGAGTTCTCTATTTGCTACCATTAAAGTACTCTATCCACTGCCCATTCCTCAAGCTTCGTCTAGTAAACATGATCATTGTAGATTAAAAAGATTGGGCTGAATGTCATTACCGGCAAAGACTGAAGAGACTGGAGTGGTCATTTCTGGCTTCGTTGCCGTCTTCAACCAGCCATACCCAACCCCAGGTGGTGCACCACCCAAGGCTTGAACCTGTAACCTGGCTGATGAAGACTAATAAGCCAGAAATAACCGTTCCAGTTTCCCTTGTTTGTTGGTAATGTTGCATACTAGCTAGCATACTAGCTGCTGTGCGACTGCTGGCGGGGCTAGAGATCGAGCCCCAAGGCAGAGCGGGACTAGTGAGTCCCGTAACTGGTCGGTAAGTGCCAATCACCAAAGGACTGGGCTATCGTGTAGTGAGTAATATCCCATGACATCGCACTTCTTGGTCCAGTAAGGCCTTACTTTTTATTAGTTTGTGTTGATGCCCACTTCCGCATCAGACAACTGACCGGCTCGGACAGTGGTTTGACTGTGGGGATGGGCGAGAGAGTGAGGTCGACAGCTCAGCGCATGTTCCTCGCTATAAATAATCTGACGCGCTTGAAACTATCACGATGCGCTAAAAACCGTGGCTTGGAAGGTTGCCAACTGACGGAATAACTGGACCGCGTGGTCAGCCCAATTTGTGTTTTGTGTGGAGTGGCTGACTGGCGGACTGAGAGTCAGGCTGCAATGGCTCCTTCTTAAGGTTGCCTTTATGGCACTCCCACTCCGTGGGATCCGAGCCAGGTGTGGTGGTACGCCCAGGGGCGGTTCCGGATGCGCCAGCCACCTGCGTCCTCTCCCGCCTCCGGTCTTCTTGACTCTGTCATGACACCGGGTTCAGGTGGGGGAGGAGGAGAGAGTGCGGTAGCTGCGGCGCAAGACTACTTTCACTTAAAAGTAATTCACGTGGAAGTGACCGTGCCTGCACCACCCTTCTGTGGAGCATACGGTGGACATAGTTGAAATCGACGGTCGAAATATCGTGTGTTAATGTCTCGTTAGTGCCTTCCCCTTCTTTTAATACGGGTTTGTATGTTTCTATTTTTTCGCCTGTCTTCTGTTGACAGTATCCAACTCTATGCACTGCCCTATTTCGCATTCTATTCAGGCATCCTCATCTGGATGGTATACACTCGGGAATTTTCCAAGTGGAACGAACAGATGCGAAAACTGAACGCGATGGTAAGCATCTAATTGATTTTTCGATGTTTTTACTCATTTGCTTTATGCCCTGCCACCTGATCTACGTTTGCGGCACCAAAGTGCTCACTTCGACTCACTTTCGTCTGTCAGGCAACAACTGGAGTTAGAAAGTTGCTGCAAATACGAGAATGCAGATCGGACTCTGACCATATTCTTCAGAGGAATTAAAGTTTATCCGAACGACACTAATATGGTCCTTTTTATGGGCTGCGCTGTGGTCCCCATAACGGGCAGCGCTGCAGATGATCTGGGCCCGAAAGGGGTTGGCAGATGGCTTCACGACATATCTACTCTACTCAGTATGCTTGGAGGTGGCTTCTTATGACAGGATGTGTGCGTAACGCGCGTAGCAACGGGTCCTGCTGTCGAGGCGCTGGTCCGAAACGTGGTCAGACTGACTCACGGCACGCGTTTATCGAGCTGCACAGAGTCAGCGCAAACACGTAGTTGCTGCTGCTGCTGCTGCTGCTGTACATTCTTGTTTTTGCAGACCTTAGTCGTGGACAAATCAGCAACTGCGCTCAATCCCATCACACGTGCGTTGACAGACTCGAACAGTCAATCGGTGCATGGGAGAGAAAAGAGAACGAGAGAGAGAAAGATTGAACGAGGCCAAACTCGGTTGATAGTGACTCCATACCCATGGCGAATTAGCATATTTTTATTACTATGCTAAATCTGGTCGGCTAAGGGCCGTGGTTTAGAAAGTTTCCCAACTGACGAGATAACTCACTCCTGCTCAGGGATGTGGGTCAGGATGCAAGGAATCCTTCTTCTTCAAATTCTCACTGATGTGAGATGCGATTAAACTTTATTATATATATAGCGCTAATCAGATTGTGTGTGTCTTATTGTTAACTAAACTTCGAACAGTTGAACCGCGTTTAGGGCAGGCTTTTTGGCAGACAGTGAAGCCGTGTAAGCGTCAATAGGGAGTAGCGTATGTGGAATCGTGCTTCGCAGCTCTTACATGGCACCCTGCTCTTTTGAGGCCCGGCCGCCGCAGCAGCAAGTGGCCGGTATTTTGTGGGCTGAAGGGGTGGTTATTATGCGGCAGACAATTTTAATATCGAGGTTTGGTTGTGAACATCGCCCAGAAAACCATACTGAAGTTCCTGTGTACTGTGTTCTGGGAAGGCACACGTCTCTGATGTTTTGCGGTTTTTTTATGACAGTTTGTTTGTTTGTTGTCATTCTTGCTTAATCTAATCAGGGTCCTTAATGTGAAATAGATGGAAGCATTCCAGTTGTCTTGAACTCGAGCGCGTATCAACTCTAGTGAATAGTGACACTGTCCCTAGATATTATGCATTTCGGTCTTTACGTTCTCTGGAATGCTGAGCACAGAGCCGCGATTGGTGACAACCTTTCAAAAATTAGTCGACGGACTTGACTTCATAATATTCTAATTGCGCTTCGGGATCCTTTGTTTTACTCATACAAGTCATCCAATCCTTTGGCACTGCACTTTTCTTATCCCTCGTCCACCATCTACTGGTTTCCCATCTGTGTCTAAACACGTTTTGTTTTCTGCCCCATAGTCTGAGAGCATCTCGACACCGGCTTCTCCTCCGCTGCTATTTCGTAACCAATCGGTGGTATATCGCTCTCGTCATTCTAACATGCCTCTCCTGGGTTCCGTTTCTCCACAACCCACTATCCGGTCTCTGACCTCAGCCTCCACTGTCAGTATCGATAATGCCAGCGGCTCCGCCGGCAGTCTGCTAAAACGCCTTCCTTCCATAGCCTCTAGCGCTCTGTCCCGCGAACCGGGACCCCCGTTGCCTGCACCGTCGCCGCCGCCATCGGTACCAGCGAGGCCCCCCGTGAATGGACCTACGCTTTTCTTCCAACTGAATGTCGAGGACTTAGGCATCTGTCTGCCGACTAACATACTCCAGGTGAGTACTCCTCATCATCTCAGCATAAAAGGCTTTTCAATATGCCCTTCACACTAACAGGTAATGTTTTAGGCATTATGAATCCACGCACCAGCATAAAAAGCCTGCGAAGAAGGAGACACGATCCCTGGAACAAGAGCTTTATTAGCCTGACGTTTCGGATTCTAACTTGAATCCATCCTCAGAGACAGACTCATATAAGGGTATTGGATCGTCCAGGTTTGGCAGTGAGTGAGGATCCGAAACGTCAGACTAATAAAGCTTTTGTTCCAATGATCGTGTCTCCTTCTTCGAGACTTCTTCTTGGAACTCGCCTTTGACTTTTATTAATAAAAAGCCACCCTAAAAGAACATGTCAAGCATTATGTCATATGCAGAAATGCTCAGATACGAGTCCTCCGATGGCGTGAAATTGACCCTGTCAGTGTCTGCCAACTACATCTAACCGTCTTTTAGTGGATTTTCCCGCCGGCTTCTACTGCTCATTCTCTCGAAAGGCATTTTTGGCTTTCACTGGCCTAGAGCCAAACATAACTGTAGGTGAACCGATTAAACCTACTGAATGAACTCAAGTTAGCTACGGTGGATACCGTTGCTATGCTTCTACCCAACCCTCTCCTAGGCTCAAAAATATAAGGCTGCTCAGATATCTACCTAATCTTCTTGTTACTATTTACCCCCCGGGATATGAGAACTTTTAAAACGAGCATTTTTATCATAACTATCGGGAAGTGCAAGTCTAGTGTAGAAAAAGTCGTGGTCATTAGGGACCCTGCATAGATGAAACACTTAATATGTCAAAGCCTGAACTTGCGGAAACCGCCTAAGCGGTTAGTGTGGTACTCCCTGTACTACTCTCTCCTTCGTTGGTAATATTTCTCAATTAGTCCTAATATCTCTCGTTCACATAAAACCGTCCAAATCACAGATTCCGATCCGTTGCCTGACTTCCATGTATTTGTGATTTGACCCCCACTCTTTTAATGTTCTTGTGTGCTCTTGTGTCCACGGACTTCCTTTGTATCTTCTAGACCTCTCCAACCTCTGTTGAGGTTGATTCTCGCACTTCTCTCGTCCTGACTCTCAGCCGGAGTTCACTTTCAGCCTGTCTCCATGGTTCACTCGTGAGCGAAGGCGAATTTACAGGTGGGAGCTCTTTTCAGGTCGCCTTGGTTACTTTCATCCATGTGCTTGTTACTTGTGTTATGCGTACATACGATTCTGTGTATATTATCCTTATAATCATATTAGTAACCAGAATATATATATATATATATATATATATATATATATATATATATTATAATTTCGGAAATCATGATGTGCAGGACATGGAGTTAAGTGACCGGGACATGGCTTTTTTAGGGTCAGACCCGAAATTGCAATAAACATTTTGGTAGTAGACAATCAACCACTGTGGAATAACCACGTACTGCCCCTTCTACAAACAAGTAGTATGAATCTTATATGGGAAAGACATTATACCGTACTTCAAACATAGGTCACGGTCACTTAACTGCATGTCCTACACTTAATAATTTCAGAAATTATTTCCCCGATTATTCTTTGGGGTCCATATACCAGAAACCGCAAAGAAAACGCTGGGGGACCCACTGAGGAGCCGAATCTCTAGTTGCTGCGTCGTGCAGCAGCAGAAACATCGGCAAAACATGTGTCTGGGCTTTTAGCTAGTATGTATGTCGGAAGTACGGTATAACGTCTTTATATATATATATATATATATATATATATATATATATATATATATATATATATATATATATATTGAATAACAGAGGTTGTTTGCATCTCGAGATAGTATAATGAAAAGAAAAATGCTCTTCGGGAAATGGAGTTTTACTCGTAAATTTTCAAGTTGGTGACACCAACCCGTCGTCAGACGAAATAAACAGAGGAGAAAGTGAAGTGGCGCGACAGGACAGATGGTGACAAACAAACAGCTGGTGTGAGTGGGTGGTGGGTGGACCATTAATCGGGGCATATTTTGGGACGGGGTAGGTGAAGAGAGAACAATTACATTGGCTTGTTTGGGAGGGGAAGGTGGACGGTGAGTAACTACGGCCGGCTAGATTATCGATCATGGTTCCAGGTTGGATTTAGGGGTCACTGCGTCGGTTAGAGGTGTCGGAATTTTTAATTGCGGTTCACCATGTGTGAGGTGGGGTTGGCGAAAAGTGAGATTAAAAGCCGCAAGGATTAGCAGTCGTTGCTAGGGGGTGGGCACTCGTTAGAAAATCGGGCACGTTATCCTTCGTAATGAGCATCTAGGTCAACGTGGCGGTTAATGCTAGTTGTGCTAGAGTGCCGAGCTTCGATGAATTCTCGAGCTTGTTTGGTGTTGGCCATGGCGATCACTTCGGTACCGTCCTAATTGAAGCGATGGTCGCATTCAAGGGAGTGCGCAAACACGAGTGATAAGGGGTCACGTCGGCGAATGGCTAGCTTATGTTCGTTGATGCGAGTCCCAAGACGTCGGCCTGTATGGCCAATGTAAGCAGAAGGGCAGTTGGCGCACGGTATGCGGTAAATGACATTGCTTAATTGTTCTTTTGGTAGGGGGTCCTTAACTCTGCATAGGGTTGCGCGTATGAAGGACGCAGGCTTGTGGGCGACAGAGATGCCAATGTGACTTAAATGTCGAGAGATTGTTTCGGAAACACCTTGCATGTAAGGTAAGGAATAAAATTTCCGTGGCACTATATCTCCATTGCCACGTTCGCACCAGTGGTCGACGCGATTCCACCGTGAATGGTCTTGCGTAGTTGACGCGGTCATGGTAGGAATTGCTTTCATGCCCACCCCCATCCGCGACGGGACACGGAGAGCAGGAACCGCTCATAACACAGGTGGGTTTGCGCTAACTTTCAGGGGCATTCGGGTTAGGGCACGGGAATATGTACCCTTCCTGGGATTCAACGCAAGGCAACTAGTATTGCCTGGGGGCGGGGAGCTTTCCTATTCCCCGGTCCTGTCAGGTGGTGGGCCGCGGGGGGAAGGGGGGTGTATACGCAATTCCGACCACCCTCACGTCCGAACCGTAGGCTGTCGAGTCTTCATCGACAGGAACTTTACAGTCTTGGTTTTCAGCCCCGTCCACTGTTTGAGTACATACTCGGTAAGAATGACTTATATGCCCCCCTAAACAGGACATCAGAACAGGAACAGCCCACAATACAGGTGGCTTTGAGTCAAATTCCAAGGAAATGGAAAACGGGTTGTCGATTAGGTTTACGGTTGGGGTTGAGGTTAGGTTAGGTTGGGATTAGAGTTAAAGTTAGGGTTACTGTCAGCTGTAGGGTTATGGTTATGATAAGGGCTACGGTTTAAGATTATGCTTAATCCAGTGTTCAGGTACGGAAGTATTTACCGTTCCTGGAATTATGCGCAGGACCACCTTTATTACTTTGGTAGGGCGGGGGGCATATCAGTGATCCTTACTAAATACTGTGTCCAGGCAATGCCCCGAAGCTGGGTAGGCCTGCTCATAGGTATGTGCAAACAAACTTAGAGGCACTCATCTCTGCTGCTGCTGCTGCTGCTGCTGCTACGCATTTTCGATTAGATATGCGTATGCATCCTGCAAAGCACCTTGGTGCAAGACAGTGTTAAAAAGTTTTTATGGGTTGGGCTTATTAAAACAATGGATGGTAGGTTTATGTCGCAAGCTCGTCTTAAGGTATTAGGTAGTACTGAATTCAAACCCCATACAGTATAGATAGTCAGTAGGGAACCGTGCCATTTCATGCAAAAGTACCGCACGCCCATTGTCGGGAGAGCGCCAGAAACTGGAATGCAATGACCAATGAGCTTTCTTTAAGACCCTCAAGGCTCCATCCGTAAAACCTCTTGCCTGAATTCCCATGAATCATGGTCTGCGCGAAAGTGTCATGGAGGGGGTTGTATTTATCCATTTCCTACCTTATATTGCGCCATTTTCAGTACTAAGCGCCTGTTTTCCCGCTAAGCTGTCGATCTTGTTTTACGTCACTGTATTTCGAAAGACTGATTAATATTATCCTTGAGGCGAGTGTCCGCATTCCAGGTGTATGCATAAGTTGGGATGACAAAGGCTGAGCGATCGCCAGAATTATTTCTTTATTCATCTGAGCTTTCGAACGTGTACAGGGATCGATCGTCAGAGTGAAAAATGGCAAAAAAACAAGCAGCAGTTATAGGGTGTAGGAGCCGACCCAACTTCAGAAAACGCCAGTCCGGGCGTGACTGCACAAGGCGCTGTATTCCGGCGCCAAAATCGATATGTCGATGGACTGAGTTCTCCTCGGGGGCCCAATTCGCGTCTTGTCTTGCTTATTTCGCTGGCATACGCAGCGCCGCTGCGTCACCTCTGGATTGGCATTACTGATGTTTGATTGGCTCCTACCACTACAATTGTGACTTCTTTTTGCCGCTTGTATCTCTGAAGATGAACTCCTGGATGATTCGAAGACTCCGGTGAACAAAAAAGGTTCCGATGATTTACCAGTCTTCTTCCTCTGTTTGTTTTTACAGGGGAATTAGATTTTAGTGTGTGTATTTCGAGTGTCCAAAGTAGTCTGTCCATTGAACCGTATGTTATCGCGTACTTCCCCTCCTGCTTGGCGCATTCCAACAACGGTGTTATCTTGAAAATGAAACATGTGCCCTGTATTGGTCTTCCCTTTGTGGGGATTTTGATTTCCATGCAGACTTTTGCCTTCGCTTCGACGACGACTTTAACGTTGGCTCCGACGACTGGAAGCCGGATCGCGAGAAATCTACTATAAGAGTGCGGAATGAGGAACACATGATTGTGATGAACGGCTGTGTTGTACCCAGTGGAACGTCTCGCGTCTGTTGTAAGGCGCTGCAGTGGTTGCGACCCGGTAAGTAACTTTTATGTTCTTCTGGTAGCTTCTTAGTTCCCTTTGCCCTCAAGATGGATGCTGCTGCTGGGTGGATACCAGGCAGCCTGAGCTTTAACTGTGGTCCTGTTTCAATTAAAACTTACATCTGCCTAACCGCAGTTCTGCCTTTCTCAGTCCAATTTTAAACTGTTTTTTTCTCCCATCTACGATGTCATATTGATTCATGACTTAACTTTGGCATAAGGGGTTTTATTTTCTACCTTAAACACCTAGAAAACACACCCAAACTCGGGTTTCAAAAGGTCATATAAAGGATGCTCCTCGATTTGCAGAACAGCCCTGTTGCGTCATCAAGAGTAAAACTGATCATTTGCCCAGCCTGCACGCTCTGGATAATGTTATATGAATTTTTCCAAAGGGCATTTGCGTTGCAATTCCTTGCTCTGATGAAATGGCCAATGAACATTGGATAACCTCGTCTCTCAGGAGATCGTGTTACCAAGTTCATTTAAACATCATTTGGGCTTTTCACCTTTTATACAACCGTGAATTAGTCTATGTAGCTGCAACCATTCTGTTCCCACAGCTAGGCCTCACTTTTTTCGAAGCAAATCGGTAGATCTCCATTCATCACCTACCGTTCGCTATGTTAATTCGTGCGTCGCTAACTTGATGAGCAGTGCTGAAATGCGCCTAAATTGACTTGGCTGGTTCTCACTTATCGTGTTTCAGAGCTGCACTTTCGTGCCTTAAGAGCTTCACTTGGTCAAGAGCATTGACAATGTTTTTGGGCACCGTGTCTGACATGACTGCAAGTCGTGCCTACGCCTGTCTGCATGACTGGTTCTATCCTGAACCAGACCACACATGAATCGGCACCGACCAAGGAAGCATTCTGGCTATCCATTATCTACTTCTGCCCTCCTCACCCACCTCATTCACCTAGATGTAGTGACTGCGCTGAACACAGCTAATCATTGTGCGCATTGCTCCTTGCTCCGACGATATCCACCGTATATTCAACAGGAGGGTGGTGCAGGGAAAGTAACTTGTGGATGGGTTAGTTTTAAGTGACAATAGACTTTCTCTGCAGCTACCGCACTCCCGCTTCCCTCACCCGTATGTGCCGATGTCAAGAAAGAGTTAAGAAGACCGTGAGCCTGCACCTACGCGTGTCGCCACGCTCCCCTCCATGTTCGACATTTGTCATCGAAGATCGCCGCCTCATCCACGCGGACCAGTAACTTTTTCAGGTCATCATAGCGTAACGCTTTCAAGACAGTTTCACCGGCGTATTTTACACCGTGTAGGACCTTTGCAAGAACGCAGTTAATAGCACGGTTGAACAGAACAGGTGACCGATTACGGCCCTGTCAAACGCTAGACCAAATATCGAACAGCTGGGAGAGATTGTGGAGCAATGTTGAATCCATGGTCGGTCTTGATCGTGGCAACGGTTGTTTACGACATGTTGTCTAATGATAGACTGGAGATAGACACAACGGAACGTTGCGATGAAGTCAGTAAATCGGAGGACCGTCAGTTTCTGGTAGCCATGACGAACTTCAAAGATGTATCGCGGTAAAAATATTTTGTTGGTGAACGTCCATCCAAATTGGAAACCGCTTTGTTTATGTCTCGCCGAAGGTTCATTTACACCGAAATGACTTATAGGTGGCTACGGCGAATGCTCTTTTAAGTGTCAATGAGGCCGCATTTGAGTAAAAAGTTAGCAGCTGTCTGCCTTTAAGACTGCGCGTCATCAGAATTGGGGTAGCAGGGTCAAAGACTGGTTGCCTATTCCAACACCCACTACCATCATCCGTTCACGAGTGTGTAGTCCAGCTCGCGTCCTACTAATCTGCATCTCTGGACCAAGGGTGCAGCGCGAGTTGTTTCCAGCGAACGCCGTAGCACCGACCGTAATATTTTGAATCGGTCATTTTTAACTAAGCTTTTAAATGTTTTCTACAGGCAGTCTCTAGCGGCCAGTCAGATTACTTGTTCGGGGTCTTCTCTGACGCTTTAGCCCAAGAACATAGCGGTGGAAAACGTACTTATTTGATGTCGACCGTTGTTGGGCTTTTCAACGACAGCAGGTTTGTCAACGGGTAAACTCCTTCTCAGTACCCTCAATATTACGCCTTTGAATGCGTGGATCTCCTAGTACCGTGAATATCATTTAGTTGTGCTGTCGGTATGGATGCCTTGTATGGCCGCCTAAACACGGGGCTAGGAGGCTTCCCGCCCCTTTTGCAATAGTTTGCCTTGCGATAAATTTCAGGAAGGGAAAATGTACTCATGTTTTAATCCTAGCTTAAAACGAAACTGTCACCTTAATCTTAACCCTATCCCTACCCTAAACCTCAACTCAACAGTTAACACGACAGTAACCTTAGCCCTTAGCATAATCCCAACTCTGACCTAACCCTCACATTAATCCTAAACCTAATGTCCCGTAATTTGGTGCAAAGTCAAATGTATTGTGGGTGTTTCCTATTCCCGTGTTCTGTTTAGGCAGCCATACGAGGTATCTTTACCTTAGTGTAACCTGCGCTCATCGCGAACAATAAATAAGGATACTGGGGATGTCCTTATTTGGCCCAATTTGCAATGTACGTAAAGTGCAGGCAGAGCTTGTAGAAGGTCATTTAAGTGACCGTCTTCCTCCGTCGCTATCAATTCCTCCTGAGGCTGTTGTAAAAGTTTACACAGCCGCCTCTGTAAATACTACACTTTGCACTCTCCAGTATGCAGTTCTCTTTCTTCCACAGATGAGAAGGCTCGTTGGCTTGTCAACGTCCACTGGAATATGCGTGGTCTGGATGTCCACATGGACCACAATATTGGCCGACGTCTGAAGTCTCTTTTTGTCACACTCACCACAATGGCCGGTTATGACGGCCGGGCTCCGTACGCGCAGACCTCGACGGAGGAGGAGGCGACGATGGTAGCACCGAACGCAGCAGAGGAAATAGGTGCTGGGGAGACACCTTCAGACGCACGCTGGCCACCCTCGTCCTCACCGCCCGCGATCGGTTCTCGCCGAACGAGCACCTTTGGAGCGGTTTCGATGGATCGTCTATATCTTGACGAGTAAGTTTCCTCCGTTTTGCTTCTACGACTGTCGCCCACTTTCCCTTTTTCGTGCTTCTCATTGTAACACTGGCGGATTCCCGGATGATATTCTTGGCATCTTGTTACTGTATCGTAGCCCTTTCCCGAGTAAACGGAGGCCGTGCATTTTGGGCTATCTGACCCTTATGCCATTTCTTAGTGGTTTCTGTTCCACATAACGCTCCATTTAGGACTAGCGTGATTTTGGTTTTTATTTTCGTCCTTTTTCTAGGCAACTTAGCAGTGACCTACACAATGCTGAAGCACAGAGGCAGAAGCTGGAGGCGCAGTATTGCAGCTCCTACAAGCGCATGAAATGGAGCAATCTTCGCAAACGAACAAATTTACCGGTTCGTCTGCCATTGTTTCCTTTTGTATGCTAGAATTCCACTTTCTATCCAACCTACAGGCTGACTCATGTGGACTTGGTGATGTCGCGTGTTCTTTTGATTTCTCCTGAAGAGGTAGAGTGGTGTTGGGTAGCATAGCCCAGGCACGCAGGTTTTGGTTGAAAACCTGTGAGCCATTACACGTCTTTTTGTTTTTTGGACTTCATTCTAATGAATTTTTATCTATCCTCCTCCACATCTTAGTCAGGTCCACTTGCACCTCGAATCTTCTTGAAAAATATGCTGTTCTTTCACTGTCTTTTATTTCTCGCTCCACACGACTTGGTTACTCACCACCATGTGAGCTATAACTAATACACAATGCACTGTCGTATATGTTGCCCTAATATCTGCACCCCATTTACGGATTTCCAGTTGCAATTTTATTTTCTCTGTTAAAAATTCAAGACCTACTTTCTCCCTCATCTTTCATTTCCTGGCTTATCTTCCCACCCCTGATTTTATTGAGCCAGCCTTTTCTTCAACTGTCCTTTATCTAACTGTAGGGTCTCCCCTCCGGCCGGTTGCGTCGTTCGGGCTCTCTGATCGCCAGTTCCAAGGAACAATCGAAAGGACTGGATCCTTCGCAAGTGGAATCTTCGGCAAGGTGTGTGCTCCACGCTTTCCATAGATTCCCAGTTACCCTGTATTTTTAAGTGGTCTACTCTTTACTTCCTCTCTCAGCTGGCTTTAGGCCCGTTCGAAAATTTAATCTCAGGCAATTCGCTTCTGTTCAGTATTGGTGGCAACTTTCGCGTATGCAAGTGTCTATAGCCCCGAAAGGGGTATCGCTTCGAAGAACGTTTAGCATTCGGTGCAACGAACACGTTCTTAGTATGTGCTTATTATATACTTGATTCTTCGAGGCTTTTCTAGTGGCCAACTGTTGATGTCAAACAACGGTAGAGCATTCGTTTTTTTCTAGATACCTGACCTGCAATGATCCAAGCATTCGTCGGCCACATTAGTTGCAGGAAATGTTTACTGCGTTGCCGCTTCCCTAAACCGCTCATCCTGTGATTCAGGCCGTATTTACCATATGAAACATGGTCTGTCATTGTATGGCCTCTTTAGCAATGTAGTGAATCTACATGAGCATGACAGGATTTCTCTGCTGTCACGTGCCTTGCAAACGATATCAAGAGGATTCCTTTTGAATGATATTTGCAGCTGTGGTGTTTCGCTGCGCGGTATTTAAAACCTACCTCTAACTGTTATTAAAGCCGGTGCCCGTCCCTCTTTTGACCCTCAGTAAAGCCGAGGTTAACTGTTTTATGCGACAAAGGCTTTCATTACTCTGCTCCTGACTTTCTGTCCGGAAAGCGTGGCTTATGTATTCTGTGAATTATGGCTATTTTGATTGCTACTTATTTTATTTAGATAGTTTGTATAATTTAAATATGTTATTTTGTGCCGGTCTAATGGTTACTACTGGCCCCCCTCCCATAACCCCTGTTTCTGCCATTAGAGTAACTGGGCTCATTAGGCGCTTCCTTTGCAATTCTTAATACACTGGTGGCTTTTTACATGCTCGATGGTTTTCTGCCTCTTGTAGAAGGCTGCCAGCGTAGATAAGTTGCATGTTTTCTCATTTATACTCCCTATTGCATTTTTTATGCGAATAACAAGTTCAGGGAACATTTCTCCAAAACTGATTATGCTAAGCGAGAAACGTACCTCATTTCTGTATGCGTCCATCGCAATACTAAGATGAGCCTTCATGCGCTCGATTTAATATCACAGACATTGCTTGGATGCTTGTCTAATTATGCGCCTACTTTCATGCAGAGTCCCAACCTCGACCTCTCAGTTGCCAGGCCCCAGTTTCCCTGCCTCATTACACTCTGCGACTGACACCTCCGAATCCCCTACCCTCTTCGACCCAATTGACGATACCAATATTTATGCCACTCCTTCCAACACGGGGTCTGTTTACTGCGACGCTGACGAGATGACACCTGGGGGCACCTGGGGCCCTGATTTCGACGTAACTTCACGTGCTCCCGGTGGGTTTCACATCTCTCTCTCTCTCTCACTCTGCATCATAATTTGCTACGCTTACTGTTTTTGAGTACTGGGTCTTAATTTTCCCTATTTTGTCCGCAGGAAACTCGCGTGCCACGCTTTCCTTCAGCGAGGACGCTGAGGGCACCTCAGGAGCACGCACCTCCGAACTCAGCGACCAATTTGAAGAGGCCAACTCTGTCTTTCGAATGTCCTCTGACCTGGACATGACAACGACTGCCGTCGGCGACGGTGGTGGTGGTGGTGACGTCACTCACGCCGATTCTGTTTTCGCCTCAGCTGTTGCCCCACCGCCCCCGCCTCCTCCTCCTCCTCCTCCTCCTCGCAGGCGGCCGCAATTCGCAGAGACAATTGCCTCTGTGGGCACCACTGAGAGTCCCGAGGCCGCCAACACACCGGTGGGCTCAAGGGAGGAAAATGAGTCCTCTCTCCTCTTTGAATTGGACGTTCATTTGCATGTGGATTCGGGTCGTTGCGTGCTGCACCCCCGACTCGGCGGTACGCCTCGTCAGACTAGTCAGTCGCACAACAAGACCTCATCAGTCTCCACGGCGTTTATGCATGGTGAGGGTGGCATTTTTGGTGCGGAGGTGCGGGCATTCCAACCTTCGCCCTCAACTTCGATCGGACTCTCGCAGGAAGAGCAGTTAGCTGCCTACCTGGCCCGGTATCGACGTCAGCTCATTCAGGATCCACTCCAAAAGCCTACTGATGTTTCCGTCTTCTATATCCCTGCTGTAGACGTCGGTGTAAGTCAGTTCTACCTGCCAGGAAAGTCGTCGGCACGATTTCACACTCTTTCCCGCAAAGATAATTTGCATATTTTGTTTTGAGCTTTCCTGGTAGACATTCCTAAAAGTAGTCATTTTGTGTTATACACTGACAGTAAATGTTAACCAGAATTATGAAATTGGTTTTGATTAGAAAATTTAACTTAGGTAAGGTTTTAATATTAATTATTGAAACCTACTGTTACGCTTGCATTAAGGATTTCCAAACTATAAGCTGTATATTTATAGTTTAAGGAAAATCTTACATGCATATACGTTATTAGTAAGAGGTACTATAGGTGTTGTGAAATTTTGCATTTTTTACATTCTCGCTGTCCAGCTGCACTACACTTCGCACACAAAATATGGGCTTGCGAAGGACTTTGGCCAGGCAGCCCAGCCACACTGCGCAGCCACTGAGCCCAGCCAGTTCTCTGACGAAACACCAGTAGAGTCGGAGGCGACGGAAAAAGTCTCCACCCCTGTCGCTGCCACTGCTGCCCGTGTCAGCAGTCCCATCTCACCCGTCTCGCCGTTTTCCGGCCAACGTGGACCCCTGTCCGTGAGGCCAAGTAATGTGGGCAAGTCGGCGGATCTGTATGCCACCTGTGTCCTGCAGAAACTACCCAACGTAAGTGCCGCAGTGCTACTGCTCCATGCTCTTTTACCCGCGAGTCACCTAAGTAGAACATCCTCATCCAGCAAACAAGTTAATTCTACCGAAATAATTACAGCTTATCCCCATCTATCTTTCAAGTTTTGTGCTGTTGCGGTAGATTCCCTTTCTCATGAACTGTCAGCCGAAATTCTGAAATGTGTTTTTCATTCAATCTAATTACTTAATTAGGCTTGTCCTAATGATTACCTTTCAGTCTAATCGGAAGATATTTCGGTCACGGTTGGATGCGGCCTTTTGAGAGAGCTGCTTTGTGACCGCCGCAAAAATTATACGCTGTAAAAAATGGCTACTTAAGTTATATGCAATTTTCACACTGATTTTTAATCCTCGTAATAATTTGAATATATTTTGTAGAAAACACGCACACAAATATCCTTTATTGTACTCCTTTGATAGAAAACTGCGTCCTCTTCAAATTTCGTACTTTAAGAAATGGTAACTTTCGGCTTTTAAAAAGTTTCTTTTTATGAGATTTTAAAGACACTGCAATGTTCATCCATAATACATCGTATCCATCAGTTTACTCAAGTTGCTTACAATTTATACAACGTGATCCAAATTAATTACACTACTTTATGAGAACTGTGTAACCTCTTCTTCGCCCCGCAGAGAAATTTTTAATTTTTCCTTGCACAGAATGTATACAGCATGTAGATTGGAACCTTGAATTCATGTCTAACGGCCGGTACGGTTGAAAATTACTCTGCAATTTAGAAACTTGTTAAAAACCGAAAGATATCATTTCAAGTATAAAAGTTGAAGAGGATGTAATTTGCTATCAAATGAGTCAAAGAAAGAATATTTGTGTGCGTGTTTTCTATAAAATATCTTTAAATTATTAAGAGCATTGCAAATCAGTGGGAAAATTGCGTGCAACTTGAGTAGCCATTTTTTACAGAGTATATTTTTGTCGGGTGGTCAGAAATAAGCTCATTCAAAAGGCAGCATCCTACCGTGACCGAAATATCTTGGGGTAATTAGTTTGAATGGAAACATCTTTCAAAATTTCGGTTGACATTTCATGAGATAGGGAATCTACTGTGTAGCTAACTGCACAGGTTATGTCCTCCTCGGGCCGCATATTTTTTATGCAGCACGCAGGTTCTCTTTTATCCCTACTGCCTGTCGCAAGACTGCACTTACTGTCCTTTCTTTCTTCAAGGGTCTCATCGTGCACCCGGGATTGCTTGACTTCCTGGAACAAGCGCTAGAGAATCTGCCTCTGGCGCCCGATGTTGAGGACGACTTGGGTGAGTGTTTCCCTTGTTTCAATGTTGTGTTTTTAGAGGAAAAAAGTAGGACGCGAAGTGAAGTAACAGTTTGACCGCCGTTGCCGAAGGTGTCTGCCGCGTACGCATGGTGTGGTGTGTGTGTGTGTGCCCCCTAAACGGGCCACGTGGTAGATGCGTTGGACCAACACGGGGGCCAAATTAGGGCACGGCAGGCGTTATTCGGGTTGCACTCCCATAACAAATGCCGAACATGGAGGTGTGGTGGCACGCCTAGGGGCGGCTTGGAATTAGGGGACCCAGCCGCGCCAGCCACCTGCGTCCTCTCCCGCCTCCGGTCTTCTTGACTCTGTCTTGACACCGGGCTCAGGTGGGGGAGGAGGAGAGAGTGCGGTAGATGCAGCGCAAGTCTACTATCACTTTAAACTAAATCACGCGCAAGTCACTGTCCCTGCTCAACTTTCCCATGAGCATACGGTGGACATCGTCGGATTACGACGGTCGAACTGTCGTCGTGTGTGTGTGTGTGTGTGTGTGTTGGCACGCCCAGGGGCGGCTCCGGCCGCGCCAGCCACCTGTGCCCTCTCCCATCTCCGGTCTTCTTGACTGTGCATGAGACCGGGCTCAGGTGGCGGAGGAGAAGAGAGTGCGGTAACGTTGAATGCCGCGGTTGGAAGGTTGCCAACTGACAATTACACTCAGACCTCGCAGTTAGTCCAATGTGTGTTGTGTGGAGTGGCTGACTGGTGGTCTGAGAGTCAGGCTGCGATGGCTCCTTCTTAACGTGACCTCTGGCTCTCTCACACATGTGAGATGTAAGCCGTTCAACCCCCTGTTGTGTGAAATCCTGGTGCTTTGTGTTTGGGGGCCAGGTCGTGTACGTAGTACACGTAGGCGAGGTCACTAGCAGCTGCGCCTGCTTTCCGCATCAGACAACTGACCGGCTCGGACAGTGGTCTGATTGTGGGGTGGGGAGAGAGTGAGGTCGACAGCTCAGCGCATTTTCCTCACTATAAACAATCTGACGCGCTTGAAACTATCACGGTGCGCTAAAAGCCGTGGCTTGGAAGGTTGCCAACTGACGGGATAACTCGGACCGCGTGGTCAGCCCAATGTGTGTTTTGTGTGGAGTGGCTGACTGGCGGACTGAGAGTCAGGTTGCAATGGCTCCTTCTTAATGTGGCCTTTATGGCACTCCCACTCCGTGGGATCCGAGCCAGGTGTGGTGGCACGCTCAGGGGCGGCTCCGGCCGCGCCAGCCACCTGCGTCCTCTCCCGCCTCCGGTCTTCTTGACTCTGTCTTGACACCGGGCTCAGGTGGGGGAGGAGGAGAGAGTGCGGTAGATGCAGCGCAAGTCTACTATCACTTTAAACTAAATCACGCGCAAGTCACCGTCCCTGCTCTACATTCCCATGGAGCAAACGGTGGACATCGTCGGACTACGACGGTCGAACTGTCGTGTGCGGGAACGGTGACTTGTGCGTGACTTATTTCCCAGGTATAGTAGACTTGAGCTCTATCGACCACACCCTCTCTCCTTCCTCCCGTCCCTCCCTGGACTGGAGGCCCGATCGGGCGCAGTGTGATTCTGTTCCTAGACCTCTATGGGTGGCATTTTTTTATGGTTCCGCATCCCAAAAACGCCTATCGTGCTCTGATCTGACCCCTGTGTTGGTCCTGTGCATATACTGTTTGGCCCATTGTAGAGGCATTACGCTAGGTTGGATGTCAGAGACAACTGCCTTGAGGGCGTAAGAATTAAAAACTGCTGACTCACACTTTTCATAGAAGGCTGGCAGTCATATAGTCATCGAACGCTCCTTTTAGAGGTTTCCAAGAGGTATGGTTTCCCCCTATCAACATTTTATTTTGCCTCGCTCTGATTTGGGAATCGCACATAAGCCTTCATCAAGAGACTAAATAGTTCCTCTTCCCGTATGATTTTGAGTGCTGTTGGCCAATTTTTTTATGGCTTCATGTGATTTCTCCTGATACAAACCTATAAGGATTGTAATATACAAGATGATGTAGTTATTTATCAAATTATTCTTAAACCGGTCAAAGCATTGGACAAATCACCAAAAGAGCGCAGATTCGAGTCTACTGTGGTCCAAACCTGCGGTTGAGTGTTGCTTGCTGATGACGGCTAATAAGCCGGAAATAGCCATTCTCGTTAGACTGCCGTGATATGGCCTCTATAACAATCCCACTCAGATGAGATCAGAGCCACCGCTCCCCTTCTTGTTGAGTAAAATCCTAGTTGTTTTTTGCGCGGACCAGCCGACATGGTTGACCGTCTATTCGCTAGTTTACGCCGCGCAGCCCATCTGCGCCCGATCCCGCCTCCGGTCTTTATTGATTCCGTCGTGGCCTTAGTCCCAGGTGAGTGAGAACGAGAGTGTGTGATAGATGCAACGCAAGCCTCCTATCACTATTCACTACTTCATGCGCAATTTGCCGTCCCCTCGCCCACCTTGCGTAGGGTGTAAAGTGTCGGCAACGGCTGTTGACGCCGCCACTGGGTAGTTCTGCCCAACCTCGCGTTCAACGGTTAAGCCATTACAGTATCCCATATCTTCCTTCGTACCATCTCTATCTCTCTCTCTGTAGAATCCGAAGACAGCGAGTCCACGCAACGCAAGTCTTCCACGGTCCCACTCAACGATCTCCTGCTCACCAACCCGAAAGCCTTCCTCGTGGACGTAGTCGTCCATGTTCACATGCAATCCTCGACCATTCGGTAATTTTTTCAGATGCATCCGCCTTGACAACTGTCTTTTCAACTGCCGATACAAGCGAAAATGCGAGTCCCGGAAGTAATTGAGAAGAAGCAGAAGCGATCGCTGGGACAAAAGCTTTTTTCACCTGGCGTTTTGGCTTCCAACTCGAACCCATAATCAGAGACAGTATCAGATACGATTATTTCGTGCACAACGTTTTCCAACGTGTTCGCCTGAGCACTCCCCGAGTGGCTAATTGCTCTGGAAAATGTGTTCTAATGCCAGTGCCGGTGAGCCAGATGGTCGTGCAATCTTCACACTATCCTCCTCCGACACGAGTGACAAAATTTCAGCGGATATTGACCCGCGTGCCAGCCATCAAACAATTAGCGCACTAGAGCGCAGTCGTCATCGTTGAAGGGACCGTCGTTAATTTCCGTAGGCGTGCAGTAGCATAGCGACGACATCCTATAAATACTGCCACTCCCTGTGTACGAACTACCCGTATCCGATACTGTCTCTGATTATGACTTCGAGTTGGATTCCGAAACGTCGGGTGAATAAAGCTCTTGTCCCAGCGATTGCATCTACTTCTTCTCAGTTGTCTTTTTAACGTTCTGTCTAGAGACTTCCTCCAATCTTTTTATTGGATTTGAATGTTTTGCCTCTCCTCGCCTCCACAGTTTTCTCTGCCTTCCGGTTTCGCAAATTCAATGTCTCATCACTTTGCCCTCGTTGGATGTCGTCTTCTCCACCGATCGCGAGACTACAGTTGGTAATGAAACCGCAAAACCTCTTCGCCCACTTCCTTTCCGTAAGTCATTCATCAAGGCAATATCTGTTCGTGGATACCCAGGAGGCCTACTTGCTACGCGCCATACCATTAGTTACCTAAACGATCAAGATCCTTTCTCCGACTGGTGCAAACATATTACCAGTGAGAAAGTACTAAAATGTGGTGCATAAGCAGCTGAAAATTTTGTAGTGATAAATACCGTAAGGATATCTCTAGAAAATAAAAAGCGAAGAAGCCCTTTGGCCTTGTGAGGTTTAGCCGAGGATAAAATGGTTTGAACCTGCCACCGATACCAATGGTCTGAAACTTCTGATGGAGGGAAGCTATGACCCAGTCCGTTCATTTTCTACGGGAGTCGTGGCAACTACTACTGTTGCTGTTATTTAGGTTTCACTCGTTCATGGTTGGGTTTTCTGCTGACAATTGTAGTTTTCGCGTCCACGTTGAATGCCTTAGCCGCATGCTGTCTTGAGCCCGTGTCAACCACCTCCAAAATGCTCCTAGCAGCTGGCAACTTATTTTGCGTACACACTCATGCATTCGAGGGCCTCTTCCATTTTCCTATAGTTTGATTAGTTGGAGGGTTAAGGCTGAGGAATAGGTATCGCCCCTTGTCTCGTCTTCAAACATGCTAAAATGTGAACGCGAAGGTTCGAGTCGCAGGGGATCGCATGAGCAAAGGCGAAGAACAATTTAGTCTATTATTCTGAGCTTTCAAACTCCTGTAGGATCCATCGTCAGAGATCGCAGCAGCAACGTAAAGGGCGACATGGATGGGAACTCATTCAATCGCTTTTACCCCGGCGTACGGAGCCCTGCGCAGTCACCTCCAGGCTTGCGTTAGTGATGATTGATTGGCTTTGTACCCTTTACAAGTGTCGCCTTTTTTGTTCTTGCTGCTATCTCTGACGATGGTTTCCTGCAGGAGTTCGAAAGCTCGGAATAATAAAAAATGGTTCCGGTGCTCGATAAACGTAGCCTTTGTTCGTGCTACAATGTATTTGCGGTTGTTCAGCCGGACACTGTGTCTACACTAAGGGCGGCCTCAGCGGAATTTCAGGGCGGCACATATTGCTGTGTCCTTAATATAACAATAGCCCTAACCACCCGTCTAATTTATCCTAATTTTACCTTTATTGCTTGGGATCTATATTCCGGTGCTAAGCCAAATGTTTAAGTCACTGCAGCATGTGGATATTAAAACTAGGAAGCGAATTCCCCGATCACCCCACCGAAGCTTCTTTTTTTGATCTGTGCTCTTGGAAAGTGTCCGTCATGGATTCTATGGTTGGAGTTCGAGGTGTTTGTATGCGTAAAGAAGAGGACTGATCGAGCTCCGGAACGAGTTATCTATTACCCTGACCTTTCGAACTGCAGGATTTCATCGCCAGAGATAGTAGCAAAAACATAAAAGGCTACACGTATAGGGGGTAAAAGCCAATCAATGCTTAATGACGTCAGTCTGGAGGTGCCTACGCAGGACTCGGTACGCCGGTGCCGCATTGATACATTGATTGGTTGAGTTCCCATCCCATGACCAGGCTTCAATCAATTCTCGGTTCTTCTTTTTTACGGCGTGGGCGCTTATCATGCAAAATTGAAATCATGACCCGTTTTTTAGGTGTGGGAAGCTACTTGCGGTACTGCGTCGCCACGTCGCACATTCAGTTTATGTTCATGTATGAACGATCCGAGTCCATAATCAAGCGCAATATTAACAGCTTTTTTCCAGCTTGTCTGTGACCATGATCGCCTGCCTGCCTGGGAATCCATGCATAAAGGCTGGTACAAGGGTGTCCCATACCCCGGGCTACGCCCCGAGTCCATTTCTTTGTAAGCGACACTGCCCGCCAATTGGTCGAAAAGGTGTTTAATCGGAGCCTACTGGCTGCCATCTGGACTTTTGTGCTTGCCTTTTACTTTTCGTTATACTCGACTGTTTTCTTTATTTTTATCTCTCTACCTCCTCAGGTCTTCCTTCGGAAAGTAAAGCTAGCACCGAGGTTCCTTTTACCAGAGCCGGTAGCACCGGAGGGTCGGCAACCTTCGTGATCGGCGATGAGACTCCCCGCAGTGACATCGTCTCTGTGGGTGGTCTTTCGGTCACCGCAGTTCTGACAGGTCTCTGTGTTCTGAATCGTGTTTTATGTTCTCTTCCGATTCCTTTTTCTAACATAAGTAGTTGGAAGCGAGCGTTCGGCACTTTGTGTAAAAGCATGCAACCTGTCTTCTGAAACTGCCCGTCTTTAAATCCAACGTAATATGTACCGTAGGCCTAATAATTATCGTTTCTTTTGGTGATGATCTAAGGTGTAAGTACTTAGTTTTAGTTTCCATACAATATCCGCTTATTTGATTTAGGTTGGCATGTTATATTAGAGTTAAGTTTCTGACTGAGCTCAAGGGATAGATTAAGGTTAGTTTGAAACTTAGGGTTGAGTTAAAGGTTGGATTTAGTATTAAGTTTGCCTGCCGCTGACCGTGTTGCCCAATCCAACCTTCTTTGACCAATAACCTTGGATTTCCTGTTTTCACCCGTTTACAGGCCCCTAATTTGCTCATTTCATATTGTGCGTCTGTTGCAGCACCTCATTGAAGAAAATAAAACTATGCTAGAAATGCACGTATTCTCAATGCTTTCCGCAGACTCCGTTACTTGCCTCCCTCATCTAGCCTACTCATAAAGTGAATCTTATCGCTCGTCCCGTTTTACAGGAGCCCCTGTGCTCTACTTTCTCATTGGACTTACATATTAGATCTTTACCCTTCTTTTCACAATGTAAACCATGGGAAATTGAAAACCTGAACAGATGCTTTCTGTCTGTGCGAGTTGCCCTATTGAGAAAGTGGTTTAACATTCTGGAAAATAGGATCCGTCTGTCTGAGTCCGCTCATATTTCCACGGAATATGCCCACATCTCTCTGGCGTTATCAGCAGATAACAGTAGCAGTAGCCATCCGGCAATTGGGATGGAGGTCTGATCGTCCTAATTATTGGTGTACCTTGGTAGTGATCGCGTTGCCTTAATTCCTTCATTTGTCTTCTTTGGTTGTTTGAGGGCCATGTTTACAACGCGTGTTCCTGTCATTGTTGCGAAATGCGCCATCATCGTCTAATGTTGAACGAAATGTAACGCGCATTCTCCATAATGTATACCAAAATTTCCTCTCTGATCTTCGAGTTAGCTGGGTGTTTTTTCTCACGTATGACAAATGTCTAAATCAGGTTTTTATGTCACGACGTGTTCCCTAAAACGAACCTCTTACATTGTTCTTCTCTTGAACCAATGGATACGTCGGAGAGTCTGGGCGATGTCTTGCCCAAACTTTTTTTGGCCCTACATCCGTTTTGCTCATGGAGACAGTTGTGTGTGGTTAAAAGAGGATGGTTTTTCAAACTGGGCCAGCTTTCGACGTGTGTCTCGTAAATTTGTAGTTGCGTTTCTATGCATCATCCGAGCAGATCTTCATAAAAGTTTGATTTTTTGCCCTGACCCGTCACCTAGTCGGTGAATATTCTCCTCGGGGTTCGGTTTCATCTTCCTGGCCAGCAAAACGTTGCTCGAGGGTATTCTTTTGTATTTTGACTGTCACCACGACTAACAGTACTGGTCACTCCATATCTAACAACCATATTTTTATTATTTACTCTTTGTTTTTAATATTTGCTGGTAAAAATGAATTATATTGCTCACTAATCAGGATACGGGAATAAGAGCGCTCCTGCGCATGATTCCAGGAAGGAAAATCATTGTCGTGTCATTGATCTAAACTGTAGGCGTAATCTGAACTCTTACCTTACAGTAAGCACTAACCCTAAGCTTAAACCTAACTTACCATAACGCTTATCCTAACCTTAATCCTAAATATAAACCTGGAATTTTGCGCTAATTCACCTGCATTGCGGATGGTTTCTGTTCTCATGTCTTGTTCTGGGTGACATATAAGTTGTCCTATCACCTATTTGTCTTTCCTGAAGATGCATGTCACCCCTTCAAGTAAATAACTGGCTTCACTGCCTCATTCATCGCAAAGCGTTGGTTTTTCCACATTACAGAATTCCAAATGGTCGTATTTCACCCCTATGGTGGCGATGCCTCGGAGTCACCCTCGAGCAGCTGGCTGTCTACGTCCTCGGGCAACTCCCTCACTCTCAAGGTGCGAGACATCCGTCTGAACATCAGCCGCACAGTGCGGACCTGTCGAATTCTGTCGGGCGCCTTGTCTGGAAACACCACCGCAGCCGCAGCCGCCGTTGACACTGACGTCAATACGGAGCAGGCGGTGCTACCGTCGGTAGATTCCGCAGCGACTGTCCGTGCGCTGACTTCTACACTTGCCGGTACATCCGGCAGCAGTGGGGAGTGCACGTCTCTGCACAGTGTAGTCCGTTTCTCTGGTGGGTTTTACGGCCTGGAGGGGACTCATATTTTAAGAAAGCCGGTATCACTCCTACCTTTTGGTGTACCTGCTCCTCTTTTATTTTGTTTACAGTAGTTTTCCATCTTGACCGTTCGGAAACATGGGTGTCCCGAGGGCGAGGTAGTGCCACATGCAGGAATTATGCTTAGGTAGGCCTTCGCCGCATCTGCCTCAAACTGTCGTCGTACACCTCTGATATTTTAGTGTTCCTTGTATTTCTACTAGTTATGGCTGTGATCATGCTTGATCTAGCCGGTCTTGATAATGTCACGTATTGTACCTCTCCAAGCGGGAAGATTCGTGACAGCAGACCTGAATAGCTCAACCCATTCTTTTCTCCGGTGACGAACCCCAAATACCGAAGGTTCAAGCACCGTCTCCATGTCTTGCCGAACCTTGTTGAGTCAAGTTTTTATTTGACCTCCTCTTCGACGCCTCCAAGGGGGCAACGGCGCTGGATAGAGAGCAGCATAATTGAGCTCGTGAGGCGGGTGACGTAGGACGTGCCCAAATCATGTCAGTCGTATTTCTTGGATGGCCTGAGCTATCCTCTCGATATTGTCGCAGCGAGTGCTGACTGCCTCGTTTCAGACGCAGTCTGTGTACTTCACTCAAAGGATGGTCCTGAGGCAACGATAGTCAAATACCTCAAGTCTTCACTCATCTTCCACGTGCAAAGCCCAGCATCCGCAACCGAAGAGGGGGACCGATGGGATGAAGGCACGGCACACATGGGCATTTGCGATGGACATGTCGTGTCGGGTCCATAGGCACTTTCTGGTGATCGATAAAACCCGACGAGCAGCGTCGATTCGGGAGACAATGCCGTCCCTGCCATGCCGTCCCTGCTCTTGTCCATTTCAAACCGTCTACTTCTTCAAGTTGACAGCCATTAGTCCAGAGGGGTAGGTCCTCCTGGTCAGGGATGCAGCTCGAAAACAATTTGGTTTTCCCAGTGTTTATATATAGGCTGACCGAAGTAGCGATCTCATTCACTCGCAACACCACAGACTGTAGATCACCAAAGTTTGAGGCTACCAAGACGATATCGCCAGCGTAGTCTAGGTCAGTCAGGCGGCGTCCAGGTGCAAATTCCACACCGTTAGAACCGTGTAGGGCCCTCCCGAGAATCCTGTCAATTGCGTAGTTGAATAAAATGGGCGACAGAATGCATCCTTTTCGAACAGCAGATCGGATATCAAAGGGTTGGGAGAGATTTATGTACGAGGGCTCGCGCAGTGGTGGGACAATAGTAGGCCTTGATCATGGCAATGATTTTTGTCGGCACCCCATCTTGTTCTATTATTACTCACGATGGACGGAATCGAACGCAGCGACGAATTCAATGAATCAGACGGCCGTCGGCTGCTGGTAGCCATGGCGGAATTCCATAATGCGCCTCAGAGTGAATATGTGGTCCATGCCCAGCTCAGAATCCAGCTTGGCTAGGCCTCGTTCTAATGTCACGTACAGACTGAAACCGTCTGAGAAGGACAATAGTGACGACATTCGCGGCAACGTCGATGAGGTAGTTCTCACACTTTTTCTTATCTCCCTTCTTGAAGACAGGCAAGAAGATGCCCGAACCCAGTCATTAGGAACTACTTCGTCTCTCCACACTTGCTCAATCACCTCATGAAGCCAGGGCGTCAGAGTGTTGACACAGGCCTTGTACATTTCGGTGGGAATACCGTCCCCTACGGGCGCCTTGTTGTTGTATTGCATCGGTAAGTTCTCCCTCGTAAGGGGGGTCACAGGACACGGCATAGGCTGAAGAGGAATGAAATGCAACTGCAGTGGAGAGGGAGGGTGTGGTTAGTTGTTCATCAAAGTCGAGGACGTGCTCAAAGTGCTCCCGCCACCGATCGACCTTGGCCGAGTTATCAGTAATAAAACCACCATTCACCTCGCGAACAGAGTCCCTAAGCTGGCGGATAGTTTGATAGAGTTTGTGAGTGTCACCAACTTTTGAGGCCTGCTCCATGGAGGTCGCTATTTCAGACCAATATTTCTGCCGGTCATCCCTAGCCAACTTTACTGTCATGTTCCGGTGGAAGGAAGCATCGTTGCGGGACCTGCCTTGAGCCGTCTTGGCAGACAACTGCAGGGTTCGTCCACTGATCCAGTCACTGCAGCGCCGCTAACTGAATCTGAGAATTTTCTCAGCTGCTCTATAGCCGGGTGTCTTCAGTGATGTTCATTGGTCATTGCCTTCTCTGTGATTTCGGGTCGTAAAATGGAACCAGATTTATGTGTCCAGGGCCTCGACAGTGCTGAGTTGCTGGATTTGCGTGACATCGAGACGGCTCGCACGTGGCATTTTGGGTGTAGATGAGAGGTGCATATTCAGGCGTGTGTGAACTAGAACATGGTCAGGCCCATGGGCCTTACCAGTTTCGGCACCACGGATCGATCTGATATCGTGAACCCAGCTGCAAAACCTGGAACGAACTAGATTTAGTCGATCTGACTTGCGTTATGAACGTCGTTTGGATACCAAATCAGCAGATATTTGTGGTGGTGTTGAACGCACGTGTTCGGGTCAAACAGTTTGTTCTGACAGCAAAGTTCAGCATTCTCTCACCATTGTTGCGTAGAGAGCCAAGCCCAAACTGACCAATGAGGTGACTGTTTGACGAGTCCCTGGCTCCAGTCCTACCATTTTAGTCCCCGCATCAATCAACAGATCACGGTGAGGAAGTCTTTCTACAAAATATTGCAGCTGCGAGTAGAAGGTCTACTCCTCGCGCTGTTCGGCAGCTGATGTTGGTGCGTACACGGAAACGACATATACGTCGGTAAAGTGACCCTTCAGTCACGCGTAAGCCATTCGGTCATTGACTGGTTCCCAAGCAAGTAGTGCACAGTTTGCCACACCGTGTTTATCACACGAGTCGTGTTGACCGCTGTGGTAAACTATGAAGTGGTAGCTGACTCCCGGGATCCTTATTTCTCTTGCATTGCTCGTAGTACTGTAATCGGACATTTCATGAGCTTTCTTGGGAATTTTGAATAGAGGCGGGTCCTCAACAGCCACTCGTATTGTTTGTTCGTGGTTTTCTCCTCTAGCGCTTTGGCTCAGGAACCTAACCAGAATGCAGCAGGGGCAAGCAAGCTTATTTCATGGCGGTTCACGGTTGCCATGTCACAGTGCCGTCGTAGTGATTTTCGGTATTTTATAAAACAGTCAGCCTGCAGACCGTAGCCCTCCGCACCCTGGTAGCACTGTCGCTGTTGGTCCGCGACTGCTTATTCGTCGGACCCGAGAATCTGCTTATTTCGCAGTTAACCTTTACTGAAGGCCGTTTTACGACTATCCGCCACCTGTGGACGCGCCGGGTAGCCAGCTGCAAGACTAACGGGTAATCCGTTTGGACATAATGCTTCTCTGCGGAATCGATGGTCAAACTATCATTATGCTTTTTGTCGGCTTCGCCTCTTCTATCACGTCAAGTCCGCAAGCCGAATTTGATTGAAACTGGCCGCATTGGCTGATATTGTCTGAGCCTACAACCTAGCCCTTTTCGATAACCCATAAGTTTTGTGTAATGTCGTTGGGCCGCTCGTCACCCGCTACCGTCGCATTCCTTCTGGCGAATAGGCTGGCCAACGCAAAAGTTCCTGATTCTATTGCTATCCTGAACAGCGACCGTGCAAGTATTGGGCTAGTAGTATGTAGCATAACGAACTTCGTTACCGTCAGAGGGCCACGATCTCTACCTCCAGGGTGTGCTGTATAATTTTACACGAGTTTAACAGCTGCCCCGAGGGTTTACAGGGAAAGGAAACGAACGTTTGTGCTTTGGTAAGCATAGTTTCACATGAGATGATAGTATACACACTATAGCCAGTGAAATTCTTGTGTTTGGATTCCATTGTCTGCTGGCGATTTTGCAAGGCATCTTGCACACTCAATTTTTCGAACTGAGAGCGTTGGATGTGGTCTCATTTTGGGACCGAAAGCTACCTAAACAGTTGAGCGTGAGTATGGTGAATGTATTCACTCTCTCCCCCAAGCTGCAAATCGGTTTTTAACTGCGCATTTTCAATATTGTATCGTTTTCAGCTGCCAGACCCCATCAGTAGCTCAGATGGTCAAGACACCCTTTGAGTTTTAGTCAAAATAATGTTCTTCATAGACATGTCTCTCCCGTCAGGTAGTTAATATCACCTTAACTCCACTTGTCTTAATCTCATCACTGGAATCCGATGAGATCTGGGGTATGATACTGCCACCGGTGCCTCCAATTTCCTCGGTGTATTTAAAAGGACATCTTTATCCGCTTCCTACTCGGCCCCGATAACCAGCGAATTCGATAGACCAATGAAAGGTGCTTGTATTTCTAACTAACAATTTTAATGGCCATTGGGAATTGTTGATGATTGTGATGTCTCTTATTCTTCCTTTCGCCACCAGGTGTCTTCGACATTGGTGTAGCCGAATTTAAGTGTGATACCCGACGCACCACGGAGATTCTGGACATTCCGCACGCTTGGTACCGCAGCAGCTTGGCACGTGCCCTGTTTATCGGCCAGACTGCAATTATTGAGGGTAAGCTCTCTTATATCGCCGCTCCTGTGGTGATTCCTAACCCGTTTATTGATTATTTTCGATGTCGGTTGTATGCAGGTGTCTGAATAGCACTGTTCACCCAACTGGCGAATTCACAGGTTTTCCAGTACGAAGTTGATGGTAGAGTGGAGTCTTCAACACAAGCTCTTGTATTGTTTCAAACCTTTGTCTAATAATGTTGTTTCGATGCTTAGGATCGTCTCTGAAACCTTTGAAACATGCGTGCGTCAACAAGGGGTATCTGCAAAGATTCAGCTTAATTAAGATAGCACATTTTCGGGCATACTTTTTTTCCCATTCAACCAATCATAACTCTCGCTAATATTAGTGAAAAGGCGATCTCAACTGGTATGTCAAAAGACGAAGGCGAGGAGGTGTTCAGCAGGAGAGGTTGTTTTTGACGTTTCGATTTCTGGTTTTGACTACCCACCCTTAGAGACTGCAAAGTCATGCTCACAGCTGTGGGGCTGCATTAGTCCGTCATCTCACTGTGACTCCTGTCGCCACCCCCACTCTCCCATCCCGTTGACCGACGGCGAGGCTGCATTGGCCTCCACCCTCGTTGGCTGCGGCGATAATTTGCGACCCCACAGTCATTATGAGTAGGCTACGCACCAGGTGAAGAACGGTATATACTGAAAGCTGTGTGTTTGACTTTCTAGTCACTGAAGACGGGTTGGCGAAACCGCAGTTTGAAACGTCAAACACTCAATAAGCCTCTCTTGTTAAATGCCTCTTCTTCCTAATTTTAACCCCACATCATTAGGGTCCATAAGCAAAACCTTGCTTGTACCCACGACATTTCGACCGTCGTAGTCCGACGATGTCCACCGTATGCTCCAAGCCATGTTGGTGCAGGGACGGTGACTTGCGCGTTGATTAGTTTTAAGTGCTAGTAACCTTACGCTACAGCTACCGCACTCCCTCCTCCCCCACCTGAGCCCGTTGTCATGACAGAGTCATGAGGACCGGAGGCGGGAGAGGGTGAAGGTGACTGGCACGACCGAAGCCGCCCCTGGGAGTGCCATTAAGGCCACATTAAGAAAAATCCGTTTCAGCCAAACTCTCAGTCCACCAGTAGGCCACTCCACACAAAACACGCACTGGGCTGACCACGCAGTCCGAGTTATCCCGTCAGTTGGAAACCTTCCAAGCCACGGCTTTTAGCGCACCCTGATATTTTCAACCGTGTGAGATTGTTTATAGAGAGGAAAATTCGCTGAGCTGTCGACCTCACTCTTTGGTGGCGTCAGTCCGAAGGTCCACGTAGGCTTTGTGTAGTCCATTCTTCTCCGCAAGTATGTTACTGATGTCGGCGTCATTGTCGTCAAATCAGTCCTGGTGTTGATGGTGTGCGTGTCCGAGGACTTCGACGGCGGTGGACTGAATGAAATTTCGCAGTTGACACCATCGTGTCTTTACGGTAGCATTATCAGCTGGAGCATGCATGTCCTAAAGTTTCTCGGTTATTTGGTTGCTGAAATCAAAACAGTGAGCAGGCAAATTTAATAAAATAGTATTTAACTTACCTGACGGCCTCTTACCTTGGGGCCTTCGTCGGGGTTGAAGTCGGAGCCTCATCTGAGAGATGACGATGCGGTGATCCGTCAAACCATCGGCATCGCGGATCGCATTGGTTACCAGCACATTCTGTCGATCTCGCCTCCGGACGAGAACATTGCCCAGCAGCTGCCAACGCCGCGACCGAGGGTGCATCCACGTGGCCTTCTCCCGCGTCGGAAGGCGGAAGAAGGTGTTGGTCAGCAGGAGACGGTGTTCCGCACAGGTTCGCAAAAGTAGGCCGTTATCGTTGCAGCTATCGAAACCGTGGGGACCCAGCCCTCCCTGCCAGGCAGCGTGGTCCGTCCCGACGCGGTCGTTGAAGTCACCAAGGACAATTAACTTGTCCACCTTCGGCACAGTCGCCAGCAGCGTTTGCAGGTCCTCGTAGAAGTTGTCCTTCGCCGCATCAGAGCTCGTCATTGGGGGAGCGGAGGCACTGATGATGGTGGCGAACTTGTCTCCCCGAAGAGGCAGGCGGAGGGTCATCATGCGATCATTGATACCCAGTGGCAGACAGGGCAGATGTACCACAATGTCTTTCCTGATAGCAAAGGCGATACCAGCGTCGCGTTGCTCTGCCTTTGGTCTGCCGCTGCAGAAGAAAGTGTAGCCGGCACCCACCTCCTCAAACTGACCTTGATCAGAGAATCGGGTCTTGCTGATAGCTGCAATGTCCAGCGCACACACACACACAGACAGTTCGACCGTCGTAGTCCAACGATGTCCACCGTATGCTCCATGGGAAAATGGAGCAGGGACGGTGACTTGCGCGTGATTTAGTTTAAAGTGATAGTAGACTTGCGCTGCATCTACCGCACTCTCTCCTCCTCCCCACCTGAGCCCGGTGTCAAGACAGAGTCAAGAAGACCGGAGGCGGGAGAGGACGCAGGTGGCTGGCGCGGCTGGGTCCCCTAAGTCCAAGCCGCCCCTAGGCGTGCCACCACACCTCTATGTTCGGCATTTGTTATGGGAGCGCAACCCGAATAACGCCTGCCGTGCCCTAATTTGGCCCCCGTGTTGGTCCAACGCATCTACCACGTGGCCCGTTTAGGGGGCACACACACACACGACAGTTTGACCGTCGTAGTCCGACGATGTCCACCGTATGCTCCATGGGAAAATGGAGCAGGGACGGTGACTTGCGCGTGATTTAGTTTAAAGTGATAGTAGACTTGCGCTGCATCTACCGCACTCCCTCCTCCTCCCCCACCTGAGCCCGGTGTCAAGACAGAGTCAAGAAGACCGGAGGCGGGAGAGGACGCAGGTGGCTGGTGCGGCCGGTTCCCTAAGTCCAAGCCGTCCCTTGGCGTGCCACCACACCTCCATGTTCGGCATTTGTTAGCGGAGCGCAACCCGAATAACGCATGCCGTGCCCTGATGTGGCCCCCGTGTTGGTCCAACGCATCTACCACGTGGCCCGTTTAGGGGGCACACACACACGCGCGCGAACTCACATCACAGATGGCTTCTATTGACTGCATAATTACTGCTTCATACGCACTGAAATTTGTCTGTGGCCGGTACATTCTTTTTCAGTCCTAACGACTGCCCGACTTCCTTTCTTACAAGACACGCTAGTGTGCAATCTGTTTTTCATATCTTCCGTCTTTTCGGTAGTTTATGTCGTCACACCTGTGGCTGTTTTTACTTCGTTTCTCCAACTTACTACGTGCATTGTGGTTCCCATTTCAAGCCGTTGTAGGCATATGTATGGGACTATCAGGTGCACTGGTACTGGCTTCAGAAGATTGTGTCCTGCGCAGCGGCAGCACTCTGATAATCATTTTAACCGAAGGATTTCGCCACATGACAGCCAGTGTCCCCTGCTCCGCTGAATTTCTTCATGTAATTTGGCTTACGGAAGTAAACACCATGTCAGCCACGATGCTCAGTTTCAGTGTCAATCTTCTTTACGTTGACTTGCCATTCGTTCTTAGTGATACAGGAACCGTACAGTCAGGTCAATTATGCGCAAGTCTCCTCTAAAATTTCACTCCTATAGCATCACCACTCAATATTCTCTGACAAGGAACCCGTTGCACCCTTGCAGCGACGACTAAGTCCAATCCCTCCTACAAGGTGCCACTCGTCGCCCTGGTTATATTGTGGCTTCCGCTGCTCAGGAGGATATTCACCACCATCATCTGCGCCGACTCTCGAGCAGATTTTCGAGCCTTGGCGTCGTGATGGACAAGATATCGAAGATCTGCAGGCCTTTTTACGTGTCTATGCCGAAGGTGGACGAGCTCATTGTCCATGGCAGCTTCAATGTGTGAGCAGGCACAGACCGGGCTACTTCGTAGGGTGTGTGTGATGGTTTCCGGGTCAGGCGCTGTAACAGCAAGGATCTAGTGTTGAAGACCTACCCATAAGACAGCCTGCTCATCACCAACACGGCATTTCGTCCTTCCTATTGCAAAAATACCACGTTACTGATATATGCTGAACTGTGTGCTCCTCAAGATCCGAGACCGCCGTCGCTGTCTTTTTTCCCAAGCTTGCGATGGCAAATCGAACTACGAAGAAAACCACAGAAAGGAGACACAGAGGAAGCAAGGCGCCCCAGCACCGTGCCGTGCTGGGCGTAGGGATTTTCTCAACAGCAAATTGCACGCAACCTTGGAGCAATTTTTGCTCATTGATGATGAAAACATCGAGAGCATTCGCAAGATCCTAAAGCACATCATCCACTGTCATTGTGATTCAGAGAGTTAACCTTGGTGTCTTACGTAAACCTAGAAGCTCATCTTCTCTACCTCCCCCTTTGTCCTTAATGTTCGTGTACCCCAGAACTTGTTTCGCTTTTATTTCTCTTTGAAGGTATGGAGCCTGGAGTTCCACCAGGACAGACGGCTAATGAGGAGAGTCTTCCCAACCTTCAACAGGAAGAAGAGGAAGAATCTTCCGTAATCAGTGATACTTCCTCCCGGGCTGAACAAAATCCCGAGCCCAGACGACGATCGCCGGCCGCCCCTGCTGGGTCCTCCATCATGGCCTCCGGCAATCCCTTGGGTTCATGGCTGCAAAATACGACTCAAGCTTCTCGTTGTATGCTCCTGGTTGATATATATGTCTTCTTTCTATTATAGCCTCACTCTATGTCCACTTACCCCATGGAGTTGTTTTGTTTCCTTCTAGTAGGCAAATTTCGTCGTAATGCTGGGACGACTGGAGCGCAGCCCTCTGTGGTCTTTCGACAATCACCCGCCCCATCTACCAGCCAAACAGCTGCAGCCATGGAGGAAGCTCGAAGACGCAGTGCAACAACACTTAAAGCGGTTCCCTCTACCTGTGACTCTTTCCATACGTCTGCCGGTGGGGGTGGGATCTCAAACACTACCACTTTACCGCCAAGAATTTCCTCTGCAGCACCCAGTCAAGGTGGCAGTCTTGGGGTCGTGTCCTGGCAGGCGCTTCCTATCTTCTATGTAAATATCAGCCACTTGGACGTGGAAATGTATATTGGCAGTGCAATGGGCCTGACACGGTAAGTCCTTCCAGTGATTACTTGGCTCCCATTAACACCCTTTTCATAATCGCGCTTTCGCATTCCTGCCTGGTGACGTTTGGGTGATCCTCTGCTTTCGACTTGGCGACTGGTGTCCCATTTCTTGATAAAAGTCCTTCTCTAAGCAAAACTGACAACAACTTTCGAAGTACGAACGTTCTTTCGCCAAGCAAGCTTTGACAAACTGCATATTTAAGCCTCATAGAGGTGTTTCCCATCGCAACCGTTATGTGTGCTTAGGGTGGCTGCTTCCGAGGACAAGAACTTGAGTTTTGATCTATTGAAGGATGTAGAGCAGTTTTATACAACCTGTGGTCCTTTCGTGAACTTCCATGTTTGCGTCGAAATGCCGAGGTCACCATGTCGTCACTACCAATACTGCCGGTCGTTTGAACGCTGTCTTCTTTATCGGAATCAGGTAGGTGCGGGATTAGAGAGTGTGGTTGATGCTGCGCAAGTCTGCCTCATTAGAAAACTAATTCGCATGCTGATAACCCGTGCTGCGCTCACTTGCCGGGACACCTGCTGAACGTCGTGGTTACTTTTGGTGGTCGAACTGTCGTCATAATCATCATCACCTTTACACAGGCTGTAAACCCTGATTTAAGCGTGCTTAAAGCCTTCATCTTCGACTTCCCTGTTAACTGTCCTCGACAGTCCATTCTGTTCTCATCAGGCATCCATGTTTAATCCATGGCTCCGCAAACTCGTGCTCAAAGCCGCACCCGTGCCGACGGATGACCTAAACCAACTGAAGTTTGCCGGCATATCTCCTTGCCCGGTGAAGTTGTCCAGATGGTCTTTTGTGGTCAGTAAGTAGAATCTGGCTGTGCTGTTGCACGCATATTGGCCAAACTGCTGTCCTCGGTTTCATTTAGTCGTCTTTGTGCACTTTTGCTACTGAACCAATCTGAAATGTTGGGGGAGGGAGTGAGTGTGCTCGACTCTCACGCATGTCCTCCTCATTGTTCTCCAATTCACGCCTAAACCCTTTTCATCTACGACTGAGGCGGTCTTCTGTCCTCTCAGGCTGGACGCACGGAATCTCTTCTGCGACGGCCGAATGTACCAGGACTCCTCGAAGCGCCGTCAGGGCAGGCTGGGTGCTGGCGTGCACTCCTGTCAGTTCATCAGTGCCAAAGGTGTTGTGGGCGGTGAATTTTCTCTCCTGGATCTGGAGTCTCGCAGTGAGTGTTTTTTCCTGCCTTCATTTTGTTCCGGCGGCGGTTCTTTTCGGTTGCAGATGGATTAAGATGGCCCACTAGTGCAAATGTTTCGGTCTTTCAAATACATTATTGCAGCCTAATGCAGAGGATTAAGTTAGATAACTATTTCTCCTTTTCAAGAAAGTTGTTCTGCGTGTTATCTCATGCCTTACCGCCGATGGATACAGTTCTGCGTTGTAGTTAGTTGTGATCATTTCTGATTGTATTTATAGTTTGAAGCTCAACATGTTTTTTTAATTTGGAAATAGGAATAGATCTTAGCTGGTCTATCTCTTGAAATGTTATCCGAAATTCCGAACTGTTTTTATTTCGATTATAAACGTTGACGTAGGTGTGGGTTGTAATACTTATGATCATGCAGCATCATCTCAAGATATTCCAGTCATGCCAGAATAAGGCCCTTTTCTGTCGCTTGTAGAAACCAAACTCTGTAAAAAGACCGTCTAAGTAATATGCGGTTTTCCCTGTTATTTTTGCAGCCTTTATATATCTGGATCTGTTCTATAGAAAACATATTCAATGATACTTCTTGTACTCTGCTTGCAATTGGATACTTGAAGAGGGGGTTTCCTTACGTTCGCAAAAAAATACATTTCCCCAATAATGTTGAATCCGATCTGCACTTGCACTTCCTCAAACTACTTTCTGTTTGTGAAAACTCATACATTTTTCCACGTCAGTAAGAGCATATGATGTAGGAGTCATAAAATGTTGTAATACATGCAAGCCATGTTGCGTAATTTATAAACAACATTAATAAACGGACAAATACGATGCTAATTGAATGGACATTGCATGCTCTTAAAAAACCTCCTAATTATAGTGCGCAAGTCTACCTCTCTCATTGGAAGGGGACTTCTCCGGTTCGACTCTAGTTTTTCTTTAGATGTTTAGGCATATACTCCACATTTTCAAATCCAGCAGTGATAAACTAAGCATTGGGACTGTTGATGTGCTGATCTCTACCCTCAGACCCGGGCAAGAAAGAGGGTGAACAAATGATCTGCCACTGTCATGTCTTACGGCGTGCCAGCCGCCCATCACTTTCGCTAATAACCTGGTCCTAACACCTGGGCTTGAGAGCTAAACCTGCGGGAGGCTGTTAACAGCTCAGGTTTTATGGTGGATACCACTACCCGCTCCCCAATACCTGATCTCAAACGCAGGTAATGGAGGGTTAGTGTTAGGGTTAAAGTTAGAACATGGTAATATTAACCCCTGAAATTTAGTACAAGGTGAACTGTAGTACGGGAGGTACTTATATCCGTGCTTAGCCTCACTAAGCTAAACCTTCGACCTTGACAAATCGCCGACCACACTGAACCAGTTTCGCCACATGCTCTGCTGTCATCTCTACGTCCAATTCCTTTAGTTGCGTGCACCCACCAAAAAAATGTCCTCAAGCGTTGCCTGGTCCGCCTTCTCATTTCTGCCCTCTCCTCCCGCATAGTCTACCTGAAGGAGGACCCCAGGTCGGACCCGCAGCACAGTGCTGAGCTGCTGGTCGGTGGCCTGCAGGCACGCCTGGAGTACATGAACACAAACATCGTCTTCCTACGGCTGAGCCGATTGGAGACCTACCTGCACGACGATTGGCGTCTTCGGGAGGCGGAAAAACTGCTACTCTCCTCGCTGTTGGAAGATACTGCTGATGCAGACGTAGGTGGTTCGAGTAGTCAGACCGAGCAGGTGACAGCCACCGCTGCTGCGGAAGCTGCCGCCAACGCTGCCTTTGGAGCTCCTCCAGTCTACGTCATGGTCAACGGTGAAATCACTTGGGATCAGCTCCAGGTAAATTGTTCTGTTTGTCACACAGGTTACGAGGTTAGAACACCGGAACATTTTGTTTATTATTCCTCAGAGCACCAACAGAACAACGAACATTTCGCATCTCCCTCATGACAAATAAGTTATTAGTGCCGCTGATGCCTTGCAGTTCGGTTTCAACTCTCTGGAGGAGTCAAACTCGAACAAACGCTCCGGATAGTTGTTAAGGCCCTATCTGCATCGAACATTCCCAAAAAATCTCATCAATATTGAGTTCATCTGGGCTAGACATGACCAAACCATATGCCAGTAGTAAACCGCATTTCTATCTGCTAACTTAAAAAAGTAGAAATACCGGAGGTTCACAGGGCAAGGTAGGGCGCTTTGTGAAATTCTTAAAGATCTCTAGTACGAATTTATCGAATAGTCTTTCATCAAACTGAGGCTACTATTCTCCTTCGAGATTGTGGTTGCGCAGCTCCATTTGTAACTGGGACCGTAAAACTGCATATTATTGTGTTTGGCTAGGTGGAAGATCTAACGTTGTTGGAATTTCCTCGAGGGTGTACACTGTTCAGTCGCGCAAAAGGTTGCTGAGTGTGTGGGAGAATGCCAAAGGTCATGGAAGGATAAGAATACGACCTTACTGCAAGCCGGTATATGAGTAGGGGAGTGAGTTCGACATGCTGTTAACTTTAATCAAAGTAGCTGCATGACTTAAAAAAACACGTTTTGCGAACATACTACACGGTTTCCTTGGCATTTCTATGTCGCCCTCCCGATGATTAGTGTAGCTTTGATCGATTCTTCTGTTTATATTCAGAATTTTCCGCATACCTCTTCCCGCACCGGAGGTGGGTAATTCAATGATACAATCAATCCGTTTTCAGCTTTTTTTCAGAAAGGGTACATTATCGAGTTATTATTCATGGTTATCATACTTGAATGTCATTGTAAGTCCTTATGTTCTGGAAATCTGGCCTTGAGCTCATTTATACGCAACTCCAGTCAATGCTGCGCTTAGACTTAATGCTGACAGACTTAGCCGCCGTCAGCCAGCCACTCCAAACCCTGATAACCTGCGATCCGAAGCCCAAACAGATTGTTTCAGACCGCATGTCGTTTCACATATTCAAATCGGTGAAGCGCCGTTTCTATTTGAATTGCTCGTAACCAACTAGTCGGGGAGTCAATGAATTGATTTCCAGTCCCCTGAATGGAGGCTCAATGATAAATTTTCAGGGTTCGAACCCCAGATTGGCTGGTCTTGTGGTCGCTATATGACTGGCTTTCTGAACTTGTGCTGGTTTTTTGTTGTATGGGTCACTGCACGCACTCCCGACATCATGCACTCCAGCCGAAACTTAACGTTTGTCTCCTATTGGTTTAATCTGTCTCAACTCTCCTCGCCTTCTTGACGATTTTTCCCGAAGCTGGCTATCGCACGTACGACGACTGTGGACCTGATGCGATCGGCGCGCAAAGTTCGCGAATACTTTCAGGACCAGCTGCGAGAGGGTCGTCTCAGTCTGATTGGTGGTCAGGGCGAGTACTATCTGCGACCAGAGAGTTCCTCCGCCATGGCGGTCGACAGTCTCTCACTGCCCACAGAAAGCGGTGAGACGCATACCTTTGAGACCTCTGACAGCCGCATCGCCTCAGTTCCCCTGGAGATGGGAGGTGGCAATTTGGACAAGCTGCTCCAACGCCACTGGCAGACACCGATGCTGGAAGCCCTGCAGGCCTGTCTGCACCATGTGACCGGCATCGGACCACACGGTGTCGCTATGCGAAGGGATATCCTACAGGCCAGCACACCCTTTGAGTCCCCGTACTTTGACGCCTCCTCCGTGCCACCCGTCCTCAGTGGTTCGCTCCAGCTCTCGGGCAAATCCCTAGCCGTAGCTTGCTTCGCTGGCAATTTTCGCTCTGCGCCTGATTGGGCCGTCTTTGATCTTCAACACCCCACTATTTGGTAGGTGATGATCCCGTCCCCCCCCCGCTCTCCTCATGGTCGTCTACCGCGTGGGCTAATCCTTGTTCACCAAAATTTGTGGGATAACTTGCTTTATTTAAACTGAAGTTAAATGATTAACTTGTTATTAATGTTTTCCGTCATCGCATACTTTCTAGCCCAAATTTGAGGTTTCATTTGAGCTGTGGAGACCCGCACAGGCAAAAGTTAATTTTTCCATGACTGCAGGAGGCTTGTACGATTTTTTTCTCTACCTTCAGAAACCATTTACGCGCCAAATCCACCCTTTAAATGAAACTTAAATAGGAGTGATTTCGTAAACAAAATCTTTTTCTGCCTTGAGTCTGACTTTCCACTTCATCCGCCCTATTCCAGGATTGTGCTTGAGGCGCTTTTAAAGGCATGTGGGATTGAAGCTCATCTATCTGACCCAACTGCAGACTATGTTACCCTTTTTCATGTACCTTCTCGTTCGTCGACTGCTTTTCGGTATGCGACTGCCTGAGAGAGTTCAAGGCCCACATTTGCAGAACAAAATATAACGCTGGTAGTCCAGTCGGTGCACTTCGCTCTCACTTGCGCAGCCGACAGCTCGTGTGCGGCTGCTGGCGGGGCTCTATAGTGAGCCCCAAGGCACAGCGCAACGAGTGGGTCCTGTTACTGATCGGCGCGTGCCCGTCTACCATTGTTAATATTCCTAATCGTCACCGGCAAGAAACGAGCTCGCGCCGCAGTAAGTTAGAGCGTTGGCCTTCTGACCAACAGGTCGCGGGTTGGAAACTCAGGTGCCGCAATATCTGGGTTGGGTATGGCCGGTTGATGAAGGCTCATTAGCCAGAAATGACCATTCTAGTCCGCACTGTCTTTGTCGGTAATGTTCCTGTGCCTATATCACTTGCCGCTGTGCGGCTCTTGGTAGGCTTCGAGAGTGAGCCCTAAGGCACAACGGGTCGACTGAGTCCCGTAACCGGTGGTGCAAGCCCACCTAACATCATCCGGCAGGATGACATCAGATAATCCAACATGACTTGGTTCAGTCTCCTTAGTCTTTTTTGTCGTAGTGTCTCTTTGTTATCTTGTAGGCATGTTCACGGGGTCTAGTGCCTTCATATGTGGCACGCCGTATTCCATTATTGAACTCAGTGTTCCATTTGCAGACTTCACGAAAGTTCAACCGTCTAATCCGACGAGGTCAGCCGTGTGCTCCACAACATAGTGGCGCAGGGATGGTGACATGCGCATGGATTAATTTTAAGTGATAGTAGACTTGCGCTCTATCTACCACACTCTCTCTTCCCCCACCCGTTTGTGCATTGTGTCAAGACCGAGCCCAGAAAACCGTAGGCGGGATAGTGCAGTTGGTTGGCGCAGGGTGAACCTACACCTACATGTGCCAGCACCCCCTTGTGTGGCATTTTGTACGTGAGCGCATTTCGAGTAAAGCCCTCCGTGCCCTGATCTGGCCCTTATGTTTGATCCTGCGCATCTACTTCTGGGTTCCTGTAAGGGACACCGCAGACTCAGGGAAAATTCGGCTCCCAGCGGCGTTAATAGCCTTTGGTAGGTTTACGTATTCGATACGTCTTTGTCCCTAGAAGTGGTACTTACACAAGGTTATGCATGCATGTAAGGGTCAAAAAACGAGAACCTATGGTTCAGGGGCAAGCATCAGGACCGTGATTCGTCTACGCTAGCGTCCCTTCGAAAACACATGGAGCTGTTTCTATACGTGGTCGCCCGGTTTTAAACAAACAAAAGTGTTCGTCATAATCTCGCAGCTGCTGTTATCAAAAGTTGACTCGGCATTTTCAATCGACTGACGCGCGAAGTGACTCGCCGTATCGCTCCTCTAATGCTGCAAGACACGGGAATAGGCATCCCTCAGGATTGCAGGTGGTTTTGCATGGAAGTCCAGGCTGTGTGTCTGTTCTCTTCTTGTAACCTTAACACTAAGTCTTAGAAAATCTTAAATCTAACCGTAATCCTAAATCCGAATTAAACCTTGGCCCCACCCATACTTTGCCTTGCTCTTAATTTCCCTGACTTGCAGCGCAGTGCCATCCGCATTGCGGGAAATTCCTATTGCCGTGTCTTACCTAGCCGCCAACCTCGCCTCTCCTGCCCTTCTGTTACCCTGCCCCGTAAGTAGACACTGCCTCTTCCTCCTCCTCCTCCTCCTCCTCCTCCTCCTCCTCCTCCTCCTCCTCCTCCTCTTCCTCCTCCCCTCCCCCTACTCCTCCTCCCAGTTCCATGGCTTCTCAGCCACACCCAACTCTGGCCCTAACAAATCGAAGATTTTTATAAAGCCTTGCTATTGAACAAGTGAAAAACTTTCTTTTGCCTTATCTGTCTTAACTGGCTGCCTAAATGGCCGACCCATGCTCTTGTTAGTCGGTTATCTTTCTGCCATCGAATTCCGATTTATACAGCTTTGAAACGGAGGCACAGCGGGAGGCACAGCCACGCCAACATTTACTCTCGAAGGATACTGCAATGCCTGCTGCTGATGGTGGTGCCGCTAACCCTGCCACTACGCCGACCTCGACTGAGGAGGTTGGCGGTTGGATCAACATCCGCCAAGTGCTCAGTTTCGATCTGGGTCAGCAGCCGCAGTATCGCCCACAAACTGCCTACGTCTTGCGTGTACGCCGTGGGCGTGAACAGAACCCGGTCAAACTGCCAATTACTCCAACCATCACCGAGTGGATGGAATTCATCTTTAAAGCGGTGGACAATACCGGTATGTGGCGTTTCTCGCCTACCTGGCGAGACCTCTCCCTTCATCGAGGTGGTACTTATGGACAGCAGAAACATGGCATACTTCTAGATTTTTCAGGCGTCAGCTTTCTCACTACTCATCCTAGTACTTTTTTATTGCAGTGTTGTGTAGAGTATGCTAGGAAGGGGAGGCTGACATGCCAAATGTTGTTTCTTGCTCAGTTGGAGTCGAAAGCCACGCATAAGACTTGCAAGTTATAGAGGAGGTAAAGTGTTTCAGTGAAGACGTAGAAGCCATGTTTTTGCTGGCTTTCTGCAGACACCAGATAATTATTCACTGTCTGTTTGCATACGCAGAAAATGATGGTAGCACTCGAGTGTCCTGCTTCACCGTCGCACCTTTAAAAAGCTCTCGGGTCCAACCATCTGATCTGATTCTGTTAGGGCAACATTGATGGCAATTGCTCCGCGAACGTCGTGCAGTTTCAATGCTTGCTTTGAATGACACACTGTGCCATTCATTTGTACACTAATCACTCTTTTTTCTCTTTAGTTATCAGCCACGTAGGGGGATATAACCCAGCATGCCTTGTGGATGTTGTTAAACGTGAGTTATGCTTTCACTCCTTGGATTTTCTCTTCTTTTCTTTGCTGTTTACTGATGACTCCTTGAAGACCGTCTTTTTGCGTTCTCTAAGGCCTTCAACAGGCTCATCCAAACCCCATTTCCTGGACTAGGCATGTAGTTCAGAAGGTCTATTTGACGCTTCGCCGTGGCTAACACGAGACAAAACCCGTTTTTAAAACGGACTTATTGCCAAATAAGCCCAGCCTTCGGTAGCTGCTGGGAGTCCCTTAAAACCATCACTCTATAACTCCTCATACACAGTTAGGTTCGTTGTCATCGCTTCTGCTAAGCTCTGATATTTAACTGAGAATACCAGTTCGTTATGCGGAGTTACTTTGTTACATAGGACTGACATTTAACGACTCCGTTCTGTTTTAGTATGCAATAGGGGGCATCCGGTTTGGTCCTTGCGGGCGGTTGAAAAGTGATGGGCAGTAATCCAAGAGGTCTTACTGACACTTAGTAGTTAGGTTGGAATGGTCATATCCGACTCACTTTGTGTTCTCGGACAACCATACTCGGGGCTTTTGGACAAAATTATAGCGCACAAATTACGTCTTGTAACCAAGTAATTTTCTGAATATTACTTACATTAAACAACAGAGCATGAGTTCTAATCCACGTTAATGTTTCAGTTTGAGTTCGATTTTCGTGCCTTTCCTTTTTGGGGTATGGCTTTCTGGTGACTAAAACTACGGCAGAAACAACCCGCTCCATCCTCCCTTCTTTCTTTCGGTAAACCGTTGCCCTTACTTGGTCCTTCTTTTACTGTGGTTTGAGTTTGATTCTGTCCTGAATGCCTGCCTTCTTATCCGTTTTCTTACAGTTCAGTTTCTTTAAGTCTGTCCGGTTTATTTTCCGATCGTGTGGCTTGCTGCACTGGTAGAGGAGTGCTCACTAATTGCGCTACGGGACATCGTCGGTCTGTTGTGCCTTGGAGCTCACACTCGGGCCTCTTCACTAGCTGCACAGTGCCTATTAATATGGGCAGAATGATGTTACCGACAAAGACAAGGAAGACTGGGGTGGACATTAGTGCATTTGCTTTCAGAAATAGACGCCATTGGATGGCCAATATCGTGAACATACCTGGGTGGCTGAAGTGGCATCAGGAGTGTCTTCTCTTTGATTCCTATAACTGAGGCTGGGATAGACTCTGGCGAGCGATTCTACTCCGGCATCATATACTTCCGCCTGCAGTTTCTCAGCCTAACTCATGTTGTTATTCAGCACTTGTGTGGTCGGAGCTATCGGTCGCATTAACGAGCGCAATGTTACTTGTTTACTTCTCCATCATTCCCTTTCTTCTTCTGAATTTAAAGTAACCGACTTCGCGGTCAACTTCCCCTCACATGACCCCCTACCGCGTCGCCGACGATCAAAGTTTCGCTCCAGAGACTCGAATAACGCTAAACCACTACTGCGGCCGAACCACCTAAGTGGTCCCAGTGAGTCAGCCGATGGAGCAAGTTCTTCGACCGTTGCAGCCGACGACGGACAGAAAGCAGTGGATGCAGTCCCGGCTCAGCCCAGTCGTGCCAATCCACTGAAGCCACCGGCGGACGCAGAGATCCTCTTTGTCCTGCCCTCCATTTCGATGCGCCTGACTACAGACCAGCGTCAAAGTATGGCACGTCCTCGGCCCGATGAACTGCTCGCACTGATGCATGAGCACAACGGAGACCACCCGGCAGCGGGCGTAAGCAACGGGGCGAAAAAGGGCAGTGCTGCTGCTGCTGCTGTTGGCAGACAGACGTCGCCGCCTCCGTCGTCGTCGCATCGGCCGGCCACGAGGGACGAAGAGAAGCAGCCGCATGCCGCCGCCGCCGCCTCCGGCGTGGTGGTATCGACCCCGCAAGACCAGCATCAGGCCAGCGGCGATAGCGCGAGGGGCGGCGAGTCCACCAGCGCTGTTAAGCCTTTCTCCGCCAAAGTCAATATAAGCTTTCAGACGGACTTTCATGGTGTCATTCAACTGGGCCTTATTGACGTGCCCTGGCTGCCCAGTCTTATTGCCTCGTACATCAGTGAACAGCAACACGAATTTGAGAGTGAGTCGCTGGCGTTGCATTGTATTCTTATTTGTAGCATCGCCTTTTTATTGTATACGCCTTTCACTCAACTCACGCTTGACATAGCAAATTTGAAACTCTGTTTGTCTTTATTTATACAAGTTTGGTAGCAGTGCTGCCAATTAAGCTTCCGAGTTAACATTCAACTGTCATTTTTGATTGCCGGGCTAAGGTGATGGTTGCTGTTGTGAAATTTCTTCATTATGCCATGTTTAAACCCTCTGGATGAAGTCTATATGAGTTCCCTCGTCCTCTACTACCTCCTTAAGTATCTTTAAAGCATTGTCTGGGATCTTTTACTTAGCTCTGTTACCTGTGCTGCTAGTATGGTAAATTATTTAATACTAAAGTTTGTTTGCTCGCCGGAATCATGGCTTTGTTCGTCTGAGCTTTCGGACTCTTACTGCAATTGGTGCCTTCTGACGTAGAGTTGGTAGTAGTTTTCTCTATGCTTTGAACTCCCTTTTGGGGCCTCGAGATTACGGTGCGCGTTTTTATCGATTTCACAGAACTTGATTTGCAAATCTCAAGTATCTTAGAGGACTGTGGTTCTTCCGCAATTGTTTTATCCTGCTTTGCCGTTCGGCCTCTATCCCTTCACTTGAACTGCGTGACTGCATTCCATTTTCAGCCATGGCAACACCAGATCCAAGCTACGCCGTAACCCCACTAACCCTACAATTGGCAAAAGATGGCCGCCTTGGTGGCGTCTCGGCCAGTACCAGTTCACCTATCGTGCAGGATATGCGCACCTACAACGTCATCCACTGGTCTCTCAGTCCGGAGTGCCGTTGGCTGTTGGCTACCAATATCGCTGTGCCCGCCTTTGACATGCTGCTGGAGAATATCGGGTTTCGACGAGCGCGTACCACCATCCCCAAGTGGCTGCAACGCGGCGCGCTGGACCATCTGGATGCCTTGGTCGCAGCCCTGGTCCGCGCCTCTCTGCACTTGGTCGTGGACGAGGAGAATGGTGATAGCGTTGAAGGCGACCGGCAGGGTACCTCACCTCTATCCCTGGGTCGGCGTATCTCCCGCGTGGACGTATTTCCGCGTCTCCTGCCCCCTCCCTCGCGTCGTGAATCCATCTCGGTCAGCACCTCTACTGCGCGACCCAGTCGGCCGCGTAATCTACCGTCCACTTCTGCCGCAGCAGCTCCTACCGGTTCTGCCAGTGACTCTGCTCATCCCCCGCAAACGCATGCTCCATGACAAGAATACCGCCTCTTCCTTTTGTACACAGATCAACCAGCTTTCCTCCCCCTCCCCTGTTTGCTTCTCCAGTTTCTACCAACCTTGTTTTCTCTCACTTGACGTTCCTGCAGCCCACGAGAATCACCAAAGCTATGCACAGTGTATGCAAATTATATTAACAAACGCTGTTTGGCGACAAGTTTTTTGCTCATAATTCATTCAATGGTGTCTTTTGCGCCGTTTCCAATTCGTAGGACAAGTCTAGCGCCGTGATCCTAGCCGAGATATGGAACAAGATAACCTATTCAGCGAGACCCTCGAAAATGTGGGCGGTAGAAGTGATGGCGTCACGCCGCCGGGGGTACAGTCCAACTGCATGCGTGAATCCCTATTCCAGAACAACAGGAAAGGTCTGATTTACTTTTCACTGTAGGAAAGTTCGATGCAATGTCCGTGTTCAGCCCTGCAATCGGAGTGAGTCGGCGGGTGTCAATCCCGCGCACCCCTCAATATTTTTCATCGTAGGTAACTTGCAAGCTCGCGGGTTATCTGGTACGGAACTAGGCCCAATTTCTTAGTAGACCACGTTTAAAGCATCAGGTATTCTTGTCCTGGTTGACTGACCTTTGGGGGGGAGGAATACCTCACACCTGCTGATCTTGAAGCTCAAAGGGTTGGATACGAAAAGACGTACTCCCGTACTGCAGGTGGTCTTGGGCTATATTTCAGGGAGTGCCTATTCCGTACTGTAACTCCGGTCGGGAACTCCCTCCAGTGTCCCTTCGAGTCTCTGGTTTCTTTGGTGACTTATTACGCACCTAACCGCTCTTTTCTCAGCTCGTTGGATGATTTATGACGCGTGAGGACGATCAATGAGCGTATAACCCAACCCCCGGCCCGGTAGGTTTGTGGCTGCTGATTCTCATTTAATCAAATAACAGCCCATCTTTAACTGTTCCTGTCCTCCGACATCCGGGTCATGTCTATTATCACCCCCATCCGATTTGTCAAAGGGACAGATAAATGTATCAGAAGATATGGTTTTTCAAACGTCCATAGAATATAAAAGGGAGCAAATTGACGGGAAATAAACAAAGAAATGCGCGCGCAAGTCAACAGCGCAAACAGCAGCTTAACAAGATGATAAAGAAGTTACAAGGTAAGTCGTGACAGGGTTTGTCATTGGCATTAGGAATAACAGGCAAAATAACTATCACAGGAGCGCTGTTTGTCGCAAGTCAAGATAATTTAAACGGCGAAGCGAAGCTCCGAACACCAACTGTGTTCTCGGACACATTTTTTGGCCCAGGCCTCGGAGACGTGCTGCAGGGATTGGGTTGTGCACTCCATGGCCTTAGCAACTGCAGTAGAAATTTGATCCTTTTGCAACTTACTAACAGCTCCAGTGGTGGCCTCCGCACCCAGCTAGAAAGATCAATGCAAGAATTAAAAATCACGAAGTGTTTAGAGTCGGCAAAATTTGAAAGGCAAAGTGAGACGAATGGAAGACAGCGCGGCATTAAAAGGAAAACAGTTTCAAAGCGGATCACTTACAAGCACCCCTGCGTTAGTGTACCGGGAGCTGCACTGTCACGAGCAGCACACGTTCAGGACTGAATATTCGGATTAAACTCGAGGGCAAGTTTGAAGGGTCAGAGAGCAAACCTTCACCTGGGAGTTGTTCGTTACACCCATCAAAAATACCATTCTCTAAAAGCTAGTGGGGTGCTGGTCTTCTCAAAGCGCGTTAGGAATGGAGTGATGAGATTCACAGGTATCTCCTGGTTGTACCGTCAGTCCGGTAGCTTTCATCTTTTTTCTCAGAGATTTTGTGTCGATGCTGTAAACCATAGCGTATTCCTCCCCAGGTAACATTAGATCCTCCGGTTGCCAAGTGTTACCAGATTCCGGGTGGGACAAAGCTTGTTTATACGTCTTCAAAAACGAAGCCGGAGTGTATATGGCGGATAGCTTGTCATAAATTTTGGAATGCTGATGTCGTCCCTGCCGCATGCTCGAAGAGAAAATCCACAGCGATCTTACACCCGAGGTTTCAAAGTCTTTTGTTTTGATTTAGAGGGGTGTGTTAAAAGGCTGTAAACAAGGTAACCGTTGAAAGATGGGCAGGAATCAATAATTTCGCTTAGCTATTAAGGATGTAACCGATTCCTTAAACAAAGACCTAACTGCAAGTTTGTCGTCCTTTAGGTACTTAAACTGATAAATATGAGAACGTTGCAGGGGTCGCAGAAAGTGGAAGGGAAGCGAAAATATACTCAAGCCGACAGCCAATGACGAAGACTGGTGCTCTACTTTTAACGTGCCAAGTAATCGGCACCGGCAAAACATAAACAAGACAGGAAGGAATACTTTTGACTGCTTTCTGAAATACGCCCGTCCGATATGGTATTTGGAGGAAACCACGATTCGCCAGCATAGGGATGAACTGCTTTCACACACGCACACGCACCACGATTGTGAGTACGCATGTCGCGTTCAGCGAAGGGAGCCGGAAACAGCGTTTGATACTTATAAATACATTTTTGCAATTGGTTAAAGCTTACCCAGACGACGTGGGTGATACTCTCTGTCCGCTTTTTCATAGAAGTCGGGCCGATGATTTGCTCTGGAGTTAGGGCATGGGCAGGCAATGGACCGAACACCGCGGCGCCGAGGAGCAGCAAATCAGCACGCAGCATTCGCCAGCTCAGATCCTGTATCACACTTTTTGCGGGGGAGTGGTTCTCAATCAGAAGAATAGTACACGCCAGCAGCGGCGAGGAAATTAACGGATCGTGCGAAAGATTGGAGGAGTCCAACAGCTTTAGGAGGTCATGCCTTGGAAGAAGCGGAACCGGTGCGATCTGTAGTAAATAAAATGTGGTGTATTTACTTGTTGGCAATTTTAAATAAGTAATTCGTTTTTCTATCCAACAACTAGCAATACCTGGCAGGGCGAATTGGAAGAGACCCTTTCACGCTGCAAGCCCGACACAAAGGATCGCAGACCCTCAGCTGAAAACGGATCCGTGAAGCTGTCCCCAAAGGTGTCGTACTTGCTGTCAAGGATGGCTTTGGTAGAGGGGCGGACAGCCCAAACGTGCTCACGACGCAGCGGTAGCGGTCTGCCCTCCTGGATACTACTGATAAGCCAATCAGCAGTCAAAATATCATAACCCCCCTCAGTGCCTTTTGCTGTCCGCGACATGGTTGAGGCTACCAGATTTAAAACCTATAACAAGGAAAGGCAAGGCAAAAAGGTACTGATCAGACCATGAACCGAAAGCAGCAAGCAGCCAAGGGAGAGAGGGGAGGAACGACTTACCTTGGCAGTAAGACGATTAGCGATAACGTAAGTGGTTTTCGCACCCGGATTTTGTACTAATCGGCCGCTGGCCTTTAAGACGCCACGTTCGAGATCGGCCTTAGTGTAGGCACCCTGAGTGGCATTGAAATCAGATGACAAGATGAGACAAAATTCCTTGTCTTTAAATGATGCAGTCTCAGCCAAGATCTGAAAAGTATTAACAAAGAGCTGTCTGTACTGGGACTTCAGCGCCTACAACAAAACGCACGACCAAGATACTGAAAAGAATAGACCTTCAAGCCCAAACAGTAGACAACGGACCAAACAACACGCCGAGTACTTTGGAGGCGAGAAGCCACGCGACATTCAACAGTGAGTGGAATACCCTTCAAGTGGTCGGGCTAGATAGCGAGGGACTGATTTCATCAAGTCAGGCAAACAAGCGCCGTAAAGGAGGGCATGGATGGGGAGACGCACCTGACTGGAATCTGGTAGAGCAGATCTGTATTGGGCTGTGACACGGAGAGTTGATGCAGCATCGGAACTGTTTTTTGTCTTCTCCTTCTTCTTCCTCTTTTTTCCAGCAAGGGCGCCGCCTGTCGATGTGGAAGCAGAGGCGCCCAAAGCGAAGAAATCCTCCCCTAGGGGATCCAACATGGAGTTCGTGTTAGGTGTATCAGCGGTCTCCGATTCTGAGGAAGAATTATCGGTCTCGTCCGTTTGAGAAAGTCGCTTTTCTGTCAGGTTCCCCTGTTTAAGCAGAGAGTGAGAAGGAAAGATGTGTGACACTGTCAAGGGATTATTGGTGCATGATTCTTACTATCGGTGTTCTACTTTAGCGTGATTCCTACCATATTTGGAATTGGTCAAAAGTCTGAATCAGATTTAAAATACGTCACGGACGCCACGAGGGAACTTCGCCTGAGTATCAGAAGTAAAGGTCGTTAGGCTGGAATAGGTAAAATCACGAAAGGAGGGAAAACGAGGTGGTGCGCCAACTGCTGCATCTGTTTTCATAATTGTTTCAAATGCTTTGGACACACCAACCGATCTGGGAGCCGTGAGTGCGTACGGAAGCATCCCTCGCAAAAGACTTGTGGCTTCGGTTGTGCCGCCCAGTTCCTGGAACCCAAACTGGAATAGAGCTGGCGGACATCAGTGCGACCACCGTAGCGCGAGAATACGGCTTAACAAGCGTGGAAGCAGGTTATACACTGCTACAGGCCGATATTTGGAGGAGGTCAGGAAGGCAGACACCTTTGGAATCACAGTGGTGCAACTGATGCAATGCCGGCCCAGGAGTTGGCCCATCGCTAGTATGGTCTCTGTCTCTGATGATAGGTTCGCGTGAGAATCCTAAACGTCAGGCTAATAAAGCTCTTGTTCCAGTGATCGTGTCTCCTTCTTCGCGATTACTTCCTGGAACTCACCTCTTCGCTTATACTAGTATGGTATTCAGATACCCAGTAATAGCGGTCTGCGGTCAAGACGCAATTTCACTGACGTTAAAGCCATCGACACCTGCAACTGATCCGCGCATCTTACGAAGCTCACGGGAAATATATGTACTCCTAATAGGATCCGGCCGACTCCAATGCTTCACTAGAAGCGACAGAGCACGTTGGTCCTGACCACTGGTTATCTCGGAAATTGCTTTCCAGTAGTCCAGTGTCCCAGTTGACCTAAGTGGTTCAGCCCTTGAGGCCGACCACCAGTCGCCAGAGAGGGCGAACTGGGCAGCCAGCTTAGGGCGCTTTACCAAGCGAACCTGCACCTCTGCATATCGAGCTTTTCGAAGCTGTCGTGTTTTAGAATTTAGCTTTTCAATGCTTGAACAGCGGTTTACTTCTGAACACCAGCGTCGTTGAAATGCCTTTCTGGTATACACTTCCAGTCTCTGGTGCGCATCAGCGTTACCGATCTCTCCCATAAGCAGTTCAAGCACAACAGGCACTATTTCCTCCGACAGGGCGAAGCCGTTAGCTGAATAACAGCTGTTTGCAGAAGTATAGATATTCAAGCGTCTTACTTTCCTCCTTAGCATTATTGCGGGGGTAGAGAGGGAGCTAGAGGGGGGACTAACAACTGGGGTAGACAATAAAGTCCGCGAGAGGAGTGAATCCTTTTCCAGTTTTCTGAGCCTTTTTTCGATGGCTCCGGTACTTCTACTTGGAAAACCTCCCTGCGACTTTTGTGCAAGCTCACGAGATACAGTTCACCATCCACCAGAAGGATAGTGGCACGGTTGCACAACAAATGTCTTCCTGTGGAGTCCACATCGACCAAAAAGACGCTAAGTGATAGACATGCGCCTGCGCACTCTTTGTATGCATCGAACACCTTCGCGCAATTGTAAAATGACGTTCATAATATTGGCAATTTATTCCGTCGGAAAGATGAGTAATTCTCAAACTTGGATTGGTCACAGCATTCAGTAACTCGTGGCGAGTACGCCGGACATGGAGCTTCGTGCCAGTTGCTGATCGACAGATGCGTTAACATCCAGGACACGGCAAGCAACGGGTTGCTATCGAATCTGTGGAGACAGGCTGTTAACAAACGGCTGGAGGACCGGGTTCATCTCGATTTTCTACGGAGTCAGACTGCGTGGAGGCCGGCATACATTGACATTGGAAAAACTCATCACCGCGAGCCCAGGAGCACCACACGGAGGAAGCGTGCCGCAACTATGACCCACCGACCCCGAATTAATTACTAGTTAATTTGCGTATTAAATGAGTCAATTATTGAATATCTGACCAGCGGTTATGAAAACGTTAATATTAACCCTAAAACGAGAACTAACATAAACCTAAAGCCAACCCAAACCCTAAACCTAACTCCAGCCCTAACGTTAACCCTAAAAATAACCCCAACTCCCCCTGCTGTAAACTAAGCCTACTGTTTATCCTAATCCTAGCTAAAAAAAATCCAACCTAAAATGCAACCTTAAAGCAGTCTGAACGGCGGCTAAACTTAATGAAGCACACCTATGCCTCTAGCTCCCCTTCCCTGCTCTGGGCAACTCCAAATGGTCCTAGTCCCAACCCCAGAAGCTCAACACTAACGCGTTCAGCAACCGGAAGGGCGACCGATCTGAATTGAACAGCAGCATTACATACCTATCTAAATAACATAAGTAGCCAAGTACCCGGTAATTAGACAGCAGGCGGTTATCCTGCAGTGGCTGATGGGCTTTGGATCAAATATTGATGTCAAATTTCGGTCTGCGACTATAGACCCCCGAAGATAAGGATTTACTTCAAGTAAGGCATTAATTTATGAGGAAATTAAACAGTTAAAATAGGTTATCTCTACCCAGTAGACATTTCACTAGTCATAGGTACTCCCGCCGCTTACCCGCGCTTGATTGAATTTCTTCCCGTTGACATTAGAGCACCGGACAGAAATCATATTGCGTCAAAATCAATCAGCAGACATCGCAATGCTTTGTTTTAATTAGCCAGCCGGAATCCCCGAGTCCGTGCTAGTTCTGAGTTGGCGGTTTGACGCCAGACAAGTGCCCCAAGGTTACACGACTGCCGCCACCGACGCCGCAGCCGCTAACACGAGACAACAATAGTAACGAGGAAAACCAGCGCAAATCAAGGTACAGACATAACTGGGCCTGCGCACTTCCAACCAATTAGCTCACCGGTCAATGCCATCCCACGCCACCGAGTCAAACACCACAACCAGGACAAGTGCACACACACGCACCATGCTATGCGGTCAGTTGCCCAACCACGCTACACAGGTGGCGCAGCATACAGTCAACCGGTTAGGACAAAAGATGTTAGAAAAGCCTCATTCAAATACCGAGTTTCAGGCTCTCACTCGTAGTTTGCTCGACCTACAGGATACACCTGTTGCCTCTGTCTAGTTACTCATTGGGCAGTTTGGGAACGGAATTTATTCAGCTCCCGAGGTGCGTATCTGGAAAGCCTAGAATCTCTAGTCTCCTGCAACTTCATCGGACTGTGCGCACTGGAACAGTCAGATTTGTAAGTGGTCATTGGCTCCAATTCGAGGATTGGCACAGAGACATGTAAGAAGGAAACAAGGGTCGAGACAATTAGGTAGCAACTTACGCCTGTTCGGTTGTTGATACTTTCAATCTCCTCAACAGTGGCACAATCTTCCCACCTCTTGTCCTCGCGAATAGCGGCGACGCGTGGAAAGCGAAGAGTGTATCCGGCGGCATAGGAGGCACTTGAAGTCAATTCAGCGGCGTGAATCTATAGAAGATGAGAGTTCATTAGGCCAAAATGATTGGTGTAAATAGTTTTAGGGGAAAACCCCTTAAAATATGGAGTCCAGCTGTCCCCAGTTCGCTAGCACCCTTCAAAAGACATTGCCCACCGTCGCTGTGGACGAAACGTGCAGCGAAGATGACGAAACTTGGATATTGTACTGACGATGTTAGGGTTAGCAATAGCCGCTGAAAGATTAGCAACCATCAGAACACATAAAGTCGTCGTTTGTGGTTTCCTTTTGGGAATTGAGTCACTTTTTCTGCTTGTCGTATAGAACCAAATGGTACCCCGTCACAAAGAGTATGAGGGGGACTGAAAGGACATTGCAAAACCGTGTTCCTATATTAAGTCTCAAGTTATGCCTTACTTCGAATTATTAAAAAAATGTCCACCCGCATGCAGATTGCCTTGGATCCTGCGTTATAAGAGAAGCAACTGGGGATCGACCACGAGATTAAGTGTGCAAAACGCCTGAGTCAAAACAAGGTCAAGGCACTTTGACAACTAATAACTATTAATAAGCATGTAAGAAATCGAGTTCGCGAAGATATGTTTTTGATTATTCATCCTCAGGCCTGTACAATAATATAGATGAGGGTAGAGTAGCATAATCATAAACAGTCAAGGAACAGGAAGTATGGGAGAGGCGTTAAGATGTCGGGGGTTACAGTCTAGTTCTGAAAGGATCGTTGGGAGGGCAAGGGCGAAGGGGAGGGGGAAAGAAATGTCTGACAGTGAGCTGTCTCTAGTTAGGCTTCTTTATGTCAAAAATTTCCTTTAAGTCAGCCCCCGTTATAAAACATAGGACTCGAAGAGGCCGACCGGTTTCCGAGGCCCTGGCAATGGATGATATCCCATTTAGGACTTCACCAACAGTTTGACCATGGCTTCGAGGATGTCCACCGTATGCTCCACAGCATGGTCTTCCAGGGACGGCTACTTGCGCGTGAAATAGTTTTCAGTGATAATACACGTGCGCTGCAGGTAACGCACTCTTCCCTCAACCATCTGTGCCCGGTGTCAAGACAGAGTACAGAAGATTGGAGGCGGGGTCCGGCGCAGATGGCTGGCGCGACCGGAGACGCTGCTGGTCGTACCACCACGTCTGAGTCAGATCCCACGGAGTGGGAGCACCATAAATGTCAAGTGGTTGGTGCGGCGTGAGCCTGCATCTACACGTGTTACCACGTTCCCCCACCCCCTTCGTATTCGGAATTTGTTATGGGAGCTCAACGCCTGTCGTGCCCTGATCTGGCCCCCGCGTTGGTTCAGTGTATCTACCACGCGGCCCGTTTTATGCCTTTGCCACCTGTAAAAAAACGGACAGGGGATGGATTCATTCATAATCTCCGGGGCTGTCCGCACACGGCCGTGGTGTACACAAGGACAGCCCTGCAATGTCTTCGCAATTACGAGGGAACGGGTAAAACGCAAAACATTTAAAATAAACGGGCCTGATTATTAAATTTCCAGAATCGGACGATGCTGAGTTTTGGGCAGGTGCACAACAAGTGAGCCAAAGCTGTGGAATGCGCAGAGGAGTAGAGGGCTAAAAGAAATAGGAGGGTGGGGGAAGTTAGTTGTAGTGGGAGGTTGCCAATAAGGCTGCCGACATAGCTGACTGAGAAAATGAACAAGGATTTCGACATGTACTAATCGACCACTGTCAAACTGTGCACTGCTAGCTGCAAACATTTAACAAAACTGCATTACCATACCGAAGATAAGGAATGGGGATTTTCGATCTGTCACCAGCATCATTTCAGGACCAGGGATGTCACCATTTTCCACCTCTATAGGTTAAAAATACAACCGCCAGTTCTGCAAAAATCGCAATTCAAAGCATTTCACGCGGAATTCAGGCCAGTATTCTTCTCGATCGCGTAACTGGCCTTCTCTAGCGACTGGCATACTCAAGAACCTTGTAGTTATAAAGCGTATTCAGTTCAGATGGGGCAGCCGCGTCTTTAGAGTGCCTGATAGTTGCCTACCAAAGTGGCTATCCTACAGTGATGCCAATGGTCATCCGGAAACACGCCACGGGGATACCTTGAAGTCCTTACCAAGACGTACGTCAAACTATCAGGGACGCTGCGAGACGTTCGCGCAGGACCGACAAGTATGGCAAACCGCGGGAATACTTAACTTCCCTGAAATTTACCGCAAGAACACCTATTTTAAGCGGGCGAGGTGATTCCTAATCCTGTTTAGGTGGTCTTGGTCTTGTTAGACACTAAAAACAAGAGGACAACACTTCGATAAACATCGCAAACACTGACTTACTGTTCTATTTCCTTCCGCCTTTTGAACGCCTATTCCGGACTAGAATCGCCTTGGCTGGACACCTGTGTCCCAATCCACAAACCTATCCCCTACCCTTGGAATTATTTCTGCCACTGCTGATTAAAAAACTCCCAGACAAGAACGTAATATGTGACCCAACTCAGAAAATAAATGATAGGTCAGCGTGTAATACGGGGCCGGTGGGAATAGGTGTTTTAAAGGTGGGGCTAAATAAAGAAAAGGAGAGCGCCAACCTAATCCTAACGCTATCCATGGTTTTCGTTAGAGTGAGCCTTCGTTGCCGGGTTAATAGGGACGCACAATAGTTTGTTGCCCCGACAAGTGTGCGGATTGTGAGATCTGATGGCTTTACCTCACGCCGACCAATATGCGCGATATCATTTCTAGCTGGACTAACCCACTCTTTTTCGGACCCTTGACGGGAGTAAGAATGAGGCCCGCTCTGCGCGATCCTTCATTGTCAAAGTAAAAACGGATGCGTTTTGAAACTACCGCGGCGTTCTGATAGTCGAAGCTTGGAAAGCTGTCATTCGACCCGATACTTCGGCCTCCAACGAAATATTCTGTGACCCTACTAACCCGGCAACGAATGCTACCCCTAGCGAGCACGATGGATAAAGTTAGTTATGTTGGCCAGTCGTATGGTCTCCTAGTACACACTGACCTATCCTTTGAGGTATGTCGCATAATACGCCCTTACCAACTCTAATATTTGAACCTGCACTACCTCATACATTACAACTCAACCCAAAGAATAGTTAACCACACCGACTATCCTATCCCTGTAACGTTTGCAACTTCGATATGTGGTCAGATAGATAAGGTAGCTGTAAAAATAGGGTCCTCGCGAGCTGTTCTCTATCACAAATTACCTCTCTGTGCCGTATCTCACTACCAGCCCGGCCCACGTGCTGGGAATCCAGCTAGACGGTCGAACTCAAATGACTGTTGCCTAACAACAAACACAAAAAACTGCAATGTACTCCTAGCTTCGGCACGAAACATAATAAAGATCTAGGCAACCACCTCCAAGTTCCATCAATGACGATTCGTCGACAACCTTCTCTGTTTACCCTAAACACAAACCCACTCTGGTGATGATGAGCACCGTCGCCTACGACGGACGAACTGGTACTTTCACGTATAGTTATAGGGTTCAAGTTGCGTGCAATTTGACTTCAAAACTAGGTGAGGGGGTCGATTGTGACTAATTGCGGGCATATCCACAACTGTGTTCTCCAGTATACGAGTGGAGGACATAGACCTTCCCCAATACCTTACAGAACTGTTTGCCAGTGTACTGTGTCAAAAGGAAAGCGCGTATCAGAGAAAAGCAAATTGGATCTTGTTCGTACTGACCTGCAGAACTACTGAATGCCGTGGAGGAATCCAAACGTCTGGTCGTTCGACGGTCACTCTTAACCACTCCGTCTCACCAGAATTTATCTTACGGCGATCGTAGGTCTTCCAATGAGGACGCAGACGCTTGTTCAGTTGAGTCAGTTGCTCCCGCGTAAAGCCATTACTAACCTTGAAGACATGAAAATAAAATTTGACATTACCGCTAATACCAAACTACCTCGACCAGAACGCAAGAACAAGGGGAAGAAGGGAGGGTAGTTTAGGTTTACGGCAATGAGATGGTTTTCGCGTAAATCTAATCCTATGCGATGCATCTGCTATATCCCCAGTAGTATGGCGCTGTTTCTGTGTAGAATAAAATACGGACCGAGAGACAGGCAGAAGAGAACAACTTTACTGCGACAGTCGCTGTGGGTACATCAACTTTAAATCCCTCCGTTCGCGGCGTCGTATTTAAGGGTTATTCCTTTGTCTGATTTGCGTGTTCCTATGGGCGGCTCTGTCAGCACGGGCAGAACCTTGCATGTTCTCGGCCCCTGAAGGTCGCGCATAACTCAGCAGCGCGCTAATTGCTGACTCACGAGCGGGTTTGCTTGGCAAGACTGATCTGTGGGTTGGCGGTTCTTTGTGAGGTGTGACAGACAGGGTAAAAATGGTGCGTCATGTTCTCGGCAGTCCTAACAGTATCATTATGATAACCACCACCCTCCTCCTCGTAGTCAAAGCCATCACAATTATTATCCACACTGCTGTTGCGATCCGCAGTAATGACGTCATCATTGTCTGTGGGCCATGACAGAGCAAGTCGCTGCTCGAAAAAAAGGCAGCTGAACGGTTCCAGTGAAGAGCATCGTTACAGGCAAGCATTCTGGCAACTATACTAAAGCTGTCAGGTTGAGCTTTTTCAACCTAGCATAATAACGAGTCAACGGCCTTTGAGCTCCCAATGCACTCCCTTCGTTGAGCAACTCGTCGACTAGGGGATGAGAAAAACGGAATGAGAATACTCGTCATGTTCGAAGGTAGAATGTCCGATTAGTCTGAGGAAGAGTATGGCTTAGACGGTTTCCTAACTTCTGGGGAAAGTTCTGGTAACAAAAGAGTGTGCAAGTACAGATAATGCGGTTAGAATATGAGCAAGCTTCTGGGATACAGGCACGCAGACAACAGAGTTCCCGAAGCGAATATATAAAAGTTGGAGGGCGCAGAGGTGAACTAAACTACACTGGAAAGCAGCTGAGGTAAATTGTCTATCTGATGACAGCATCCGTAAGATCATCCATCCAAGCTTAGTTTGTGTTGGATTCGGTCGCCACTTAGCAAAGAAAACAAAAAGGCCACGCTTGGAAAGGGGGTACTCAGTTTTGTAGCCTTCGCCGAAAAATAATGGAACCTATAGTGACTTTGCATAGCTTAACAAGGCGCAGAGAACTGCACAATGTCACATACGGGAGAAAAAACGCACCCGGCAAAAGGACAGAAGGGAGGGCAAGTCGGCATTGGTTGAACCTCCATTGACGATAGTTTTACCGTCGCGAACGGCGCAGAGAAATTGCACAAAGTAACTGTTGTTAGCAGGACCGTCATTGCCAACGCCAACGCCGAAGTAGGCCCCCACAATGAGGCAATCTAGGTCCGTGGTGAGACCAAGAACGTAGTCCGGTTTTAATTTCCACCAACCACAACGAAGGCGACCCCCAGGCACGTAAGGTGCTGTGGTCGCCTTAGCAACCAGGCCCTCAGCTCCGTTGCTAACCCAGACGTCGAAAAGTCGAGAAATGCGGTCCTAGGGTAAAAAAACGATAAATAAAGCATCTGAATTCATTTAATATCAGATAGAGTTACCACCAAATTTTAAAAGTCACATTCAATTAAGAGTAATCTATATCTCTAGTGTAGACCTAAAATTGGTATACGGAGGCTGGGGAGACGCCCAGAGCAAGTCTTTGCAAGTAGAGTGAACATCTTGTCACAACCGACTGATGTTTTTGTCTCAAAATAATCACAGAAATGTCATAGTGTTTTCGTGATTATATTGAGGCTCCCCTTGAAGGCAACAGTAAATGGTAATGGAAGTAATTATAATAATAAGTCTGTTTAACCTACTAGCTAGGAGTGGCAGGCAGGCAGGCAGGCAGGCAGGCACCGAACGTTGCAAGAGGGATTTACAGACATTATTCACTCCTCGGGATAGTCAATGTATTACAGTTACAGATATCGTATACAATCGCTCAAAATGTGAGATGTATTTTTTATATTGTATTTTACTTACAAAATATACAGATCGCTACGATCGTAAGTACGCAAGTGTCTTTATTTTCCTCAAATCTGGCAAGCAGACCTCAGGTGGATCCAAAGGCAGAAATACTATTAGCCCGTTCTTGGTACAAATGCTCGGGCAAAAATGGTACTGTGGGTGGAGGAATTACTTTAATCTACCGCAGAAAGCGAAACTTGTGCACGAAAAACGGACCGTGTTCTATAACTTATGTTAGAAAGTGCTTACTTTATCAGGAGTAATGAAGGTAAATCCTCCCACATACAATGCACCCTTCACGATAGGAAAGAGCGAAAACAATTGGTCGTGTGGGGTTTCACGCCCTGCCTCCGGTTTCTCATAACAGCTGGCGACCTTGGCCGAGATATCAGAACTGACTGCTGTTGTGGGGAAAATTGAGAGGAGAATTTCCTTGCGTCGTCGCAAGGGCAGATGGGTCAGAAGCTAAAGTAAATTCAGAGTGCAGCTGAATCAGTACACATGCATAAAAAATGTGCCGAAATTATACACCTTTTGAAAGTGTGCCTACCTCACCATTGAGATGGAGTATGTCAAAAACGATATAGCAGGGTACAATAGCAGCTTTTCGGGCTGCATTATCAAGTTCGGCCTTACTGAAGAATAGATCTGACCCACCACTGGCATAGGGTCGCTTGACGTCGAATCCAGTGGCTTTAGTAATGAAAGTGTCCGTGTAGGTGTCGAAACCGAACATTTCACCGTCAAGAACGCACTCGGATACGTCGCTAGAGAAGCCCCCAACGTGCAGTCGTGGAGTGAGCGTGCCTGTTGTACCGTTGCCTTCAGTCCCGTAGCTATAACTCCATTCTCTGCCACTGCGAGACCAATAGCGATATTTGTCGCCTGATTTGTGCAACTTGAACATAAAAATATGGGTTCATGAAAATTAAAGACCATCAGAAATTGCATATAGGGGTCAGCAAACAGGAGAAATGTGGAAGATGCAGAGGGCGCGAACAATTAAGATTAAGAAATGGAGGAGGAGGAGGAGGAGGAGGAGGAGGAGGAGGAGGAGGAGGAGGAGGGAGGAGGGAGGAGGAGGAGGAGGAGGAGGAGGAGGAGGGGGGGAGGGAGGAGGAGGAGGGAGGAGGAGGAGGAGGAGGAGGAGGAGGAGGAGGAGGAGGAGGAGGAGGAGGAGGGAGGAGGAGGAGGAGGAGGAGGAGGAGGAGGAGGAGGAGGAGGAGGAGGAGCAGGAGGAGGAGGAGGACGACGACGACGATAAACAAGCAAAATGGACGTGAACGAACGGGATTAAAATAAGAAGTGGGCATATATGCAAAATTGAGTACAAATTTCAACCATGTAGACGTACTTGAACTCGCTCGCCATCGTACTTTGCTTCCAGGCAGAGGCAGTAATCAGCGATACCACTGAAAACTTTCTCGTACGCAATGCAGACTTCGAGAGCGCTGTTGGCTCGCATACACAGCATTGGGCGGTAGGCAGCATTGAGGGTCACATGATGACCAGCAATCGATAGAGAGGATTTAGCCTCCACGGGTTGAGTCTTTTGATGCCTGCAATACGCTGACAGACTGTGCAAAGATCCTGTGTGTGTGAAGGATAAAGTTTCATATGCGCGACAACATATAATGGAAGTGGTCAAAGTGAAAGTAGGCGGGTTATAAAGCATGAGCGAAAAACAGACGATCGATGGGAATAGGAAACCCAACCTGTGTGACGTTCCAAATCGACGGAGCGGCCGGATGAACGCAAGTAAGTACGGTTTTGGTACTCAGGCCCAAATGTAATTCACGCAGGCTGACTATCCTAACAAACCATTTCAGTTCCAGTGCACTGAGCGAGCGAATAAATGGAGTTAAAATTTCCAATTTCTCCTCCTGTTTGGAAGCATAGGCAATTTTATCCAGCTGCTCGTGAAGTCCCCTATGAAAGACGAAATAATAATCAAAATAGAGACATATGGATTGGTAACAACGGTTTGCTGTGCGATCGCATAATCTGGAACTATATATAACGGTATTCAATAGAAAATATCGAAACTATGTATATTAATTCTTATTGAGATACCTAAGCTTAGCGTTTAACAGCCCTACGGAAATTAAATAGTCTTGTAATTCAGAAGTGTTCGAGGGACGGTCAGCAGGGCGATATAGTAGGAGTAATCATTCATGTCTAAATACAGACTAGAACAAGATAAACGAGGCAACACAAGTATATGCAACACTGTACGGTTTTTAGACTTTGTTGTCTACGCCAGGCATCGCGGCAGTTTCCAAGAATGATAAGACGAAGTACCTACTCAGTCGCCACCGAAGTACAGCATTCAGTACCCAGTCAATAAAGCGTTAGGCATCACAATTCACTGTCTTAGCATTTCTAACGTCGCTTTAACAAGCAAAAAGTGGAACATTATTTGTAAAGAAACCGTTTAGATCAAATGAAATGGGGTTAGCCATAGTTACTGAGGATAGCACTCGGGGCATAATTATGATACGTTTTAAGGTGTGCATGTGCCCAAGTCAAACAGATGTAATTTTTTTTTTAAATTTTCAACCAACTCACAGAGATTGTTAGGTCACTTTCAGCTTCGCAGTAATCAGCTAGGACTGAGAAAACGCAATCTGCTAAATCACGGCCATCCTGCTTCCCAGAAAACTTGGGATTGTTAAAATGCAGTAGGGTTCTAGCGCTCAAGCCCTTGGGTGCAAGGCCAAATGCTTTCACGCAGATTCTTGCCATCGTAGATTGACCGATGCCATAAGCTGGCCGGCTGTAGTCATAACTCGGGAGAAGAAGTCGAAGAACAGGATAAAAGCTCCCTACACCAGCAGCAATAGCACTATTTTTCTCTATTTGGTTCTCATACCTAATGACCCAGTTACGTATAAATGCTGATAAAGCCTCCTTTTTCTTCTTCATTACTTGAGAACATGAAAGTCTCTCAAATAATTTGCAAAGGATGTAAAAGGGGAATTCGGAAGCAATTCGAGCCCCTTCAACGGAGGGTATAAATTGACAACTGGTCGATTCAGTCATAGCGACTCCCAGTAAACCTTTAAACTGCACAGTGACCGAGAGCGATGGAGATGTCTTTGTTATGGAATCTTATTATGGGACACTTGTTGACAGATCGAGAGCCAGCGGACCAAAACTTGGCACCAATAACGACGTCCCTCTTATTTTTACTTTTCTCCGCTTACATTTCGGTCTAGTAAAATGTAGATACACTCTTAGATGTTGTTAATTAAGCACATCCGTCCATCAAGTTCACGTTGGAGGTATAAGCGGGAGGTTCGCTACCTTTATTAGACGTTCTCCTAAGCCAAAGACCTGACGGCAGTGTCCGAAGGAGCGTTCATCGAAAGAAAACCTGGACTGGACAATATACAAAATTCGGCAGTTTCGTACCCATCCAACAGAAGCGCAATCTAGTCCGTTGTTTGGCGCAAATGGCTTGACTGTATCGAAGAAGAGCTCCGAAAGATCCAGAAATTACTTCGTGAAAATGGCCATCCGGATAGATTTATTACAAATTATATGGTCACAAGACCAGAAAAACCCACCACACTAACTGCGGGAAAGAGAACCATATTTCTCAAAGTCTCCTTCCAAGGGGATGTGGCAAGTGAACTCCTGAAAAGACGCCTTGACCAAGCCGTCACACGAACCTTCCCAGCGGCGAGAATTCGGATATTATTCTCAACCAACCCTGTTTTACACGGGGAAGGTAAGGATAGGTTGCCGGCTCAGACCACCTCCGTTTGCAGCTACTCATTCACTTGCTCCTGTGTAGCAGGTAATATTGGTCGCACGAGTCGGCACCTAGCCAAAAGAATAAAGGAACACCTCCCGGCATGGCTGAGAAAAGGCGAAGTTATAAGCATAAACAGCGGTATTCTCGCACACCTGATGGATTCCGGGCACTGCGTGGACCTTAACGAAGCCTTCCGTGTAATTTATAAAGTGCCACAAAACTATCCCACTTCACTGGGTCAGCGGCTGCAAGCAACAGCAGAAGCCACCGCCATCCGGTTGAGAAAACCGGTCTTGTGCGCTCAAAAGAAGCTCCTACAAGCTCCGCGCTTAGCATGGCAAACGACGGCTTAATAACATGCAGTCCAGGTCGTTCGCCTTTTCCCCTCCCCTTCCCTCTCCCTTTCATGAACGACCACCAAACCCTCACTGTCGCTTAACCAGTTGTCTCTTATCGCCACCCCTCCCCCCTTTTAACACGACTCACTGGTATGACGAGATGAAGCTTATTGATTGTATGTCTTAGCTTGTACTCCGTTTCCCATATAAATGTACTGGCCTGATGAGAATTTATCGAAAGCACGCGTATGCTCGCCAATTAGTCTTCTTAAATCTTATTGTAAATGTTGGCTACATTTAGTTATTTGACTGCTTGTGTCTAATTAATTGCATTAGTTTCCGCTGTCTCTTGCCTTCGGTGACTATTTCGAGAATGCTTCTTACTCATGGTTTTCACGAACGTTAAGACTTAACCCTCTTCCAAGGTCTACTTAATGACATTTTTAACCCTCTGTGGCAATCGAGGTATTCAAAGTCTTCCGTATTTGAAAATTATCGGAAAACGTACCCGCCCTGTTAAAGTTGTAGTTATCAGCAACAGCAGTCCAGATTCATTGATTCCCGGTGCTTTAGGATAAAATACTCTGACCCAGGCATTTTTTCAACAAGACTCCTCACCAGCAGTCCAGTTCATTTCAGTGCATTTGAGGGAAATAGGCTTAAGCCTTTGAACTACCTATGTGGTACATAAAAATCGCAAGAAATAGGGCAACATAAAGAAGTTACAGTCAAGTAAATGTAGGCAGAGTTATGTGGTACATTGATATTGTTATGTCGCATAGTCTTCATGGTGATGCAACATATGTATGTCAAGCTGATGTTTGAATGCCTCCACAGACTGGGACATTACAATCGCCACACCTTCCGTGTGCTTAGACAGTACCTTCCCGGTGCTAACCAAATATAAATTCTAAAAAAATGTATCCGCGCAACTGCCTATAACTCAGAGTATAGAGCTTTTTTATTATATAGGTGGATCTCATCTGGCAGTTCACCCTGACCTCTTACTAATTTTGTGGCTCACCGCTGCACCTTTTCGAGCAGATTGTAAGTCTGCTGGGTCCACGGTGGCTGGTCCTGTATGGCATATGTAAGATGTGGCCTTACAAACGTTACAAAGACTTAAGAATAGCAGTCTTTATCGAAAACTTTAAATGCCCATTTGATAGCGTACAGCATTGAAGGGATGGATTAAGCCACATTGCAACATTGCGTAGAAAGCATCAGGTTTCCATTTATCTAAACACCGAAATCGTTCTTTGTTTATGCTTCTCGGAGTGGCCTACGTTCAGATAGTAGGTTCGCATATGATTGACCTGATTCCGATTTCCCAGCGGTAGCAGGGCGCATTTGTTTGAGTTGAATGACAAGAACCAGCAGCCGGACCACTCTTCTAATCGACGAAGATTGTTTTGGAAATTGTCTTTGTCAGCAGCATTGTGGATGAATTTCCAGATTTTTATATCGTCCGAAAACATAGTAAAGTCGAAGTCAAATTCCTATGCACAATCATTAATGAACAAGAGAAATTGGATCGGTCTGAGCCCTGAACCTTGTGGGACTCCATTGTCGATGACTGTGCGTCTTGGTCGCTCTCCACCTACACAGATCACTTTGGAATGACCAACGGGAAAATGCTCGATCCACGTAAGAAGTTCGTCTCCAATACCAAACACTCTCAACTTGTAAATGAGACACTGGTGTGGAACACTATTTAAGGCCTTCTGGAAATCAATGTTAGCCACATGCACAGCGTCTTTTGCATCGAGTGTTTTGTCCAGCTTTGCGTCGTATAAAGTTTGTTCGTTAAACATTATCTTCCTCTACGAAAACCGTACTGTGCATGGAATAAAAGATTATGCGTTTCTAAATAAATAATAAATTCCTTTTTGACAGTCTTCTCTATATCCTTGCAACAGATTGAGGTCAGCCTGGCAGGCCTGTGGTTCTTAGCATGTGCGCTACTAATGCATTTGTGGAGCGGTGGAATGTAAGTTTTTTCCACTCTGTAGGAAGAATTCCAATATCGAACGGTTTCTGACGCAGAAAGGATAGTGGTTTGGCCAGCTCTCGATCAAAGTTGAGTAGCTGATTTGCTGGAATCTCATTCGGACCGGAGGATTTCCATGCCTTCAAACGTTTTTGTTCTTTAAAGGTCGCCTCTACGCAAAAGAGCATATCCTGAATAATTGGAGCTTCCATAGTCTCGTAATTAGATGGTATGAAAACAGCTTCTCTGTTGAAAACCGAGCGAAAGAACTGAGAAAAGTGTTCAGCTTTGTTTTTAATTTCTGATATCTCGAAACCGTCATCGTTTCTCATAATAGAAATCAGGTTACTATTACGTGTGCTTTTAGGTAAATAGCTCTAGAGCACTTTGGGATTGTGAACTGCTCATTGAAGCGAATCCCTCTCGTTATCTTGTCATCTTTTGAAGATCAAAAATTTAACCTTGTCCCTTTGAATTCCGTATGCCTACAAGGCTTAATTTGCATCGGATTGGGAAAATTTCTTCCAAAGCCTTCTCTTCCTGTTCCTTTTTCTTTTAAGATCTGTTTTGAGCCACTGTGATCGGTTGGATATCCTTAGTTTTGATGACGAACTGTGGAATTCTATTAGATTCAACAACCACTCCTTAAATAAATTGTACTCCTCAGTGGCATGCCCGGAGAAAAGAACATCCCAGTCTATTCGTGATGCCTCAGCTTTCATTTTGCAAAATTCTCCTCGTCATAGATTGGGTCTGGTTTCATTTATGGCAGATGGTGCAGAATATAAACCGTACTCCTATGAAGGTACTGTATGATCACTTCAACCAAGTGGAGGTAGACAGTTAACCCCGTCTATACAATCAGCTCTTTAGTGAAGACGAGATCTTTACAACTAACCTGTTGTCATCTACGTGCTCTCGTTGGAACAAATACATGTGCGAGAAAACCTTCAATTGCGGCCTTTAGCAGACGGTGATCGAAGGCATACTTTTGGGCACTGCGCTTGCAGATCGTTCCCTCGAATTCAGGGCGCATTGAAGTCACCCATGAGAACAACATCAGGTAGACTAACAATCTCATTTGTGTTCTCCAGCAAACAAGTATCAGCGTCCGTGTCCATCCCCGGTGTTCGGTAGAGAGTCATGGTTTGGAATTTGGAATTTATATTTGGTTAGCACCGGCAAGACGCTGTCTAACAAACATTAGTAACCAAATAAAATTATGACAATGTGTGCAGATAAAATGTACAAATATGTGAAAATGTAGGCAGAAATTGTCCTGTTAGGGCAACAGCTACTGATGTTTTTAAATTAATAGTGAACTAGAAAATAGGCAGTGTTAAAATCTCTCACATTGAAGATGGAGGAAGAGTTCGATAGGCTTCCATTTTCGAATAGAGGGTAGAAGAAAAATACTGCTTAGGAAAATAAGGTAAGGTGGTAGAGTAGGCTAGTACTGCAGTAGCATTTTAGAAGGAGATAATGAAACGTCGATATGGTTCGTTCTTCATCACTATGGTGCGGGAAACAAAATTTCGCGAAAAGGAGTCGGTGAACTTGAGGCCTCAGCATCTATCGATCCAGAATTGAATTCTGATGATGGTAAATATCCAACGAAATGGCAGCACTTTAAAATGTGTACGTCCAGATGATTTCATCTGTTGAATGACTGGTGATATAAGGAGACATCATGGTTCATGGGGGAATCGACGTATAAAAAAATAGTTTAAAGAGGGCCATAAAAATTCCCGATGGTCCTTTCTCCGAGTCATTGAGAAAGCTGCTCAGAAAAGATGATGAAAAAGGTTAATAGAATCAGTGTTATGATTAATGTGCAGTCTTCGCTTGAATGCAGATAGACTAGTTAACGAACTTATTTCAATTGGCAAGTTATGCCACATAAAGCTATCTCTAGAAGCAAAGAATAGAGAGCGTTTAGATGTGGACGATGCACGAGGAGGTATAATTGGTGCGATCTTTCTTAGGGTTATAAGGAAGATTAACGAGGGTAATGACAGAAAACTTGGGGTGATTTCAGCTATTATAAAGTCGAAAAAGGAGACACAAAGCCTGCTTCTAGTCTCCTGACCCAAATAAACTTTAGTTTCGACAGCTAGCATCTAGCTGAGTAGGAAGTATTTGAAAGAGTCGGATGTACGAGTTTTTCGTGAAATGTCTTTGAAAATTTTCAATTTTTTAACTGCTAGATTTGTTCATTAACCCGAAGAAAGGACAGCAAACTTCAGGGATGGGAAGCACAATTATGCGATTTAGTCTTAATTTTATTTCAGGAAGTTAGAAATTATAAGAAATAAAGCCGCAAATCTGAGCAGCTTTGGTCGTAATTCTATCGGCCTGAGGCAAAGAATTAATTTATTGGTGTAGTCCTTGATGGAGGAAAATTCAGTCATTGGGCAACCTTTAAAAATAACAAGTTTCAACAGCCTTACAGGCCCAAAAGACATTTAGCTGCACTTAGAAGGTGAGAACTCCATTAGCCACGTGGAGCTCCACGCCGCAAGGGCGTCTAAGTCCGAAGGAATTTGTCCTATGTATCGTTCGACCGTAGAGCTAGAGAAGGAATAAACGCATTTAAGGTCATCAGCATAAATATAAGATTAAGAATGTTAAACTATCGATGAAATATCATTCATGTAAAGTAAGAACAACAAAGGACCTAATATGGTACCTTGAAGGACACCACTCACAACCGGGGCAGCACTTGATTATGAGGACCCCACTAAAACGTTTTATTTTCGATCAGATAGGTATGATCTAATAAAGTCCTTAAGGGGACTACGAAATCCTCTAGCCTCTAGTTTAGCTAGAAGTGGTCTATGAGACACGTTATCGAATGCCTTACTTAGATCAAAATAGATAACTACTACAGACAGCTGATCATTACGAAGAGTGGTTAGTAGATTTAGAAAAGACATGTGGCAGATTTCAAGAGAGCGGTCCGGTAAAAAAGCCATGTTGGGAGGAGTTGAGAATTTGGTTGTTTATGGAAAAATCCGTTATTTTTTGCAATTAGTTTTTCAAAGAGTTAAGCAAGCGAGGGCGTTTTATAAACACCACGATAGTTATGAATGTCAGAGCGGGAACCAGATTTAAAAACTGGTATTATAATAGAATTTTTCCAATAATCGGGGAAGAAACCGTTGTCGAGAAATACTGAGAATAATTTACTAATTTACTAAGTGAGTGAGTTTGCAGTGTTAGCAGTTTCAACCGAATGGGAATTTTTTAGGTGAGCTTTTTATTTTTTGAAAACTTGAAGGCGATCAATTTATGGTTGTTAGAAGTAAATTTGAAATTGAGAAAGGAGAAATTTGAAAGGAGAGGAATTGAGGGAGTGAGATTAGTTTTAATGGTAAAGGGGTTGGCAAAAAATGAATTCGACAATTATGCTTTGCCCAAATCCTCTGTAATGAAATTTTTCTTATTGTCAAGTAAAGGTGGAGTGAAATTCAGACGCTTAGGACCGCATATGGAAGACTTGAGCAACAGATTTTGGATGAATAGGCATCACTTAATGCCTGAGACTCCCTATGCCTATCTTGTGCGATTCTAATTTTCAATGCTAATTCTAATATTTGTGCAATCCTTAAGTGAACTGACCAAAGCTTTTTGGTTCGTTGATTGATAATATGCGGTGCCAAGCTAGAGTGCTTAGGAAAATATTTACTAGCAAAGTCAAGGTTATTGCATTTTACCTCAGGCTTTATAGAAAGGGAGACTAGAAAAAACAGTGAATTTGTGTGTGATCACTTCTGAATAGATCACGATAGAAATTCATAAAGAGAGGGTGGATATCATTTGTACAAATTCAATCTAAACTTCTGTCATTTCCAGTCAATGAACTAACCAGTTGGGACAAGTTTGAAAAGTTAATAGTATCGACCAATTTCTAAAGTTTTTGCCTGCCAGTCAATGTCTGGCAGATTAAAATCGCCTACCAATATTTTGACATCAAATTGGGTCTCTGCAACTTTTTCAAGTAGTTCACAGAGCTCTCTTTAATTGCCAGAATAACACCTAGGATTATAGACGCAGCCAATTACCGCTTTTTTATTTTGCTGTAGGATGACTGTAACAAAGCATACATTTCCAGAAAAGGACGAAATACTCAGTTGGAAAGGGAAATGTACAAGGGCTGACTTAATATAAAGGAGGCAACCACCGCCACGATTTTCAGCGCGGTCTTGTCGGTACAAATTAAAATTATCTATAGCAAGCGTCGAGTCAGAAATAAGAGAATGAGCCCAGGATTCATTGATGCACAGCGCATCTGAATCAAGCTCAAATGCTACTGTTCTAAGCTCATCCATCTTATTGACAACTGATCTCGCATTAAGAGAAACTAAACTGAGCGTATTCCTGATCTGCAGGTTACGCTCATCAATATTTATAAAAAAGGAAGAATTGGTGGCGGAGAATAAAACTGGAGATAAGAAACAAATGTGGGAAATAAAATTGCTCTGGTTTACAATTTGTCGAAATGTTACTGTTAAAAGAAATGTGATTATTGTACAACGGCATTTTTGGATGAAAACCATGGAAGGGAAGGCGATAACGTAGCATGGGAAAGATAGGGGGTGGCATAGAAATGCGATTTTGAAGGAAGTTAGCATAAATTGGCGGTAAAATTGCATTTTAAAAAGGGAATAAAATGATTTGCAAAATAGGTTAGCATAATTAGAAAACTTAATTAATTAGGGATTTTTGATACTTTTTGGTTTGGGAAAAATTCTAACGTGAACGTTCGCATCTCTGGTTTATCCTGAGGTGTTAGCAAGTTTCCCATCGGTAATTAAATTACTGATTTTGACGCCTTGCTTAGCAAATGACTCAGCTTTACTGGGGAGTTTCTTAGGTTAACTAGATTTGACAGATATAGCAGGCGAGGTTTGCTTGGGAGGGGAAATAAGTGGCGTTGACACAATTTCATTCGAACCAGGAACAAGGTGAACGGGTAAAGATTTAAATGTAATCAAAATTCCTGTTGATCCGGAGGTCCGTGGGCTTGCATTAGCTAGAGGGCCAACGTCTGAGATAACTTTTGGTATTATAAATGTAGACCTAGGCTTCTCGTTTGCTAATGAGGGTGAAACCCTAAGTTCCATTGGTGTTTTATCTCTACAGACAAACAACTTGTTTTTCTTCAAATATTGAGCTGAGTGCTCATGCTTAAAGAAAATAATGTCCTTTTCAATCGCCGAAAAATGTTTGACCAGAATTGGCATGTTTTTGTTACGAGGAGACAACCATTTTAGCGTCCGCGACTTTAAAGTTAAAGCCGCATGACTAAAGGACATGAAATACGACGTTGGGTTGCACTAGTGGAAGATTCACGCTAAGTGGATATTTGCGTCTAAGCGCTCACTGAGGTTTCATATTGAGTTTAAAAATATCAGTATTTTTCGAAAGCGATAATACAAAAGAATAGTTGTCACTAGTGACGTTTGGCGTAGTAAGAGGTGCACTATTTGTAAGATATGTTTTAAGCAAATTACTGCTAGCAAAAATCTTCTAGGTAACGAGTTTAGACTGGAAATAGAATAAGTGAAGAGGCTTTGCAGGATAAAAATTATCTCAACTGGTATAGCAACAACTGTAATTTATTTTTAACTGGAAATTAGGTATACTTATATAATTTCAACTCTAGCTCCAGAATAAATCTTTAAATCCCGTCCTTTTTACGTAAATCTGCAAGAACATTTTCCGAGGCTATGTCGGGTGAAACCGTTTAAAACCGTATATTTCTCCCTATTGTTAAATGCAATAACTGCACGTGTGTGCAGTTGATAAAGAGTTAGAAATCCAAATTAATTGTCAACAATTAAGCTAATAATTACGAAAGTAAATGAAAAAAATCTGTTTAAAATTTCAGAATTCGCTTATCTGCGAATTTGAACCAACCACATTCATGGGACTGTGCTCCCCGTGTATTTATAGTCAGCCAAATAGTTTCAACACCATTGGTAATCTTCGCTGTCCTTTCACATACAGTGAAGTTGCTCTTAACATGCATCGCAACTCCTCTACCGTGGCGGTGGATGCGGTCTATCCTGAACAACTGGTACCCTGGATAATGCTACTTCGCAATCGCTGATGTTCTGTGACATCCATGTTTCTGTGCTAGATATAATATCAGGAGAAAAAACGACTACCTTATTCTTCAGTTCGGTGAGCTTCGAAAAAAACAGACTTTCGGACGTTGGTATACAGAAATTAAATTTGACAACACTCGGCAGTGCCGAATTCTGTTTTTCTCGAGTTTGCCAATACTAATTTGCCGCTGCCATCATGAGCATTGATTGGTTCCTGAGTAATCCTGCGTTTCTTTTTATCAGGCGTCCCATGAAAATAACCAGACTGTTGTCTCCAGCTGCAATTATTTTGGTCAATTCTATCACTAATTCGCGGCCTTTCAGGCGTTCTGTTGGAGAATAGTTTGGCTGAAACAAACCCCCCTATGAGAGATTTGGGGGTTGATCTTCCTAGATAGAAGCAGCTTAGTTTGTTCCTTGCTGTCCAAGACAATTTTGATAGGCCGTGGTCTCACAGTTTCTGCCTGTTCACTATCCCTTTTTCCCATCCTAAAGGCTGCGCGAACGGTTACCTTCTCTCCCAACTGAAGTATGTCGTTCAGCGGGTGCTTAAACATAGCAAGGTCAGCGGAGCTCCTTTCCCTCGGTGTAGGATCCTTTGATTCAGTTAAACCCTGGATAACTACGCAATTTCCTCAGTCTAAGGCATCCTTTAATAAACTGCCGACCTCTGAATGACCTGAGGGATCCATGAGGGCTGTTTTTGACTTTTATACTCATGTTATGGTGTTTCCGAATTCTAACTTGCCACGTATTGGTTTTTTTCGCTTTGAACTAAGGGCTCTTTAGAACTGCTGGGATGGCTGATAGAAATTGAGTCTGAAGTTGGGACCACCTTTGGAAGAGGCACCGTTGAAATTGTGGTGCTATTACTGTTATCCAATTCGGCATTTACTGGGTTGGAACCCATGAATTCAGAAGCTTCTAAGACTCTATTATCTTGAATTATTAGCGTATTGCGCTTAATTTTGTTGCTCTTACACAGGTAATTTCTTTATATCCGTTAATATTCTGCTTCAGGAGCTTCCTTAAATCCCCAGGATCGTCTTCTATTTTTTCGAGTTTGATCAATATATGGATTCAGCGTTCTGTGACGCCGATGGGTAGATGGATCACCGCATCATCATCCCCTATATGAGGCTCCGAATCAACCGCGCAGAAGGCCACAAGGTAGGTGACCGAGTAAGTTAAATACTCTTTTTTTAATTTGCCTGCTCACTTTTTTGCCTTCAGTAACTAATTAATCCATCGACTGAAAAAAACTGCAGGCTCCAGATCATGACGTCATCGTGGGTACTCGGTGGTGTCATCTGCGAACTTCATCCACTCCAGCACGCTTGACGTCCTCTGACACACGAGTGATCAACACCACGACTGGCTGGCGACCACGACGTGGCTATCTGCGATTCACTCACCGTTGAGAACAGGCTTCACGAAGACTAAATGGACTACCGGACCGATGCAAACAAAGCGATATTATTCATATTTTGCCGTCCTGTGCGGCAACTGGTGTAGTAGATGCATAATGCCTAGACGGTCTACAAGACAGAGGAAATCCAACGGTACGTGGACCACAACGAAACGAAGAACTTACTCGATTCTATCAAGACCATCTACGGTCCCTGCTTCACTGGAACCGCTCCGCTGCGCAGCTCAGAGGGAACAATACTTCTGACGGAAAAATAGATTCTTCTGAAATGCTGGGTCGAGCATTTCATAAATGTCCTTGCCGTCCTCCTCCAATGTCTCCGACGCTGCCATTGACCGGATCCCAAGTGCAAACCGATTACGACCTGGTTATCTACAACCTTCTTTACCTGAAACCATCCGATCCGAGCAAACACTCCAGCAACAAAGCCCCAGTATCCTACGTTACCCCTGCTGAGGTCTACATGCGCGGCAGCCCCGACTGATGGACAACTGTACAATGCTATTCCAGGAGATGTGGTGTCAAGGACAGATTCCCCAGGATTTCAAGGACGGGTCCATCGTCCCCCTTTACGAGCGGAGATGGAACTGACCCATCGGTGATAACCACAGGAGAATATCGCCGCTCAATATCGCTGGGGAGATCTTCGATCGCATCTTCCTCAATTATCTAAACGATCACCTAGGACAGGAACTTCTCCCAGAACGTCAGTTTGGATTTCGACGACGCTGTGGAACAATCGACATGACCTTCGCCGGACGTCAGATGCAAGGTAAGTGCCAGATTGGAGCGCACGTATGACCAGAATTCGATGGGCTGAGATTGGTTGATGACCTCCATCTCGCTTCGCAATAAGGTACCGATAGCTAAATTCTCTATATCGGGGTCACATCAAATGACACGGAACATTTTATTTGAAGTTAAGAGATGATATTTTTGACGATGGAGCTCAGCCACGTCTAGCAGTTGCGTGTTCGATCACGTTGAGCTCCACCACTTTAGCGAGTAATGAAAATCTACAATGGGATCCCACGATAAGAACAAGTCGATATAAACCAAGCAAACCACTATGCTATATAGGATTTAGCTGTCAATACCGCGCATTGAATAATAAAGGCAATGGGTGAAATGTCAGTTAATGATACCGGAAGTCGCACCGGTTGGGGTCTGCGCATAACAGTTAATAAACATCGACTTAACAAATATGGATAACTGCAAATATAGAAAATGCACAGCGAATGAAATAACTGGAAAAAGTTGTGCATGAATAAAAAAAATATGACAGTGATTTGGGGGAACAGCTAACATTTCAAAAATTAATTAGTAGTGAAGGTGTCTACGGACACTTTCAAGCAATTTCGTTCAGGTCATAGGCGGGCGTGCGGTAAATGAACACTCATATTTGTAGTGACAGCGGTCAAGTACGTTTACATTTAGGACCGCGGCTTATATGTTAAATTAGCAGAGTTGTGTCATGACTGCCCTCAGTATTAAGTCCAGCTGTGGGTTTAAAGTGCAGAGTCAGACCCGTATCTGAAGCTGCCCTGATGATGGGGTTGAGCATGAACCCGAAACGTCATGCGAAGAAAGTTCTTGTTCCAGAGATCGCGTCTTCTTCTTCTCAACTGCTTCCTGAGACTTTCAATTTCTCTTGGATCTATAGGGTGTTCAATGTAAACGCAAAGCTGGAACACGCTTTCCCTGATGATAACTCGGGCAGGGGAGGGCATGGTTCCCCTATTTTTCTGAAACTCAATTAGACACAATGCTCGCAAGGGATAGTTGTTTAGAAACGTGGTCTTAGATTTTCCCGCACAAGTGGTCTGCTTTAGCTCCAATATGTTCCTGTAGGTTTATTGTACTTAGTGAGCACTACCGAAACCTAACTGAATGAACCTCTAACCCACCGGTTAACAATATCGAGAGCAGAAGAATAACTAAACAAAAAGACTTATTGTGGAAATTTGTTCTTTTAGAGCAATATCGATCTTCGGCCTCCGTCCCATTGTCATTTTAATCATCACAATGTCCAACCGGAAGTGAATTATTATTACGCCGGCTAGAAAAACAATTAACATCGCAACGGGCTAGCATGACTGCCTACAGGCCATCCTTCCGCTATTTGCTTTACTAATGACGTACGTTTGATACCCTTTCAAACAGTTATAAAGCCCATTTAAAACAGCATGTTTTCATCGGCGCCTGCAATTCTCTTCGGTAGAGGGGCAGATCAAAAAAGAGGTGTGTTTTACGTATGACGCCTGCGTAGTGAATCATCTTGTGATACCTTACCTTAGCAGTAGAAGTTACCTGAAGGGGAAGCGAAGTGCAATCTTCATTCAATTCCTCGCCGTGTAATTAAGACGATGAGGGTTTAGATTCCAGAAGATGTACTTTTATCATCACTCGCAGTCGGCAGAGTTTGATGAAAATGCATCGCTGATAAAGAAACACCTTCCGTTTGTGTTGTTGGGACGAGGTGTGGAATGTATACTCCGGTAAAAAGCATGACATTAAATTTATCACAGAAATGTATAAATATCATACACTTCTACTTTTTGATGGGGAAGCGACAAGTGAGCCTTAGGCCGAAGCACCACTCTACAGTAAATTCACTTTCAGTACGTTAATGCAGACTACCACCGGGTACTGTTCCAAAACAAAACAGGACTGGTCTTTTACCAGGAAATTGTTAGCTGATTCTTCGTGCGTTGCGAATGCCGCACTCAATCTTCTTCAAATATCTGCAACATGCGTTTCAAACATATTCTGCTTCTGCCATCGATGCTACATTTGAAGGGCGTTGGAAAGACGTCAGAACAAGGAGACACTTGAGCTTCCTGACCAAAAATTAAAACCACACAGAAGCAGTGAAAGAGAGGGCAGTTAGCCACAGTACATATGCTATCTCAGGCACTTATTTGGCAGCATACTTCCTAGATATTTCAGTTACGTCAGAATGCAAGCTTTTGAATGGGATCATCTCCGATCGCTTGCAAAAAATATATTCAATAAAAATGACTACTTATGCAGTATTAATTTTCCATATTGATTTTCCGTGCCCTTATAAATTTAAGCATGATTTATAGAAAAATGCACGTAATATTGTTTTTTTTCAAAAGTAATAATTTGTATATCTTTCAGTTTAACAACTGTTTGCAGTTAGGATATTTCTAAGACTGTAAAATGTCCATTTGCATAGCATCGTATCTGTCTATATATTAAAACTGCTTGCAAGGGATGCAATATGGCTCACATCCGCTGCAAAATTTAATGAACACTATAGAATGTCTTCTTAATAGCATATATAAATATGTGATTTGAACATATACAACTTTTAGTTTGGAAATCCCGAAGAAAAGCGTAAATTAAAATTATTTGGTTTTTTTAAAACCGAAAGATACTCTTCACGTATGACTCTTGCAGAAGACGTAGTTTACTATCAAATGAGTACAATAAGTTATATTTTTGTGTACGTTTTCTATAAACTAAGATCATAGAAACTCTAGTAGAGAGATGCATACTTCATACTCGGTCATTTTTACAGAGTGTAGTTTTCGCACGCGATCGGAAAGAAGTTCATTCAAAAGCCGAGCTCCCGCTGTGAGTAATTTGGGATTGCGCTGCGGGATAATTTATCTTACAACCCCACTTAAACAATATTTTCTGACCAAAAGCACATTTTAGAATGTTGATTAACATTTTATGAGAAAGTACGGCTACTGTACTAGCTCTAGGAAGCTGTTGGATGCCAGCTCTGGTCCAAATAGTTAAGCAAACTGTGTCTATTAAAATGTGGCGGTATACTTCTCAGGGTTGTACAGCAGCATGTGCGTGGTAGGCGCAACACCTTTGTTTTCACTATCCTCCAAGCAGTCTGGGCGTGACTACTTTCATGCTCTATGGCAGCTCGATCATCGTGAACGAAGATTAACATCGTGTGCTCCGCAGCATGGCGGGTGCAGCATGACGGTGACTCGCACAACCTATAACGTGTCTTCGCATTCCAAACCTCGCGTATTCGCGCCTGGCATCTGTCCGCCTTACGCTCCTGGTTGGTCCCCTGCTGGGGCCGCGCGCGTCTAGGCCCTAGCCTCTCGAGAACTCGTAGCCAATCAAACTGCGTCAGTTCACTGATATGCTGCAGGCGACCGAGGACACACGGTTTGGGTCCGGGAATTTCAGCAGCAGCAGAAACAACAAAAACAACAACACGACAGTTCGACCGTTGATTACGACGAGGTCCACTGTATGCCCCACAAAAGGTGGTGCAGGGACGGTGACTGCGCGTGATTTAGTTTAAAGTGATAGTAGACTTGCGCTGCATCCATCGCACTCTCTCCTCCTACCCACCTGAGCCCGGTGTCATGACAGATTCAAGAAGACCGGAGATGGGAGAGGGTGCAGGTGGCTGGTGCGGCCGAAGCAGCCCCTGGGCGTACCACCACACCTGGCTCGGATTCCACGGAGTGGGAGTTCCATAAAGGCCACATTAAGAAGGAGCCATTGCAGCCTGACTCTCAGTCCGCCAGTCAGCCACTACACACAAAACACACATTGGACTGACCACGCGCTCCGAGTTATCCCGTCAGTTGGCAACCTTCCAAGCCACGGCTTTTAGCGCACCGTGATAGTTTCAAGCGCGTCAGATTGTTTATAGTGTGGAAAATGCGCTGAGCTATCGACCTCACTCTCCCCCACCCCCCAATTAGACTACCGTCCGAGTCAGTCACTTGTCTGATGTGGGAAAGGGCGCATTGGCTGACGGGTCGGCGTACCCGTCCTCGCGCGCCACAGCACGACCTGGCCCCCATAACGCATACACCAGGATTCACTAAATCAGGGGATATGGAGGAACCATCGCCGTCTGTCTCCCAGTCCACTCGTCAGCCACTTGACACACAGCACATAAACTGGGCCGACGGCGTCTGTTGGTGTAAGCGTCAGATTTGGCAGCCTCCCGAGCCACGGATTCAAGGAAACCATGATATTCTCAGGTGCGTGATGATGGTGAGGATGTTGTTTATGTATTTGTGTAGGTAGTGTCGCTGACATGGCTCAGTCTCCGGTGGTTTACCACAGGTTGTCGTGGAGGCGCATTTGTCCTAATAGGCCCATGCGGTGTGTAAAGGTGCGGGAGCAGTGAGGGCAGTGTAGGCAGGTGCGTCGACTGTGTGTCGGAGCCCCAGGCACTGGTTCACCGGACTCCGTGCGATGGATTCGCAGGTGACCGCCCTGGCCGATGCAGACGCAGTGTGGGCAGGAGAAATCGGGAGAAGATGGGGGGATCTCATTCATGGTAGTGGGGGTGGTAGTGGCGGTAAAAATGGCAGGGGCGAAGGGTGTTTACGGGGTATCGGTGTTGTCGGCATTGCGGTGAATTCCGCTGTCATGGATGCGCATGTGACCGAATAAGCCCATGCGATGAGTGAACGCGCAAGGAAAGTGAGGGCAGTGGAGGCGGCGATCTCTGCTGTGTGTTGGTGCTCGAGGCACTGGTTCACCAGTCTATGTACGATGGATTCGCAAGTGATCGACCAGGCCGATGCGTGAGGTGAATGTGCGGTCGCAATGAGGACAGTTTAGGAGAGAGTACCCATCGTTGATGGTGTTGGCGTTGACAGTGGTGGAGGTAACAGGTGATGAGTATTGTGATAGTGGGAGTAATGGAATTGATGACAGGAGTGAGGGTAGGGGAGTCAGAAGGAGGGTTGGCAGAATTTGAAGTAGAAATTGGAATTGTCGGATTGTTGGTGCATTGCGTCCGAAGATGTCCAACCAGGCCGATTCGCGCATGGAAGTGCGCTGACAGCGCAGGCATGTTGGAAGGGCCTGGGCATTGGCGATGTTGGTCCGGGGCGCTGGTGTCTTTCGTGCCGCTCTTTTGGCCTTGGCGGCGGCGATCCGGTTGCCTCATATATTGCTACACCATTCGTCATGGATCTTCTCCATGCCGGTCTATTCTGGGCAAGGTCCTTCCAGGTCACCGGGTTGATTTGCAGTTGCTTCAGTGATTTCTTCAAAGTGTCATTGTAGCGTCATTTTTGACCTCCCTGTCAGTGAGCGCGCGTAAAGACTTACCCGTAGAAAAGTAGTTTGGGTAGTCTCTCGTACATTCTCACCACGTGGCTGCTCCATCGCAGTTGCACTTGCCTCAGCATGGCGTGGATGCTGAGGATTCCGGTCTTCTCCAGGACGTCTGTGTCCGGGGTCCTGTCTTGCCATCTCAGCCGCAGTATTCTGCGGAGGCAGCTGAGATGGAAGTGATTCAGCTTCCTGGCTTGGCTCGAGTAGACAGTCCAGATCTCCGCTCCGTAAAGGAGTGTCGTCAAGACGATGGCCTTGTACATCTTCAGTTTGGTGTTCAGGTGAATACCGTGGTGATTCCACACGGAGGCCTGCAGTCGGCCGAAGGCCTGACTGGCTTTGGAGATCCGTTGGACAACCTCATCATCGATTCTCGTGTTGCGTGACAGCGTGCTTCCTAGATAAGCGAATATTTCCACATTTTTCAGTTGAGCACCCTGGACATTGATTCGAGGAGCATTGTATTCCGTGCTGGGTGGCGGTTGGTCCTTAAAAACCGTTTTGGTTGTACTGATTGTTAATCCAAAATTGGAGCAGCCTGCGGCTAAAAGGTCCATACTCCTTTGCATGTCCTCCTCCGTCACTGTGTTAAAGGCGTAGCCGTCCGCGAAGAGCATGTCATGCACTGTAGTCGTAGACACACGTGTTGTTGCCTGCATACGCCGACTGTTGAGAAGGTGTCCGTCAGTTCTGTAGGCGATGTGGATCCAATGCTGCTCATCACGGAAGGCGTCCATCAGCATACATGAGATTGAACAGGGTGGGGGCCAGTACGCAGCCCTGTTTCACTCAGTTGGTCACTGCGAATGCTTCGGATACCGTCCCGTTGTCAGTGACGCGCGCCGTCATCCCGTCATGAAGCTGATGCACCATGAGCGTGAACCGCTCAGGACAGCCGAATTTCTGCATGAATTTCCACATTCCGTCGCGATTCACCGTGTCAAAGGCTTTCGACAGATACACGAATGTGAGTTCGCATCTCCTGGCACCTCTTGTAGCTGGCGGGCGGCAAAGATCATGTCGGTTGTTCCGAGGTGCCGTCGGATGCCACATTGGCTTGCCGGGAGCAGGCTCTGCTCTAGGTGACCGTTCACACGATTGAGAAGGATACGGGCGAAGATCTTCCCTGCGATGTTGAGCAACGAGATGCCTCTGTAATTATCACAGAGTTGCCGGTTCCCCTTCCGTTTGTAGAGATGGACGATGGTCGCATGTTTGAAATCCTGAGGAACTTGTCCTTGGCGTCACATCTCCTGGAAGAGTGTTGTGAGTTCTGCCACCAGCCGGGGCCCGCCATGCTTATAGACTTCCGGTGGGATTGCTTCTGATCCCGGTGCTTTACTGCTGGAAATTTGCTGCACGGCCCGGATTGTTTCTGGTAGGAAAGGCGGCAGATGCAGGTCATTGTTCATGTCCACTTGAGGGAGTCGGTCAATGTCAGCATCGGAGATGGCTGATTAGAAATAAAGGACACCTCTGAAGTGATCGGCCCAGCGCTTCAGAATTTTCGATTTCTCTGTCAGCGGTGCTGTGCCATCAGAGCTGAGCAGCGGTGCGGTCTCCTTGATACACGGACTGTAGATGGCCTTGATGGCTTTTAAGAAGTTTTTCATTTCATTGCGGTCCGCATACCCCTGGATTTCCTCAGCCTTTCAGATCACCCAGGCATCCTGCATCTCCCGCAGCCGTTGCTGTACAAGGCGCCGGCATCTGAAGAAGGCTGCTTTGGTGGCGTCAGTCCGAATGTCCATGCAGGCTTTGTTTAGTCCATTCTTCTCCGCGAGTAAGTTGCTGATGTCAGCGTCATTTTCATCAAACCAGTCCTGGTGTTGACGGCGTGCGCATCCGAGGACTTCGAGGGCGGTGGACTGGATGACATTTCGCAGTTGACACCATCGTGTCTTTACGGTAGCATTATCAGCTGGAGCATGCATGTACTAAAGTTTCTCGGTTATTTGGTTGCTGAAATCAAAACTGTGAGCAGGCAAATTTAATAAAATAGTATTTAACTTACCTGACGGCCTCTTACCTTGGGGCCTTCGTCGGGGTTGCAGTCGGAGCCTCATCTGGGAGATGACGAGGCGGTGATCTGTCAAACCATCGGCATCGCGGATCGCCTTGGTTACCAGCACGTCCCGTCGATCTCGCCTCCGGACGAGAACATAGTCCAGCATATGCCAGCGCCGCGACCGAGGGTGCATCCACGTGGCCTTCTCCCGCGTCCAAAGGCGGAAGAAGGTGTTGGTCAGCAGGAGACGGTGTTCCGCACACGTGCGCAGAAGAATGAGGCCGTTATCGTTACAGCTACCGAGACCGTGGGGACCCAGCACACCCTGCCAGGCAGCGTGGCCCATCCCGACGCGGGCGTTGAAGTCACTAAGGACAATTAACTTGTCCACCTTCGACACATTCGCCAGCAGGGCGTGCAGGTCCTCGTAGAATTTGTCCTTCACCGCATCAGAGCTCGTCATTGGGGCACCGTAGGCGCTGATGATGGTGGCGAACTGGTCTCCCCGAAGAGGCAGGTGGAGGCTCATCATTGATAGCCTGTGGCAGACAGAGCAGATGTCCCACGATGTCTTTCCGGATGGTAAAGGCGACACCAGCGTCGCGTCGCTCTGCCTTTTTCCCGGCCGCTCCAGAAGAAGGTGTAGCCGGCACCCACCTCCTCCAGCTGACCCTGCTCAGACAACCGGGTCTCGCTGAGAGCAGCAATGTCCACCTTGTAGCACGCCAGTTCCCGAGCGACTAGCGCCATCCTCCGTTCCGGCCGGTTGCTCCTAGGATTGTCTAAAAGGGAACGAACATTCCAGGCTGATAGTGTTAGTGTGAATCATCTTGACAGTTATTTATGTGGCATGTTGTCAAAACAGGTCACAGGTCATTCAGCTGAGCATGTAAGGGGAACAAATTTGAAAACATTCAATGTTCACGATTTGGTAATGCGTGTTCTAGCAAGCACTTCCAATGACAAGGTGAATGCCGATGAACGCTATCGCAATCGAGAGGAAAATGATTCCGTGTTTCAATGGCTAGGGCGTTGGATCTCGAACCAACAGATCACGGTTTCGAGCTTCAGTTGTTGCAACACCTGCGAGCGGGTATGGCTTCCTGGTGGCGGCTTATAAGCCCGAAATGGCCATTTCAGCCTTCATTGTCTTACTTGGCGAAGTATTGCTGCCTATAAAGAAATATCATTTACTGTCAACCTGCATTTCTGAATAAAGGAGATTTGAGTGAATGAAGCGGATAGGCGAAGGAGCCCTGTTCATAGATCCCACCAATAGGGGAAGCTCAGGGAGCCTCTTCACGCAATGAGCAAAAAGCCGCATTTGTTGAATATTGGCAACCCGGTCACTTTTGCTCTGAGCCAAAGGTCGACGAAAAATAAAGTTGGCTATTCTTGGTCAAAGTTTTCTTGTGAGACTATCACCAAAATCAATATACCTGAATTCGCACCCACAATGTAGTCCGTCAGTGCTGCACCGAAACACAGCCAAGTGCTTTATTCATTACACCATGCGCCTCACACTGTCATTTTCCTTACCTGTATAAAGAGTACTAATACTTTTCATTCGTTGCCTATCATTTTTTTACCGTTGCAAACAGCAGTCAGGTGACCAATGATTGAACTTTTTATCTCTCGTCAATGGAACCCGAATAATTGTCTTCGTTCTGATCTATAGTATACTCCACCTCGTTTCCCTGTGCCGCGGTGATTATTTCGCTTACGAGCCCTGAGCGAGTTGCTAGCACGTCCGACACTAACACCCGACTGAGCTCTTGAGCCTGTTGAGGTCATACTCAGTTTCTTTGGCCCAGCATTAACAAATCTGGTTAGTGGACAGACCATTGGCTGGGAGGACTGCAGTGCACTCACTGGCGCACATAATGACTCAGCACGCGCAGCTGGGAGACGATAAAACCCCTCCAAATTCTGCATCAAGTCTGTAACCGGCGCACGAACGCGCGTCACCCTGCTCTTTATCTGGATTCGCACGCACCGGGCTGTCAAACCGGATGTTGCCCTACGTCCCAGAAGTTACTTATCTGGTGGGCGCATTCACCAAGCCCTATGTGCACTCATAGATGCGTGCGTGCCTGCATGTCTATGCCTTGTTCCTCTGCAGGAAAGAGCCTGTCAACCGCGCTAACTTGGTCTACTGCTCGGTTAAACGGGGATCGGTAAGGCGGCACTGTTGACATCCAATCCATGCACTCCGCCAGCTCTCAGTGCCATGCTTAGCATACGGAAAGGGTGACGGACAACAGTAAAAAGGCGATACTAGTGGATGGGGTAAAATGGGATAGGTTATAGGTTAAAATCCTACCTAGGACGCTGAGATTTTCAAAATTTAGTCCCGTGAATTATTAAACTTGAAAATTCTGGTCTGCAAACACGTGTTTTCTGTAATTCATGGGAAGTGAAAATATGAGTGCTTTCCCCGTAGCGAACCTAAGGGTATTCTTATCTACTTCTCCCCTCCCACGCGTGGGAGCTAAATACCGACTCTCGTTGAAGGCCACATCGATGGGTATTTATTTGGTCACTTGCTCCTGTGGCCGTAAAACGAGGCACCCGGAAAATTGGATAAGTTAACACATATCTGTCTGGATAGGCAAACGTGAAACTAGATTGATCTCGAGTTCTTTTCTCGCCCATCTAGTCCATACTAATCACCGAGTCGATCCCAAAGAAGCCTTTCAGGTTGTTTACCGCCCACCAGCCCACTTCTTTAAAGGCCTCTGCCAGCGGGCGCTAGCACCCAACCGAGGCAGTGGCTATACGGCTAGCGAAACCAGCGCTGTGCTGTCAGAAGATGCTAAGGCAGGCGCTCTCTCTTCCGCGACCAACGAAGACTTCGGGTGTAGTTCACACGCCGTCCCCACCCCCTGATAAAAGTTGTTTACTTCGCGCATTTGACAGCGATGTTCACTCCCTGTACTCATCCTGCGAACATCGCTCACACCTTAATCTACCTCCCCCCCCCTTTCCCCAGTCCCAACGACGTCAACGCGCCGACCTCGCCAAGCAGACGGCATGGCAACAATCGATCTCAAAAAATTGATGCCTAGAGACCCTGACACCCCCTCATGTTTTCAGTACCCTTGTAATTGTACAGGCCCGATGAAGAATTACCGAAAACACGTGTTCGCCAACTTGAATTTTCAAGATACACATGGGAATATTAACAGAACTGAATTATTAAGGTCTGCCAAAATCCCTATTAAGTAATTTTAAGGTTCGTCTGTTGCTCGCCCTAATATTCATTACAAGCGTAAAAAATAATAGGAAATTGACATTTTACCATAACCGATGCTCAAAATGTCTTCGGTGGTTTGGAGAACGCAGTGTAAACTGCCCACAGTAAATAGACCACAATCTTAAACGAAATTCTGCCTCAACCGCTCCACAGTTTTGGCATGGCCTAGTTAAGTCTGCATTTCGGATGGCTCCAAAAGAAGAAATCAAGCGGGGTACGATCGGGAGTTCTAGGTGGCAACTGAGCACGTGCTCCCTGGCCGATCATTCGAACTGTGAAGACTTCGTTGACGTAATCGTGTACGGTATAGGCACAGCATGGAGGGGGCCGGTCCTGCTGAAAGTAACCATGGCCCAGTACTCCAAGAGTTTCCACAGTAGGGACCAATGGTTGTTGGAAGGATTGATAGCGGTCCGGAATTGCCTCTGCGGTGGCCCGCTTAATCGAACCACACTTCCGAAGTCGAACAGCACGAACTGACCGAAAACGAATTTTTATGCTATTCTGAGGTGGGTACTTTCGAAGGTGCAGCACTTGTGGACAAACTGCCGAATACCTCCTTTGCACTTTGTCCTACTTTCGCACAGCATCTTAATCACTCACGTTACAATTTGAATCGCATGATCCGTCACTTCTCCGTAAACAGACAACGGTGTTTGTTTTCAAACATTTTGGAGAAGCGTGCGGTAATTGCATCACATCGGAAGTTATAGGAAAACACGACAATAACCTTTTGCTGTCGTTCTTAGGGTAGTGTTAGGTGATCACTGATCTTTAAGTCCTGACTCCATATTCAGCTGGAGACCCTTTCACTGGATAGCACCTTCTACTTTTCCCGAATAAAGCATTCGATGAAATAAAATAAAGAAAGTACGGCGATGGGCTATTTGGCAAGCATATATGTGTACGAATTTCCATAGTCCCGCGCCTAGCACGTCCTACTATAAGATTTAACTGCGCCTTAAATCAGCTTAGTTTTTGCCATAAGTGAGAGTGCACTGAAAACGAGACAATAGGTACCGTCATGGGTCTTTAGCCTAGTTCAACGGATGCGAGATTGTGATGTTAAACAAATTACCACCCGGGGATTTTAGCTGGAACTAGTCAACGTCCTGTAAACCGGTAACCGTTTAGAGCTGGATTAAAGGTAGGTGATGTAGTGAAGGTTTCAGACAGCACAGTTGAAAACTGACAGAACATTCTGACCAGGTGAACTGAGGTCACCAAGCGATGCTTATGCACCGGCGAGTGCAGTGTGCCCTGCCCTAGCTCTCGGCCTCTCCAAAAGCTGGATCAAGTCTACGTAAAGTGTGCAATTGCAAACGAGCACTCGGACTCCTGTCATGCGGTCAAGTCGGTTGTTTGTGTCTGGATGCACACGCACCAGACAAGGAATCAAACTGTACCTTTGCTAATCGTTTTAATCTCCTCGGAAATGCATGTCTGAACTTCGAGCAAATTCCACGGTACAAAATTTCTCAGGTTCAGCCCGACAGTTAGAAGGGATACTTGAACCCAAATCCATATCAGTCACAGCGGAATAGCCGCGTAATAGTAACATTCTGCTGACAGGCATTCCGTAGCTTATAAATATTGATTGGCTTACCATACTTTCAGCACGGATGCTAACTTTTTCCCGACGATCAGTGGTTTTGTCTCAGTCCGTAGCCTATCACGATCGTCATAGTTTTGACGATGTTCACCGTGTGCTCCACACCATGGTGGTACAGGGACGGTGACTTGAGCTGGATTATAATGTGAGCAGACTTGCGATGCATCTACCTCACTATCTGTTCGACTCCCCACCCGGACCCGGTGTCAAGACAGAGACAAGAAGGCCGGAGATGGGAGAGGGCGCTTGCCCACGCAATGTGGTCAATCCTAAACAAGGACACAACCACAGGGGTGGCTCGGATCCCAACTGAGTGGGAGTGACATAAAGGCCACATTAAGAAGGAGCCATTGCAGTCTGACTCTCAGTCCGGAGGACCGAATTATCCTGTCAGCTGGCAGCCTTCCAAGTCACGGAGCTTAGTGCAACGTAGTAGCTGCAAGCGCGTCAGATTGGTTATAGTGAGGAAAATGCGCTGAGCCGTCGACATCACTCTCTACCCCATCCCCAGAATCAGACCATCTCTGAGCCGGTTAGTTGTCTGATGCGGGAGTGGGCACAGTGTCTGACAGGCCTGGCGAACCTGTCTTTGCGTGCCATAGCACGAGCTGGACCCCTTGAAACTCACACCAGGATTACCAAAATCAGGATTACCTGGAGTCAGTGGACTGGGGGTCCGAAGGCGTGGGCTCAGTGGACTATAGAACAGTGCAGTAGAGGTTATATACGGACCTTTTGTTATTATTACACAGAACGGTCTTCTGGACCTCTGATTTAGTTTTTTTTTTTGCAAATGGAAGCTAAAACAATTGTTCTCATTGCACTTTTTCCCGTGCTCAAATTCCAGCCTAAGCTGCCAGCCGGGAATTGGGATATGGCTGACTGAGGAGGCAAAGAAGTCAGAAACGGTCATTCGCTCCCCAAGGTCTAAGGTTAATTTTCTCGGTTTTTTAGTTGAGTATGAGGGACATGGACGTGGAGATTCAGAGCAAAAAGTAAAGGCTCGGGCCCGCCCTGCAATCAGCATAGAGAGGGAAGCATCAAGCTGCGTTTACTGAATTAGCCATTGTAAATGTTGAACCGTTGGTCCTGAAGGGGGGGCACCATGCGCCCCACAACACGATGGCGCAGGGACGATGAATTGAGCATGAATTAGTTAATAATGATAGTTGACTTGTGTAGCATCTGCCACACGCTCTCCTCTTCTCTCCCCTGGCCCGGTGTCATGACGTTGTCAAGAGGACCAGAGGCGGGAGATGGCACATGTGGCTGACGCAGTGGGAACCGGGACGTAGGCACGCCATCCCATACCTCCCTCACAGGTGCGACAGTTTTTATGGGTGCGCTCCCCCAGTAACGCCCGCAGAGCCCAGATCTAGCTCCCATGTTGGTCTAGCGCATCTAACACTTGGCCCGTTTAGGGGGCCTGCCAGTTTGCATAAAGCTGTGCAAAATAGATGAACTTCATATTATTCGGTTTCATAGGATGATCCGCTGGCACCTTAAACTACCCTCGCAAATTTTATTCCGTGCATGTATTCTGTTCAAACGTAAATCGCGTAATTTTTCGCATCGGTCTCCTCCCTACCAAAAAAAAGTTTCGCTGCGATTTTCTGCCTTCCAAGTATTCAACGTAACTTTGCGCGTATTCCACTATGGTAGCAGGCCCTTTTGGTGATTTTTGCAACCTACTACCAATTTCACTAGGTATCAGAAGCTGCCTAGAAGTAATACGGCTACTTGGCAGTTTGCCGTATTGACTGTGAAACTAGAGCACAAAGACATCTTGGGGCAGTAGCCTAAGAAGACAACAGCGATGGCATGAGTTTGGCATTCAAACGTTTTTACCACAACGCCATAATTCTTTTCACATGGCAACCATTTTCCAAGAGCAGCTGTAGTTATGTAGGAGCCCGACCACAGTATCGGGAAAACTCCTAGTGTCCTCCTAGAAAGCCTGTTCAGCTTCAAAAGAAATAGCGCTCTTCCATACTATCGCTTACTAGCTTTTAAGAGGAAGAAAATAGCGGCCTCCGAATGGCTATGTAGTTTTCTTGTGACAGTGCGAAATTGTTTTCTGATATTTTCACTCAGTAAACTAGGCGTGAAAGTTAAGGGCCAATACACTGTTGCCATTGGTATTCGAAATCGTTAGTGTGCCTGAGCTTAGCAATGTTTAATTCTTTCTTTCTTTCTTTAATTTTTTTCTTTTTTCTTCTTCTTCTTATTCTTCTTCTTCTTCTGTTCTTATTATATATTCAGCTGGAATGCGAAAATTACCCTTAACTGGGCGGGTTGTCTGGCTGGGATTCTGCTCCCTATGTGTCAAAGCATGTAGTCATCTCGCATCTCAGCAAAACCAGACTTCATACACACGCGGATGCACTAACAAATCGCAAGACTACTGTCCTCACAGGGGAAATTATGCCTGTTCCTGAGGTGTTGTGATAATTTCCAGCATTTAAATTAAAGTGTAATTAAGAAAGATTGCGTTTTTACTGTTTCCAACCGCTTCCGTGGCTACTGCTCATTCAAGACGACTGAATATTAAAATGCACTCCGTGAGTGACCAAGAATTTTGTCTAACCTAAGTCTTTGGTCTTTATCCTCCCTCAAACCAGATTATGCAAATTATTCTACTAGGACACGAAATAGACCTTGCGTGTATATTGTAAAGTTTATGAGTCAGCTACCTGTGAGCTTTAACTGATATCGATGCCATTTAGTGCGTCCCATCCCGTTCTATACTCAGTGCGCAAAAGGCGGACACTTACTAGGTTGGGTAGCGGAATCTCTTGGTCCGCAAAGGCAGAGGGGCGAAATCCTACACCACCAGAATTTCGGCTGGGGAAATTAAAAGCGAAGAGGCGAGTTCCAGGACGTAGTCACGAAGAAGGAGCCACGACCACTGACTCTGGATTTGGCTCTGATGACGGATTAGAGTGAGAATTAGAAACGTCAGGCTAACAAAGCTTTTGTCCCAGTGATTGTGTCTCCTTCTTCGCAGGTGGAGGAAGTTCCGCCGACACTTAGCAGCCAACCCCTTTCCCCTTTTTCACAATATCAATGACTGGCCTACATCGCCCCTTATGTAAACCCATGCAGATTGTTCTATTGGGCAGAACAATAAGTCAGTAAAAATACCAACGCATGTACCAGAAAGCCCTTTCCTAGGACTGCCTTCAGAGTTGACCGATGTGTTTACCAATCGAGTTTTCACACCTTCGTGTGCATGACCTGTTTGTTTAGAAAATACCTGTTGAGTCTGTCCTGCTTTCGAGAAGTGGTTCCATGCAGGAATACCACGTCACAACGTCGATCTAGGCACGCTAGGCAGCCCCGATTCGGTCCTAAAAATAAATAACCAGGGCTGTGAAGCCATCGATCGTACCAACAATAGGCACGCCCGGGTATGTCTGGGTGCGGACGTGGGAACTCGTCAGCGGATAAAACGCGTAGCGCCAAAATTGTCAAGGCTGCCTTCTGATTGGCTGGTACAGCGGCCCACTAGCGAGGCTCTAAGGCAAATAAATAGCCACGGTCGGTAGTGAGTGGAAGTTGGCACACTATAAACGCACCAGACAGCACAGGACAAGTCAGCTTGCTGCCTGCGGAGTATACAAATTTGCAAAGTTTAGACGATTCTACCTCAAAAAACCTCTAAATCCGCTTCAGTTGACTAGCTCTCGGGTCGCAAAAAAGCCGTCAGTTAGTCTTGTCTACAAACTGCTCCTCAAAGAATGTCATACTTCAGTGACGAGTACCCTCTACAGCAGAGCTGTTACCGGTTGGAAGATTTACGCAAAGCTAACTTCGCACCGGATTTAACCATAGAGGTGGGCTCTGTGCTATTTGAAGCATCCTTATAGGAGATGCTAGGTACTCAATGGGCAGAAGGTATATGCCCATCGAATCATCCTGGCAGCCAGGATCCCAGCACTACAGGAGAGCCTGGCTAATCCCGATGCTAGTCTCTCCTGGTCCTCCTATTCGCAGAGGTGGGTCAGCTTAATTTTGATTACCGGTTTCCGTCGTCTCTTTATGTAGTGCTGTGGAGGCCCTACTGGAGTATGTTTACACGGGGAGGGCCAGCATCTCCCAGGAAAACGCACAAAACCTCCTCCAAATGGCAAAATTTCTTCACATGGACACATTGGAAGACTGGTGCATTCAGTTCCTGGTCGAAAGGTTTGTACCATGGCTCAGCAGTTTCGATTGAAACAGTTCCGTTTTGAATACCTCTACTTATTCAATCCATCTTTGGATAGAGCAAAATTATGCAATCCAGCTTCTTTAAATGTAGTTTTTTTTGCATTCTATAAGTTGAAAGAATTTGTGAAAACAATGCGCCCCATTCACAAACTTGACCTGCAGGTCCGGACGTGAACCATTTTTGCTGGTTCTAGAGCTGTTGCGTTCTGTTCAGATGGCCACCAGCCAACGTGTTCGTTAAAGTAGCACACGGTCTGCACTGCATGATGGTGTGTTGTTGTTGTTAATAATGGAATCAAGGTCTGTGTGGTGAGCAGTTATCATAATATAATCAAATGCAAGTCCTCTTGTGACTAGAGTTTCTGTATAAAGGCGAAAGGCACAACTTACCAACAGGCGTGACATGAAACTTAGAATTTTGATTACAAATAAACTCAGCTTGAACTCAAACTACAAGTGATTAGGATAGTTCGAAAAGGAACCATCAGCCCATGAGATACTCTTCTGCATTGGTAACCTTTTCGAATATATATTTTTTTCTAGCCGCCATCCGTCGTCCCTCCGAAAAAAAGGTTATGAATAAAGCAATATGTTGCTTTTCATGTCAAGCCCTAGAAATCCGCACCACTAAAGATCCGATTCCCTCGCGCGACCAAATCTCCGTTACTTTTATCAAGGCGTTTTTCCCCTACCTCCACCCATTGATCGTCTGAGCGAACTGCCAATGCGCGAAGACAATAATAATGGCTCTTATTTTGAAATTGGTTGATGGGCATCGTCAAGGTAAATCCGGAAAGCCCAGGGTTCAAGCCCTTGCAGCCTTGTGAGCAAGATTACGTTCTATTCATTATGTCACGGATAAGAACTGTTTCAGTGCTCGCAGACACCACCCAACAAGAGTTGGATTACGGAAGCCGTGGAATGGAATTTTGCGGGATGGGGCACGCGATCAGTCGAATGAAAGCCATTCGGCTGATCGGGTCGAAGCTGAGAGAGGAAGAGAGAGTTTTGTCGTTCATGAAGTACACACATTCGTTATTTTTGAGTCTGTTATTTCGAAACAGAATTCAAAGTAGCCTTCGGTATGAATGTCACAAAGCTGATCTGGTAGAAACCGTCATAAGTCAGAACTACATAGCCAAGATCTTGTATTTGAGATGGGAGTCAAGACGAGCAGCATTTAATAAGCTGCACATGATGCGCTTCTAACTAAAATTATTAAACTTGGAACAGTCAACACCGAGGCAGTTAGTGCAAGTGTTTCATGTAGCATTTAGAGAGCTAGTTTTAACTGCATATTGCGTCCACGCAAGCATGTTCTGTTTAACTGAATCATCCGAGTCACTCGCTCCCGACCGGTACATATAGCAAAAAGTTTTCATTTCTAAAAATCGTTGTCTTTAGTGGTGGCTTGCGCGTAAACAGACCGCCTGCTGAAAGGAAAGGCCACATTTGCCATTCGGTGCAATGATTCACTTGACAAAAAAATTTCTAAGTTGAACTTCAAACGATATCCTCAGCCCTCCGTCGTCCTCAGTATCAGTATCCTCAGTATCATACATCTGCCTCCATTTCAGCATAAATTTGGCCTGTTTGTCGAGTCTCTGGCTGTTGTCCCAGGACACGGCCAGTGATATTATGCAAGACACCTGTCTCTCAGTCATGCGACGTATCTTCGACGACTTTGTGTCCACTGACCTCTTTGCCTCACTATCGGCAGAGGCCCTTCTCCAACTCATCGACAACGACGATCTGCGTGTGTCAAAGGAGGAGGCCGTCCTGCAAGCCGTCCTTAGCTGGGTGACGAGGGATCAGGAGGAGACGTCCAAAGGGGAACAAAAGACGCGAGTTGATAACCTGCATCAACTGTTGCCCGCTATACGTTGGACTGAAATTCCAGACGAGAGTCGAAAAAAACTCTGTGGCAATCCATTCATACAAGCCAACCCAAAATGTCTGTAAGTTCTTTCTGAACCTGTTAATCGTTATCCGAAGAGCTTTGTCGCAGTTCAGAAGGAGAAGATGTGCTCGATGGGACAAGAATTTTATTGGTCAAAATTTTCGGATTCTCACTCGAGCCCATCATCAGAGAGAGTAGCAGATAAGGGTGAGCGAGTTACAACGTGAGCAGTATTTATTGTACATATTGGCCATGCGATCACATGCGTACTAAAATTAACAGCTCTCGTGATCACTACCGGGGTAGTAGTTGATGCGATGATAGCTTGGCTGCCAGCGTCCAAGTCGGTAATGGCCGTGATTTCACAATCGATGTTGGATGTGGGTGCAGTTCTCAGGCCCGCAATCCATTAACAAGTGCAATGAACTCCCGTTCCCATATTCCGTGTTGAGGCATCGCTTCAGGAGGGTAATGTGTCAAGTAGAGAAGACGTGGGTGAACAACCCATCCAATAACAGTGAGCCAAATTGCCGGGTCATTATCATGCCTATATCCGACATGGCTGATGAAATCACGGCCATTAACGACTTGGACGCTGACAACCAAGCTATCATTGCATCAATAACGACCCAAGTAGTGATCGCGAGAGCGGTTAACTGTAGCAATCAGGTGATCGCGTGGCCACTACGTACTATAAATACTGCTCACTTTGTGGTTCCCTTATTTGCTACCGTCTCTGGTGATGGGTTCGAGTGATAATCCGAAACGTAGGGTCAATAAACTTCTTTTTTACACCGATTGCATCTTCATCTGAACTGCTTCCTGGAACTCGCCTGTTTGTCCCCAGTTATTGTCCTTTTGCTTGGTTCAGAACGTTAGTTCTACGTTATCTGGCTCTAATACCTCGTTTTAGTTACCAGCATAAGTGTCTGAGCTTAATATTTATTAAACTTCACTATTTCCTCAATGCAGCGGGCCCTAAGGTTAGTTCACGATTTTCTAGCAAAAAATTTACAAATACGTCGACTGCTTACGCTAGTTAGACAGACTGAGTAAGAGGCAAAAAATTATTCGAATAAGTAACGAGATTACTAAAATAGCAATGAGAGCTTATAAAATGCATAAGCCTACGATAGTGTGAACCTCAAAGGGTCCGTTTTGCCCATCTTCTCTGGGAGTGCCGATAGTGGCATCCACATTGAAGAGTCACATCGGCACGCACTCATTACTCCCCTTCCCATGGTGCCTCAGCGTGATATGACTCTGAGCATGCCATTCAACCCCAGCAAACGATTTTTCAGCGACCCTTTCTGTTATTTTCCTTTTAAATTATTTTTTTTTTGACTCTCTCAATTGGCTTTGATAGATTTTCTAGGTTCCCGGGACATAAGTAGTGCTATCAGGAGGACACCCCTATACCTGCTACAAGAGTAATAGGGGAGGGACGCTGGTAATATGCATCAACTTTTCTCCACCAGGAGAACGATTTAGTTGTGATATGAAACACGCTTCTCTGCAGTCTTAAGCATCAGAATCCATAAAAACAAAGCATGTGTCAAAAGATAGAAGTAGTTGTGTTAGCACCACCAGTTTAACTAAATGGAGAGCAAGTCATCAGTCAGAAGTTCCAGTGAACGCCGGTTAGGATCCGCAGTCGCTTAAGACAGGTCAGTTGCATGCTGGCGCCGATGTCAGCTTTCGATTTCCCTTTTTTATGAGCCGCAGTTATCAACTACTCCGTTTTCACCAAAATATTATGTACTTTTGCACGCTGGAGCCATGGTTTGACCTGCTTTCAAGGGAGGAACAAGATAAGCAAACAAAAACCCCTGCTCGACAGTGATTATCTGCGTCAAAACAGCATCACCATTGTAAGAAATTACATGCTCGTTCGTAAATACAGCTGTAATTACGATATTGTGGGATTTGGACTAAGGTCTAACGGTTTTATAATACGGACAGCTATGAATGACTGATGAAAATGCCCGGGTAACAACTTTGCCAAACTTAAATTCTCCTAATTTTGTCCTGAGCTGATTTCTACCAAACCATGCTGACTTCGTCTTGTAAAACAAGAATGACCTAAACTTGAGTTTCTGCATTCAGCAATAGTTGCTGCTGTGTTGTTTTTTCCATAGGGGCACATTCTCTACGGATAGTGGCTTTCCGACTGATCTCGAGGATTTTTTACTTCTTTACTTGAGCTCTTGTAGCATTGTAGCCGCTCGAAAAAACCAAGTAGTTTTTTTGTCTCATGTGAAAATGTCGACGCCAGTTAATCGTGTCGATAGGGAAAAAGGTCGAAATCCACCGCCTCCAACCACTCTAGGGGTTTTCGAATGCCTACACATAAGTTTCTGAATTCTGAATTTTTGTTTGTAGTACCATTAAAAAGTAGTGATGGCCAGAGACCCGGTAACGTGTTTTTCATCCGGGAAAATGTTCCTTGGGGGCTCAGTCAATCCAACCCAACTCCTTTATAAGCCGATGACATCCTTCAAAAAACGGTTATGCTTCCGTTTCTCTTTGTGCTCTCTCAGATGCGTAACGCTTTGGAATTTGCTGCGAACGTTCCCACATTAAGCTTTAAAAATCAATATGGCAAGCACATTTTTTCAGTAATTCATTATCAGGTCTAAAGAGCTACATAGATAAGGAAAATATGAGAGGCTAGTGGAGTATATAAGTGCCTTTTGGTTAGCTCTCGTCGTTTCCACGCGACCTGCATGGCGAGGTCAACGTGTTGTGGTCATTGGGACGGGGGAGGGGGAGAAAAGATAGTGTCAGCGATGTTTGGAGGTCGAGTGCGGGGAGTGAGCCCCTGTCATCAGGGGGTTGAGGCGGCGGTGATAATCACTTAAAGTCGGCATCGGTCACGCAAGACAAAGCGCCTGCAATAGAGTCTTTTGACAACGCAGTGCTGTATTCGCTAGCCGCATAGCCATCGCTTCAGCTATTGCTAGCATCCGCTAGCGAAGGCCTTTAGGGAGGTTAGCGGGTGTCCGGTAGAAAACACGAAAAACCACTTTGGGATCGACTCGATGATTAGTATCGACTAGATGTGCGAGAATAGAACTCGAAATCGATCTACCTAGCCAGGCAGGTAGGTGTTTATGTACCCTCATTTTCAGGCTCCTAGTTTTACGGCCAATGTATTCGGCGTAACAGGAGCAAATGAATGGGTAAATACGCATCGATGTGGCCTTCAACGACAATCGGTCTTTACCTCCCAGGCGTAGGAGGGAGAGTGTGTGAAGAATACGCGTAGGTTCGTCGCGGGGAAGGCGTTCGTGATCGATACCTTCAGAAGATGCCTTACTAGTTGGCTTCTTGCGTCCCCCAGAAAAGGCAGTCTATAAATGCGTCTTTCTTTTCTGAAATAGTGGTGTTGGTTTTGCGGCGCACTCACCAATATTTTAGACGAGAAATTTTGCTGGGAAGCCGTTTTCGCGAAGCGTCTTCCGCAGCGGCTGGAAATCTGCTTCAGGAGAGCAGATGCACCGCACTCAAACCTCCAATCCCTTGACCAAATGTCATTTATATTTAAGGAAGCGAAACTTTGAAAATTAATGCATTTCGCCCACCCGGTTTTCTTTTAGCATACCATACACGGGATAGATCGATCCAATTGATTACGCAGAAAAATACAGTTGAACGCAATTTCGGTATCCACCCCCAACTCTTTAGAAAACTTGAGCGAAGGATGCGTACTGTTAAATTTCCGGACCAGGGCGTCGGTATCGGTGGTATGATCTGTCAGGCAGAAGATGTCATACACCGTAGAAGTCGAGGTCATTTATGGTATCCTCGATCCTTTGGAAATTAATAATTTTATTTGCATCCCCTGTTTAAAAATCAAGACCTGGTTAGCCAGCCGTCTGCGCTGGCCCCTATCCTTACGCAAAGAGCTCCATTGACACAATTTCAAATATTATCTGTTTGACAGGGCCTTTTTGGAAACTGTTAACGCTTGGATCGATAAGCATACGGAATTTGGCGATGAAGCATGTCCTTTCACTCCATATCCACGAAGTAAAGGCGAAGAACTGTGCCTCGTCGTCGGACCCCGAAAAACGCTGGATGAGCCCTTATGGACCATCGAGGCCTACAACCCCGTCTCTGGCCAGAGTCAGGTTGTGGGCAGCATGAAACATCGTTTCGACTCGGCCATTGTCGAACAAAGCGGTGAGAAATTCAGTAGTTAACTCCAATCGGTCTGACTGGTGTGCAAACCACCTGTCAGAGTTTGGAGCACCTGTAGAACATACATAACATTGTCAAATGCCCCTACGCTGTGTGTCTAGTTTTTTTACGTTGCTTTATCCCTATGTTTTTCGTCCAAGGCTCCCTGTACGTGATTGGTGGATGGGATGAACACTCGCGTTGTCGTTCTGTGGAGGTCTTCAATCCCATGACCGCAACCTTTGCGTCTGCTGCGCCCATGAATTTCGAGCGAAGCTGTCACGGCGCCGCTGCCGTGGGCCACAATAAGATTGTGGTTTGCGGCGGTGAGAATGAAGTTGGTCCGGTGCGCTCATGTGAACTGCTGAATACGAGTCTTGGCACGTAGGTTCTTTTTACTACTTATGTCGCTGATAGTCATCTTGAAGACCTTAAAATAGTAGCTCACTATGAAGGATGTACGCATACCCTTCCTTCATCCTAGAGGGACTATTTGATTAAGCGCTTTGGTTTGATGTACCAATTATCTCCAGGGCGAATTAATTTGTTTCGTTTCCTGTTCTGTCATTTCTGCCCTCACGTAGGTGGACCCCGATTCCGGATATGAGACGTGGCGTCCAGCGGCATTGTGTTACCGCGCTGGCTGACGGTCGTGTTTTTGTCATTGGTGGAAGTACTGAGACAATGGATCACGCCGCCGACGTTGTGTACTGCAACCTTGCGGTAAAGACAGACCTCGGATCTATGAACTCTAACGACTTCTGGATGGAGGCCGCACCTCTGTACGTGGCACGTCACAGTCACGCCGCAGCCGTGGTTAGCGACCGCATTGTGGTGGTTGGTGGCTTTGACCTTGTCAGCGGCTACACCAACACAGTGGAGATGTTCACCCCACCCTCTCGACCCGGCGACTTAGGCCAATGGACGAAACTAAGCCCTTTCAGTCCTGGTCAGAATGCTCCGTCGCTGACCGTGTGCTCCAGTCATCCGATCGCTTTGGTAAAGATTTCTGATTAGCGTGGATCTATGTAGTGGTAGAGCACGGGAATATGGACTCCACCACCTTACAGGTAGCTTTGTGCTACATTTTAGGGGGGAGGGGGGTAGGGTTATGGCAATTATTGTTAGGGTCAGGGGGTACTGTTAGCGTTAAGGTGAGGGCACGTGAATTTACCACAAGGTCATGTGCAGTACGGGGGTCCATATTCCAGTGTCCAATCCATATAAGTACTTGCCTCAGTCCTGTGGTTGAAAGATGTCTCGACATGTAATTTGTATTACTGACAACCTCACGAGGGGTTATTCCTGAACGGTCGGCTCAGCAAAGCTGACGCCGTCTGTGCCCGTTTTGAGAGATTATGGAAAACAGGCTGAACTCGGAGCGATGTTGTGTTATCGATGAATTATTATCTGATAAAATTTATGTTCAAGAGTCTTTTAGTCGTTTTCCCTTTGTCTTTTACAAAGTAAAACACATACAACACTACATACGAGCGTACTGATTAACTGCAGAGGGCAGGTGTCTAACGTGTGGTCAAACTCATTGCTAGACTATCGTTCAGTAAAAGGATTTTTGAGGTCTAGTCGGTAAACCCGTGTTTTCGATAATTATTCATTGGACCTGTACAGTTACAAGGGAAATGAAAATATGCGGGGTTGACAGGGTGCATAGGCGTCTGTTTGTTAATATATATACCGTTCCCACGCCACCCGCATGGCGAGGTCGACGTGTGTGCTAGATGCGGCGCATGTATACTATCAGTTTAAACTAATTCACACGCGAGCCACTGTCCCTGCACCCACCATACTGATGGAAATCGTCCTTCGCGACGATCGAACTGAATTTCGCTACTTCAGAACGACTCTAAACTCGACGTGTCCGCTCAAGTTGCAACATAACTTCCGCTCTTCCCGCCTCGGGAATCCGTACAAGCAACTCTGCGATATTATTATCCCGATTGCGATGTGATTAGACGCACCTGGCACTTCGAGGCCTATTCAGTATCAAGAAACATGTCGCGCAGCCGCTATTCCTTTCCCTCGTCATAGCTCTCGGGATTTGGTTCTATTTCACCCACCCCCGTAACAACTTGTAGGTAGTTGTGATCTAGCCATATAGTTGACTTCGTATTCCATCAGTCGAAACTACTTGACAGCCAAATTACGTACCTTATATAACGCATACTGACACAAACCGACTAAATTGCACCTTTTTCGCTCAAATATGTTTCTTTATTATTCGTCCCTGGTGTTGGGTTTCGCAATTAAATTATTCTGTTTTTTAATATCACTAGGTGAAGGGGGCAAGGCTTTCGTCTTGGGGCCAAGGCAAGCGGTCAAGCTGTCTGTCTGTAGTCAGATAAGAGCAGAACGACAGCAGGTAAGTCCTCCTCCGCATACCAGTTCAATATCTTCTTTCAACTACTCAGACTTTTTTTATCATCGGTTCTTCCTGCTGACCCTCGAGTTGGAGTTTTCTTTCTAATTACATGAGATCCCGATCATCTATGAACTTCAGGAAATCCAAATTAGCCGGGATTAGTGTTTATCCTCTTGATTTGAACTGCGTTTCCTAGAGCAAGAGGTGGTGTCAGGCGTTCGTGTTTTCAACATCGGAGCAAATGCCGCCTCCAGTCTTTCTTAGGAGCCGTTTTTCAAATCGGTTGACTGGAGTGGATCGTTCGCATGTGTAGTTAAATACTAACGAAGGCTCTATCTGACTGAGCGGCACATGCTGAAATTTAACAGACGCTGTATATATTCGCGTATTTGCCATGGCTTCGCGGTCCGACAGGCGACCGCATGCTCCGGAACTCTGTGGCTGGGGTCAGGAGCCCTGCAGTTCTACGTGTTCCCGCGGTCACTTTTGGGTTCATCAGTCCATGTGACATCAATGACAAGACCTCACCCCTCCCCCCCCCGCGGTCGCTCGGCCTGCCTCTTGAGTAGTTCGTCCCCCGAAAGTGACATGTGCCCTTGCTGTTCCCCCCGGGAGCCGTTGTGACCTGCGCGTGCAATGGCTCTTTTTTTGTTATGTTGCCCTTATGGCATTCTCATCCATGCGAGCTCCCGACCATCCTCGTAGAAGTACGGTACACGTAGTGTTCGGCACACGTAGACGGGCAGCTTAGCTTTGTTAGTCGCCGCGAGCGCGCGTACCTCCGGTCGTCTTTAAATTGACTTGCTATTGAACCAAGGTGAGGGAGGAAAAAGAGAAAGAGAGAGTGCAGTAGATGCTTCACAAGTCTACTATAACTGCAAACTAATTCACGTGTAAGCTACCGCTGCTGCGCTCACTCCATGGGGCACGCGCTCGTTAATCATGGTCGAGCTGTCAGCAAGGGAGACTTTCGCGACATCTGCCGTAATTTCTATTGCACAGCTACCCCATTTCAGTGACTAGAAAAAGAGAAGACGATTAGAGAACCTGTAGGTCAGTCCTTGGCCCTATTCTTACTGTATCTGGAGCTTTCGAACTGGTGATACTGTCCCGGCAGCTTAAGCCATAGGGGAGACCTTAGCGCTATGATCTTCAGGCCCGGTTCCGAATAGTAAGAGAAGAAATGGGACGTCAGTTGGGAAGATTAGTATTTTTTATAGAAAGACTGAAGATGAGGTTGAAATGAGTTGACAGCCGGTCGAGGGAACACGTCCGACGCCGCAAGAACTGGTATTCCGAGGGCGAGCTGGGGATTCGTCAGAGCGCCTTGAACGTGACCACGCCTGAATGGGCCTTGACGATGATTGGCAGGATTGGACAACCGTGATTGACTGAGAACCAAACTGCCGCTGATACGTTCGAGCTACTACTCGCGAAAGGCCCAACTGTAGTGGCCCGACCCCGTGCGCATGTTGCAATGCTGAACCTCTCGCGACTACTTGCACGTGCGCACCAGTGATGGCCAATCCTAATTGTCCAAACTGGCCAATGAACTTCAAGGGTGACTCACACATGACCTCCCCACTGCCTTGCACTTGGGACGTCGCACCCGCAGCGCCGGACGTGCCCTCGCCCGGCAGCCATCTTCTTCCAACTCTTTCTCCGATAGTTCCTTACAGAATACACTATCCTTCCAACTGGCGTCCCACTTCATCTCATATGGAACCAGGCCCGAAGGTCGCTGCGGCTAGGGTCTCCCTGATAACTCAAGCTGCTGCGATACAACACTGCAACAGGCGCCCGGAGTCGGGCCACTACAATACTCGACGCCCGACTTACGGAACTTTTTCAAAATTATAAATTGCGCTGTAACCTCAGAAGCATATTGGCCTTGTCGAGTGACCGACTTTGGACAAATTTGACATGGCCTCTCTGGTGGCCTTTTCCTTCCTATAGTAGGAAGACTTTTGGCCTACCTGGGGGCCATTGGTTCCTTCTCTTAACGTATATTTACGCTTACGCCTTTTTCATATTTGTGGCCCGGTTTGGTGATGAAACGCCTACATCTTTAGGTTCTTCATCACATCAGGCCTTAGCCGAGCACAATCCCACTGTAACCGTCATTCCTTCAGTGAGAAGGAATGATAACTGAAATAGGCGTCTTTTGTGCTAAAGACAAAGTTTATGGTGAAAAGAATGGGAAAAATGCCTTCCTACAACCGATTGAGGCAATTTATGATGTTTAAATGTTAAATGCTCATGGTTCCCAGGCATAGAGGTCAGATAAAAGATTCTTCTAGGGATTTTGGTTTGGGAGAGATGTACTTTGCCTCCAACCATATAGCGTTGATCCCTTCGTGACAGAATTCGACAGGCAAATATATGGATACCGAAATAATAAGTTCCGAGGATAAAGGTTAACTGCCAAATGATGAGCCCTACTCCTGTCTCTATTGCGGCTGTGATAAAATTAATGAGTTAAAATAGAGCTAGTACTCACAGTCTACATAGAACACATCAAATCTAACAGATCTTGGATGCTGTTCAACACACTGACTTGTTTCTAATTTTTGTGTTCTAATTACACTGGGATTGCTTTTGTGTGTGTAATTCTGCAACCATTGTGCATGTGAGCTTTCAGAGCGGATAAACTTCATGACACTACAAAACGGACGCCAACTGGATTGTTAACTCTGTTGGTCACCTTGCAACGGTCTCGGCTTTGTTCGGTGTGAGTAGTAAGTGACAAGCAGGCCGGTGGCAGTTCTTGGAAATTGTCCTAAACCCTAACAGCAGCTGTCGCAATGGTATGCGCCTGCAAATTAAAGTCTAACTTCTGGTGGTTACTCATTCCGACCGACTGGAAGTCTCCATGGGCCAAAAAGGAAGCCAATAATTGGTCAGATATTACTTTATGGTCCCCAAAACAGGACATGGGAACAGGAACCACCCGCCATGCAGGTGTTTTTGCGCCAAATTCCAGTGGAACTAAGGTTAGATTTGTGGTTTGTATGAGGATTAAGGCCAGTGTTAGTGTTACCTGTAGGACTGGGGTTTAGGGTTGAGATTAGGGTTTTAGTTTAGGTCTATGGTAGGCCTAGTGTCAGGGTTAGGACACGGGAATATTTACCCTTCCTGAAATTATACGCAGGTCCACCTTCCTTACCTAGGCGGAGCGTTCGTATTCTCCTGTCCTATTAGGGGCCGGATAAGTAATCCTTATCAAGATTTGATTGTTGCGCGACCCTCGTATCAACACAGCGGTTTACCTGACAGGGGCCTTCCGGTACCTCAAAAGCCTGGTAGTTCAAGAACCTAAGTACTGCAACCAGTTAAACGTGTAGGAACTGGCTATTTTTCGATGCTAACGATATGTCGATGCTATAGTTTCTAGCGTAGACAACTAATGTTTGCACCAAACCAATTGATTTTCAAGACTTATTAAAATACAGAGAGCTTATTACGGCATGCCCTCATTTCGTGGGTTCTGTAATGTCTGCTTGTACTTGCATTGTCTTTTTCACCCCCCACCCTAGAAACCCGATCTGGAGACATGGCAGTGGACTGAGTTGCCAAGACTTTCTTTTGTGTCCTGCGTCCAGGCAGTCGCTGCTATTCCTCGCGCACTCATTTGTGACAAGGATGGAGCAGAGCATGTCGAACAAAAGAAGTAGCTGTAGGCGCCGTGGCCCTCGATAAATAAACTAAAAGTACTGCGTCAATTTGTATGATTCCGGTGCTGTTTAGAAAAAAACGATCTTTTCACCTTCAATGGCCTTCATTTTCAATAAAGCAGCATGGCTCATTTCCTGAAAGCAGTAGAACCAAACTTCTTCCCTCTACCGACAAACCGTGTGGGTTTTTCATATACATACGATGTCTGCTTTCGCTTAATGTGGCCATCACGTCGGTATGTATGAACTTGACCGGCTTTCAGGGTTTGCGCTGACTTGGGTTTTCCACGATTTATCGCTCATGCTCACAAAGATTCAGGTGAGAAGGGCATGAAAGCGGACGACACAGGCAACCCTCTTGCGACGATTTGCCGTCACCTTCTCCTGTGAACAGACCCAGTGGACGCAGTATAGTCGCTTTCAGTCACGCCATGTAGCGGTGGCAGTCATCTTCCAAGTAGTGCAACGTATCGAGCGTCGATATTTACCGTACAATAAGCACAGTGTTCGCCGAAAAGTGCATTGCAACTTTCAGTAATAGCTGAAAATTCTTTCTCATGAAAGGGCGGATACGACCTTCAGGCTCGGTTCCAGATAAGAAGAGAAGTAGGAAGCCAGTTGGGAGGATAGTGTATTCTGTATAGAACTATCGGAGAAGACGGTGGAAGAAGTTGGCAGCCGGACGAGGGCACGTCCGGAGCCGAAGAGCGGCGTCTGAAGTGTGAGACCTTTGAGTCCCCACAGCGCCTCCAGCGAGGCCATTTGTGAGTCAGCCGTGAAGGTGATTGGTGAATTAGGACAGCCGGGGTTGGACGCCACTGGTGCGCCTCAGTGCAAGTAATCGCAATAGGTTCAGCGTTGCCATGTTGCGACGCCACTAAAGATACGCTACCATTGGCTGCTGGGCTCCCACCGTGGATTGACTACGGCATAGTTATTGTCGCTTGCCTCAGTGCTTGTCCCAAGGCGGCGCGATCGCGTTACTGATTGAGGGGGCTGGTTCCACCAGAACAACGTTGGCTACGATATTACCGCTGCTTTCACCTACACCGAATCACACTGCTATCAAGGAGAGAGCGAAGCCGAGAATATGTTAAATTTGTATGCAAGATCAGTACTACTGACCGAGTTTAGTGTTGTGTGTTAACGAGGAAAGAAGTCTTCCCTCGTATTAAGTCACCAGGGGCTATTAAGGGGTTCAGATACGTTAACCGGGCGTCAGTAGCTTTCAGTTATAAGCTCCAAGAACAATTAAAATAGAAAAAAACGCAGAGGTCGTGTAGAGCGAACCTGTGATACAACGGGATGGGTAAATAGATTGAATGAAGGTGGACAAGGACGACAGGTTTTGAAAGGCACCAGCTTGCCTATCTTAGCCTCTAGCCATAAAGGCCCAAGGTTTGAATGTTGGTCGTGGAGGGAACATGGAACTCTCAGCTCGGTGAATGCAACTCGTCTGATTAGCAGGGTGGGTTTTTGGGTCACAATAGTCGTCCAGTTCCTTGTAGTAGCTACTGCAGGAGGTTTACACATGAGTCCTTGGCCATCAGTGGCTGCTTTAGCCGAGATTTTAACTTGGAAGGTAGCAATGAACCCTGGTACCGCAGGTGGCTTTCCTATCGGCATGATATAAATCTTTACTCAGAACTGAAAGATAAGAGGAGCAAGTAGAGAACGAATAGAATTTGTAAAATGCCTACAAGAAGAGGTGTCGAAACTATGGTGTGCGTTACACTCATGTTTAACTTCTCATCGACATATTCTGTAAGACAAAATATTTTGACATATCTTGCAACAGATGCAATGAACCATTTAAAAAATGAAATTTAAGTTCAAGAACGTGTCAGGTATCCGTATGCTTATCTGCTCGCAGTATCCGATGCCAGCGATTGCGTCAGAGGTGAGCGGACAGTTGAGGGACATTATCTAGCCACACATTATTAGAATAACTGAGCGAAGGGGACATGCGCTGACAGGTCAATTCATATATACCAAAGACGCTTAAACCCAGATGAGAAATCCACTCGTTTGCATGGTATTATGTGCACGGACAACATAGGCAATAATTTCGGCTGAACGAAAAACTAGAATTTGACTTTTATAACAGCAGAGGGTTGCTCGAGATGGGTACAGGCTATATCATATGGCTACTCGACCTGAGAAGATAGTCATGGCAATGTTTTTGCAGTGATGAAGACAATTGGATGGGAGAGAAATCAGACCACTCAGAAGATACTGCAAGCACGGGACTGCGATTATTAACGGCTCGATGGGTGATGCCAAACCAGCTTTCTCCTGTAACGCTCTGTCCAACTTAATGCAATCTTCGTTAAAAATCGATTTTTCCGGGTTTTCACTGATGAACGCTCATCGCACGGTAACGGAAATCACCCGTCCTGTTTTGCCTTGGGGCTCACCCTCGAGTCCCGACAGCAGCCGTAAAGCAACTAGTACTAGTAGAAGGCAGATAAACAATGTCGACAAAGACAAAGGAGACTGGAATGGAAATTTTGGGATCCTTCGCCGTCATCAGCCAGTCATACCCAGTCCTGTCTTGGATCTCACTATACTGCCTCTGCCAGTAGCCGCACTGCCTCTAGTATAATAGGGAGAGAGCATTGCCGTCAAACACAAGCGAGAATGGAGTGGCCATTTCTGGCTCATTAGCCGTCATCAGCCAATCACTTTCTGGCGGGGCTCTAGAGTGAGCCCCAAGGCCGAACGTGACAAGTGAGTTCCGTTAGCGATCGGTGAGCGTTTATCAACGAATGCCAATATTCATCATCTAAAAATGACAAGATAACGAGCCTGCGGCTCACTAGTCAGAGCGTTGGACTTCTGATTAACAGGCTGCAAGTTCGCGTCTCGAATGGGGCACCACTTGGAGTTGTGTTTGGCTGACTGATGAAGACTTATGAGCTATAAATGGCCATTGCAGTCTGCCTTGTCGTCGTTAGCATTTTTCATCTGCGTTTTCCAGATTTGACAGCAAATCTGCCCTGTGGCTGGTCGGTTTTATTGTATTATGTTTTCTCCTTTATGGGACGATTACCATGGGTGACTAACTGGAGGAAGACGCAAATAAATAAAAATTATAAATTCGTGTCGCAGCGGTTGGAAACTTTCCGTGTAAGCAGTCTGTATGTACGATCTACTTCCAGTAAATCTATCCTGAACAGCGAGGATACACAAAAGTGTCCTCAGGCTGCGATACTGTGCACAAGGACGCATCCTTTGACAGCCCGTAGTTCACCGGTGTCGAATGAACGGGAAGCGCTTTACAGCCTTAGCAGTGACTTCCGATAGTACCCTTTATTCTGTAATTTATTCGTGTGCGTATGTTCAACAATGAAAAGTAAGAAGAACGGTCTTATTAACCGCTCATTGGATTAACACATAATCAGCAGGGTGATCTGAATCATCAGCATCGTTACGAGGAAAGCGGTAACTATTACTAATAAAGTTAAGCAGCTCGGTTCTTCACGGTCAGCTAGACAGGTGTCGAGAACCGATCGTTTGGTAACCTATCACAGCAACAAAATCTACGGTATATCTTACCACCACGTCCTTCAAGTCTCACATATAACCAGAATAATAACAATTTCATGCTAGCTGCTCGTAACAGAAAAGCTTGACTTATATGCTATGCCTGTGTGTTGGCATTCAGATTCGAAGATGCTTAGCTTCCAAACACAACCAATGAGTTTAGAACTCAGGAGATGATCGCCTAAGCAGGAGACGAGAGTTGGAACGCCCCACGCACTTAAAGTAGGTGGCCATACGATAAGATACAGGAAGGAAAAATATCCCCGTGTCTTAACCCTAAGATAAAACTGAACTTTAGCCTAGATCTAGCATAAACCTAGACCCTACAAACCCAAACCCTCACCCTGACTCTGACCTTAACCCTAACCTTCAACCTAAACTTAACCCTACCATTCACCTCAATCCAAAACCTTATTTCTCCTGAATGTGGGAAAAGCTCACATGTATTGCGGGTGGTTCCTGTTCCCGTATCCTATTTAGGCGGCCACACAAACCATTCGTACCGATAATTGTGCATTAATCGACCTAAGCACTTCTGACTGAAGTGCGCCTCCCATAACCAGCTATGAGCGATCGAGCCAAAAGAAGGAAGGTCCGACCGCTGAAAATGACTTTCATTCGCCGTTATATTTCTAACTACAGACTAAAAAGTTTGCAAGAAGGTCAGCGAACTAAAAATGTAGTTCCAGTTGGCAAGATTTCTTTCCTTGTACGCCTCTATCGACCGGTAAGGTCAGCCATCTCAACTATCTGGATTTTTTTGTGTACAAGTGACATTTTAACTCAACTTCTGTGCTTAATTATGCAGACATTTGACAGCAAAACATATAATTTAAGCACTTTTTAAAAAGATAACTTATTATAGAAAGCTTTTTAACTGATAAAAAGCATATATTTTTCGGGCTTTTGTTGTGGACATTCATTTCTCACGGCAGTGAATTTTCATGTTTAAGTGAGTCTGCAAATATAACCCAGACGGTTGTCTGCATTAGAAAGAACGCCCAAAAAGTCGCTACTTCGGTAAATGCTTTAATAAATATATAATTTTGAAGGTTTTACCAAACACATCGAACGGAATGTACATTTATGGGCAGTCAACTGAAGACACTGAAAATCGTAAAGAATTCACCCCATTTTCAAAGAGTATCTGAAACTAATCGTAATAGAAGACCCGAAATAGTTATAGAGAAATTCAACAATAGAATAGGCATGTTTATATACAATAAATGGTACTTTTACAATTGCACCTGACGATTCTAATTAAATTTGTTAATCAGTTACCGGCCTGTGAACATGCAAGCTTATGAAATATTATATTCCTGTGACGTCCCTATCGGCGCAATCAAGTGAAAATCTGCTTGCCTTGGTCGAACGAATCTAAGATAATGTACAAACGGAAGAAAAACTGCCAATTCTCGTGAAACGGTGTTGGAATATGCACTTTCGTGTTAGGCTTCTTTATGACGGCCATTGTTTACATTGCGCTTAATCTAGAGGAATAGGTATGTGCAAAACTCTGAAAAAGACTATTTTCAAAAGTAATTCGGGTTTTCCTGCTTTATTTACTCGTTTAATTGCATGGAGAGGCTTCTTATACATTTAAAACTTCAGTTTACTCCCCTGGGTCGATTTTTCGCATTTTCGCAATCCTACCTTTTCTAAAAAAATAGTATTTCTAAACATTCCAGTCTCCCTTGTCTTTGTCGGTCATGTTATTCTGCCTATGTACTTAGCTGCCTTACGGCTGCTGGCGGGGCTTGAGAGTTAGCCCCAAGGCACAAAGGGACGAGTGAGTCCTGTAAACCGATCGGTGAGCGCCCCATTACCAATGTCAATATTCCCGATCGAAACCGGCAAGACAACGAGCTCGTGGCGCAGTGGGTAGAGCGTTGGACTTCTGCCCAAGAAGGTCGCGAGTTCGAGGCTCGGGCGCCGCAGCGCCTGGGTTTGGGTATGGCTGGCTGACGACGGCTAATAAGCCAGAAATGGCCATTCCAGTCTCCCTTGTCTTTGTCGGTCATGTTATTCTGCCTATGTACTTAGCTGCCTTTACGGCTGCTGGCGGGGCTTGAGAGTTAGCCCCAAGGCACAAAGGGACGAGTGAGTCCTGTAACCGATCGGTGAGCGCCCCATTACCAATGTCAATATTCCCAATCGAAACCGGCAAGACAACGAGCTCGTGGCGCAGTGGGTAGAGCGTTGGACTTCTGCCCAAGAAGGTCGCGAGTTCGAGGCTCAGGCGCCGCAGCGCCTGGGTTTGGGTATGGCTGGCTGACGACGGCTAATAAGCCAGAAATGGCCATTCCAGTCTCCCTTGTCTTTGTCGGTCATGTTATTCTGTATAGATATATATATATATCCCAGGTGTGCCACACTTGGGATTGGGTATGACTGGCTGATGACGGCTAATAAGCCAGAAATGGCCATTCCGGTCTCCCTTGTCTTTGTCGGTTCCATTCCATATATATATATATATATATATATATGTATATATGTATATATATATATATATATATATATATATATATATATATATATATATATATATATATATATTTCCGGGAACGCGCATCTTCGCTTCTATTAGCAATATTTATATATATATATATGATAGTGTGGGGCTCACCGATCTGCTTAAGGAACATGTATTTTCCGTTGTGCCCTGGAGCTCAGACTAGAGCCCTCGCAGGCGGTCGCATAGCGACGTGTAGCATATGTTGATAATTTGGAACCGACAAAGACAAGGGAGACCGGAATGGCCATTTCTGGCTTATTAGCCGTCATCAGCCAGTCATACCCAATCCCAAGTGTGGAACACCTGGGATTCGAACCCGTGACCTTTGGTATTTGAGTCGAACGCTCTACCATTGAGCCACGGGCTCGTTGTTTTTTCGGTTGTGATCGGGAATATGATGATAGTGTGGGGCTCACCGATCTGCTTAAGGAACATGCATGTTCCGTTGTGCCCTGGAACTCAGACTAGTTTACTCACAGGCAGTCGCATAGCGACGTGTAGCATATGTTGATAATGTATATATATATATATAAGATTGCCTAACTCATGAATTGTTATCCTCGAAATGCATGGTGGTCGTATAGCACACGTTCGAAGTTGTTAATTGTGTCTTTGTACTGATTTGAGGCGCCAAAATCTGTTTACTAAGGAAGAGTTCATTTCAGATCGGTTTATTGTAGGTAAAACTGGGCAAAATGGGGCAAAATACAACGTTTCTTGATTTCCAGGTAGTTTTCCTACGCTAATGCTCATCCTGGACCAAACCTTATTTTTGTTTGCGTTGTATTCATATAAGCTAGAAAAGTTTTAAATATATCCCTTCAGAGAACGATAAAGTTGATCTTGCATTCCCGAATATCAGGCAAATGTGGATATGAGAAATCGCATCGTTTTCGTGAAAACAAGGATGGATTTAGTTTTAAAAATTCACTTTTGCAAATTTGTGACGTCTTATGCCAAAACCTCAATAATAAACTTATGTGAGTGCATCTTGTTTTACCACACCGATACTTGGGACTTTAAACAAGAATATATACGAAAAGCCGCCACATGTCGTCATTCTTTCTCCGTCACGCTGTACGCGAAAGGTGTCTAGACAATATCTATCTGCAGTTGACCATTACTGAATACGGAAAATTGAAACGAAAAGGACAAAATATTGACATTTCTTCGAAAAATCTTGGTATATATTCGGCCTCTCGGTTGTGCATTTGCAATCTTAGAACCGGGTTGAAAAGTAAACACCTATAGCTAAAAACGCTCCAATATAAAGAAATAAATGTGTTCTTTCCTTTTCAGCAGACTTTGTATTCCATATTTTCAGCGCCGTCGAAAAACCAGTCAAGCGTCCCCATTTTTTTCCTTGACTCGTTCTTCGAAAACTGCTATTTACGCAGACATTCGACAATAAAATATCAACTTAAAGTGTTTTTGTAACGAAATAATTTATTATAAGAGTTTTTAAACCGATCTTGGGCATATTTATTACCGAATTATGTTGTGCGCGTTTATTCTTCTCGGCAACGAGTTTTCATGTTTGGGTGAGTCTACAAGTCTGACCCAAACGGCCATCTGCATTAGAAAGACTGTCTCCCAACTCTCTATTTCGATATACATGTATGTCTTTAAGAAATATCTTAGTTTGAGGGTTTTGATAAGGACTTACAACAGATTCTACATTTATAGGCAATAAACAGAAAACATAGGAAAACATGTGTTTGCCACCATTTCAAGGACGATCTGAAACTCATCTTAATTAAACACCCGAAATACTTATGAAGGAAAGTCCTCTTAATATATATAAAATGGTATAATTGCAATTTCACGTGACAATTCTATTGACATTTGTTTGTCACTGACCGCCCAATCAGCATGTCGGCTTATGAAATATTTTATTCCTATGAAGCCACTGTCGGCGCAATCAAGCGAAAGTCTGTTTGCCTTAGTCAAACGCATCTTAAACAATGTATAAACGGCAGAAGAAACCGCCAATTCTCGTGAAACCGTGTTGAAATATATACTCAAAATTTAGGCTGTTCGTTAACGGCCATACTTTCCATTGCCCTTAATGCAGAAGCTAACTTCGGGTAGAATATACACTTAAGGACTATTTTCAAAAGTAATTCTACTTTTAGTGTTTTATTTACTCGTTTGTTTATATGTACAAGCATTCTGTATATTTAAAACTTCAGGTTAATTAGCTAACCCAATTTTTCACTTTTTCGGAAGTTGCCACTTTTCTCAAAAAATTAGTATGTCTACCCAACGTAATATTAATTTTTAAACCAAAATATGCCTTCCTTTTAAGAACAGTCGCTTATTTACTCCCTTAACACTTTTAAATCTCATGGATTTCAAGACATAGGGCAGGTACTGTAAATAGTGAGATCGTCGTTTGAGCGTCACCTCCTCGAAATGGACAGAAAAGTTTAAAAACATTTTACCGATACAACTTTCAAAACTAACCAGCAGAATGTATCCGTCCAGGTCAGCAGACACACAGTAGAGTGCTGGATACCAAACAAAACAACCTAGGCAGACGTACACCACAACACGCCTTACCTCACACGGCTGATCAACCATTATAAGAGACGTAACGGCCCGTTGTCCCCGGGTGGATGCAGCAGTGTGTCCCTCGCACTGCAATAAACGAAGTATTTTAGTTGAAAATTTTTAGAACCAGCAATCTCTGTTCCCGCTCATAAAACATCCTATTCTGACTGCAACATGCAATTCCGTAGGCGAAACCGGATATTTCCATGCGTGTTTGCATTAAAAATGTATTCTCAATTGAGCAGTTTGGAAGTTGCTTGGGACATCTCGACTGCGCTAACTAGGGATAGTATTGCCTAACTTCTTGCAGGGTTGTAGGAATGGGCTATAAATCTGTTCTAACAAAATGCTGGTACAACACGCCATGCGTTAACTGGCCGGTGTTTTTCAAGGCAGAAAACGAGGTCGAAATGTAATAAGAAACCGAACAACCTACCTCCGCAGTATGTTAAAACGACACCGCACAGGCTGGTAATCTGAACCGCTCACTACATATAAGACAGTCCCATGGCAACCCGTACGGAAATGACGACGGCTCTGGCCAAAGTTGCAGTTCTCGGTGAGACTGGCGTGCCTGAGCGGGGCAACTGGAAGAATCGTGTGTCGGATGCAGGTCCTGCTGGAGCCCGAATGCAAGAACTGAACGACGAGATGACGGTGTGGCCTGATTTGTCATGGAAGACATTGTGAGACGACTCTCCTGCTTGTCACAAGCCTCACTTACAATCTCTTCACCCTGGAGCTGCCACGCCTCGAGAACATATTTGTCAGCGACTAAGCCTTCATCCGTGTCTTTCCCTCCCTCCCCCCACTATCAGCTCCGATGGCCTGAAGAATAAGTTCTAGAATGTTTTGCATGCTCTCCTATCGACTTCACCGTAAGTGGACAAAATGGTTGCCCTTGGTATCTACCCTTACCGCACTCATACATACCAAGTTGCCTGGGAGAGTGCATTCTGTTGCCATGAGATCGGCAACTGTAACATCGATGGCCTGTAACATCTGCAGGCCTGCACAAAACACAATATTCTCCTAACCAACACATTCTTCCGTCTTCCAATGCGATAGAACTCAATGTGGATGCTCACCCTCTCGTTCCCTTGGCACTTGCTGGACTACGTCTCCCCTTCGGAGGCGTTCGTAACGTGACGTGCTCGTAACTGAAGCAATTGCTACTGACCAACGATGGGAGCCCCCAAATCTTTAAATGCTGTCAACGCTATCAACAAAAATTCCGGGAACCTATCTCCCTCCTTTGATATCTCCGGCCCGTGTACAAGTTCAGCGCGTCCAACCAACCCCTCAGCTCTCAGCACACCACCCCTTCTGCCGCCAATAGCAACGTCAACAATGTCATTCCTACTATCATGGGAAATGCCACAAACTTTGACCCTACTGCCAGCAGTTTGGCTTACTCCCAACATGTCGACTTGGCCATCCCATCTTCATAACAGGCAATGACTTGGCTGGTCATCTGCAAATCCATTGTACGGTGACTGGTGAACTAGGTCTTCAGCCCCGTCATAAACCACAGGACCTTTATTCATCACATGGCCTAGTCAACCATTTGCACATCCAGGATAGCAGGTTTCATCAGCGTTTCATCACGGACAACCCGCATCCTGAAACCGAAATCTCCTCCACAGTGAACACTTATGGCTTCACCACCATCGGCAACTTCGCCAGCGCCAGCTCAGAGGTCAGAGCCGCATCCTGATATTACTGCCCCAACACATCTGCATCGACCTGGTGTAGCACTAAAGAAAACACCGCACCGAAATAGATGAACCAGCGCTAGCAGTCCCAATATACACCCATCGCACGCGCCTCTCATACCATATGTGACCGTAAATTTCACATTTTGAGTGATCCAAACTACAGTCTGGAGCAACTGGAGAAACAAATGTATTCTATATAAAATACTCACATCCATCACAGACGCAGGATCTTTGTTCAGAACCTTGTAATAAACAGTCTTAGTTACCTCGTTGATCTTCAGTTGATCTATTCGACTGTTTGACACTGAATCGACCGTGAAAAGTTTTTTTCTCGGAGTAGAGTACAGTTTGTGGTCCTTTCTCGTCGAAGCTTAAGATTCTCTTACTTTTTTTCCAGTTTATTCTCTTTCACAGCCTTAGAAGCGAGATGATTCTTTGTCCTTGATTTAGCCTTCAGGTCCATTTTCACGACTTTCCTGACCGTGTGCACCGACACCTCAAGCTCCAAAGTAATTTTCCTCACGCTGAGAATTTTGCGGACCGTAGACCAGGCACAGCATGCTGCGTGCTTGTAGAACTAAACTGGGTGCATTGGACGCTGTCATAATTCATCTAGACGGACCATTCTACTACTAGCGGCTCGGAAGAAAAATCAAGCGGGCTTATTGAAGACAATTTGGCCGTTAAAATTTTCGAGCATGCACTACGTTTTAGTAGGGTAAAATTTTAACGTACTAAAGTTTAATCTGGGCATCCTGAAACATTGTTTTAGAGTTGTTGGCTCAGTTTGTTTCATATAATTGCGCATGAAATGTTCTTTTAGCAATTTACAGTGCATGTTATTCCGACAGTATTTTAATGAGAGTGTGTTGCGAAATTTGGGTGACACGGTGTAAGTATTTTCTCATGGAAGTTGATCGATCATGGATTCATAGTGGACGCCCACATCTCAAATAGCTGGGTACGTATGGAATTTGATGTATCATGGTGGGGTGTAGGGGGTACTAGTTGGGGAAGCACCACACAGGTAGAATTTGGTCGCTCCATTTGTCTCGTACAGGTGGTGGATGCTCCTGTGGCCACCTCTAGCTGGTACCCAACTCTCACCTGTGGCTGGGTTCTGCCCAGCGGCCGCACCCCGGGCAACCATCACAACCGTCAGGCTAAATCAGGTGAGGGTATCCGGTGTTGTGTGTGTCTCCACACCCGGTATGTCTAACACCCGAACTTTCCTCCTTACCCCTCTCAAAACATCCTACGGTGGGGGTAAGAGCAACCCCGTAGGCGGCCCATGCTAACTCAGATCGTTCTCCCAATAAAACAAAACCGTGACCCATAGTGGAGTTCGGCAGCCGTCTGGGATGTCCGAGCAGCCCTATTTAGGGACTGCACTGCTTGCCTCCTCGTGGAGGAAGGGGCTAGAAAAGGTGCTCTAAACAAATGCTGGTTATCACGTCTTCTGCAACAGGCCACGGCTCGCGGATCACAAAATATGCGGTCGTAAAACTCAAACAAATAACAGATCCCCCATGCCCCCATCCCCCTCGCCATACCCTCCAGGCTGCTTGGTGAGTCCACTCACACTAGCAGCCTGCAATGTTCGTTCCATTTTAGACAATCCTAGGAGCAACCGGCCGGAACGGAGGACGGCACTATTCGCTCAGTAAATGGCGTGCTACAAGTTGGACATTGCTACTCTCAGTCAGATGCGATTATCTAAGCAGGGCCAGCTGGAGGAGGTGGGTGCCGGCTACATCTTCTAGAGTGGCCGGGCAAAGGCATATTGACACCACGCTGGTGTCGCCTTTGCCATCGGGAACGACATCGTGGGACGTCTGACCTGTCTGCAACAGGGTATCAATGGTCGCTTGATGAGCCTCCGCCTGCTTTTTCCGGGAGACAAGTTCGCCATCATCAATGCCTACGCGCACCCCCCACCCATTGACGAGCTCTGACGAAAAATTATACGAGGATCTGCACGCCCTCCTAGCGACTGTGCCGAAGGCGGATAAGTTGATTGTCCTTGGTGACTTCAAAACCTGCGTCGAGACAGATCACGCTGCCTGGCAGGGAGTGCTGGGTGCCCACGGTCTTGGTAGCTGTAATGTAAACGGCCTCCTTCTTCTTCGAATCTGAGCGGAACATAGTCCAGCTGCTCCAGATGGTGTGGATTGCGGAGCGTCATCCAGTTCACCGTCCACGAAGTCCTCGGATGCGCATGCCGTCAACACAAGAACTATTTTGACGACAATGACGCTGACATAAGCAACCAACTCGCGGAGAAGGACCGACTACACAAAACCTACATGGACCATCGGACTGACGCTGCCTTGTACAACAATGGCTGCGGGAGATGCAGGACGCCTGGATGGTTCGCAAGGCTGAGGAAATCCAAGGGTATGTGGACCGCAATGAAACGAAAAACTTCTTCAAAGCCATCAAAGCTATCTATGGTCCCTGCATCAAGGGAAATTCACCACTGCTCAGCTCGACGGCACAACACTTCTGACGGAGAAATCCCAAATTCTGAAGTGCTGGGCCGAGCACTTTATAAGTGTCCTTGATTGTTCATACATCATATCCGATGCTGCAATTGACTGGCTCCCTCAAATGGATCTCCCGCTTTCCCTACCAGAAAGCATCCGGACCGTAAAACAGATTTCCAACGGGAAAGAATCGGGAAGCGACACAATCCCGCCGGAAGTCTTCAAGCACGCTGGGCCCCGGCTGACGGCGGAACTCACAACACTCTTCCAGGAGATGTGGCGCCAAGGACACTTTCCTCAGGAGTTCAAAGACGTGACCATCATCCACCTCTACAAGCGGAAGGGGAACCAGCAACTCTCCGACAACCACCGGGGAAACTCGCTGCCCAACACTGCCGGGAAGATATTCGCCCGTATCCTTTTCAATTGTCTGACGGTCACCTAGATCAGGGTCTCCTCCGGTAAAGCCAATGTGGCTTCTGACGACACCACAGAACAACTATGGTCTTTGCCGCCTGCCAGCTACAAGAGAAGTGGCAAAAGATGCGAACCCACCTCAACACTACCTTCGTGGATCTGACGAAAGCCTTTGACACGGTAAATCGCGACGGACTGTGGAAAGTCATGCAGAAATTCGGTTGTCCTGAGCGGTTCACACACACAACGGTGCGTCAGCTTCACGACGGGATGATGGCGCACGTCACTGACAACAGTACCGTTTTTGAAGGATTCGCAGTGAGAAACGTAGTGAAGCAGAACTGCATATTGGCCCCCACCCTCTTAAGTCTCATTTTCTCTGCTATGCTGGTGGATGCCTACCGTAATGAGCACCCTGGGATCCGCATCGCCTACAAAACTGATGAGCACCTTATCAACAGTCGGCGTATGCAGGCTCCAACGCGGGTGTCTATGACTACAGTCCATGAATTGCTCTTCGCGGATGACATGCAAATGAGCGTGGACCTCTTCGTCGCAGGCTGCGCAAATTTTGGATAAACAATCAATACAAGCAAAGCGGTGATTATGCACCAACCGCCACCCAGCGCGGAATACAATGCTCCTTGAATCTATATCAACGGCTCTCAACTCAAAAGCGTGGAAACCTTTGCCTGCTGCTGGTCAATGCTGTATAATTTTTTGAACTGGCTGAATGGAGAACAGAGAGTCAGACTCACTAATGCTTTCATAATTCGACCTGTCACCGAACTTATGCACGCGCTAGCATAATGGAAGTCACTGTGCATGCTATGGGTACCAGGTCGTATCCTTAGCTTAGAAAACCAGGGCAACCGAGTTCACCTTTGGTCTTCTGGACATTACGTTATCATTGAAGGATCCTGAGTGCGGGAGAAGAGTGCGGTAGATGCTGCGTAAGTGTGCATCGCTTAAGACTATTTCACGTACAAGGCATGTGTGCTGTACCCACTCCCTGGAGCACACAGTAGACGTCATTGTTCGCGACGCTCGAACTCTCACTCATTTATCATCATCAGTCCCGTTTTGCAGCAATGAGGGTCATATTGTAATGCAGAATTATTCGGCTGATCAGGTCCCTTATTGTTAGTGGTTTAAAGCGACGCGACTAGCATCTGCCCGTTATCGCGCAATGAAAAAGTTTCGAATTTAAAAGAGGGAGAGCGACCAGACATAAGCCTGTGGCTATAGCGTGACACGCACTTTTTGACTGGGCATGCCAAATAGTAGGAAATGCGAAGTAACTAACGTGTTCGAACAGACCTGTGCAGTAGCGACGTTGTGGGCGTAGGCATGGCTGATTGACAGACAGATACAAGCTGAGTGAGTCAGGCACCAAGTACACGTGTGCAAGCGTATACCTAATGCATCCACTCAGCTTGTCTGTCAGACGCTTTCGAGGCAAAATTAATGTCAGTTGGCGAAGACGGACTGCAATGCAAGGCACCCCTCAGAAGTGCTACGGTGAGAGTCACTGTTTGCTTTCGTCTACGTTTTACTGTATGGGCACAGAGGAGGGTACACAGTGGTGTTAGACGACTGTCCAGTAATACCCGATGCAACGGCTAAGTGCCAATAATGTGTGGGTAGGCTTTTCGCGGCAGCTTTGAGGGGGAACCTAGCCACTACGAACTTAAAGCCAGGTGCGGAATAGAAAGAGAGGAGTTTGCACGCTTAGTAGGATGATATTGTATTCTGTATAGAGAGATAGGAGAACAGTTTGGGATAAGATGGTAGCCGAAGGAGGGCGCATGTATGCGGCTGAAAAAGCCGGCGGCCCCAGTGAAGGTGGGGGAGGGGTCACAGCTCCTTTAAAGAGGCCATATATGAGTGGACATTGGAGTTAATTGGTGCGTTTGGATAGCTGTGATTAACTGAGATGTTCCTCGCCGTGACAGGCGCCAGAAGTACGGCCGCTGTGGGTTAAGGGTTCCCGCAGGCAAGTACTGAGGTTTCCCGATTAGAAGCAAGGTCGGAAAACTGGTCTAGAAGATTCTTTACACCGAATGACCCAAAATGTCTTACCCTGAAAATTTATGCGTACTGAAGGCGTACTGACAGACAGATGAGAAACCAGGGTGGCAGTTTTGGACTAATTAGCCCTCGGCAGGCTGCCAAAACCCAAACCCAGCTCTGGATTACCCGGGATCCAAAGCGGACTTCTTTAGAAATTGAGCATTAAGTAGTTCAAGGATGTACCCTTATGCGGTTGTTTTTTTCCAACGGTTTTACCCCCTAACCACCTGGAGCTTAAAACAAAAGCGAAATTTGGCTCAACAAATGTGTATGTATGTGTGCCCCGGATCAGACGCGATCCCTGCAGAGCTTTAAAAACACCGTGGCCGCCGTGCCGTGCCGTGGACACGTCCGCCAGCATTTCAAGGGCTCCAAAATCGTCTGCCTCGACAAGAAAAATGGGAACCACGAAATCTTTGACAACCACAGAGGAAGTTCACTGCTCATCATTGCCGGGAAAATCATCGCCCGTGCTCTCCTCAATCACCCGAACCGGCATATGGAATAAGGACTGATTGCGGAAAGCAAGTGCGGTTTCTGCCGTCATTGCGGCACCATCGACATTACCTTCGGCGCGCGCCAGCTGCAAGCGAAGTGTCAGCAGATGCGAACCCACCCTAAACACAACATTTGTGGATCTGAAGAAAATCTTTGATACGGTGAATCGCGATGGGCTGTGAAAAATCCTGAAGAAATTCGGCTGTCCCGGGCGATTCATTCACATGATACGTCAACTCCATGATGGCATGATGGGATGCGTCACGGACAAGGGAACCGTCTTAGAGGCATTCGCAGTGACTAATGGAGTGAAGCAGCGCTGTGGCCTGGCTCCTACCCTCTTCAGTATCATTTTCTCTGCAAAGTTAATGAAGGCCTACGATGATAAATACCCCAGGATTCGCATTGCCATCTCCTCAATCATCGGCGGATGCACTTACAATCTCATGGATCCACAACTAACATTCACGAACTTATCTTCGCCGAAGATTGGGCGCTCAGCGCATAGACCACCTGCGACAAATTTGAACTGACTATCAACATTGAGAAAAAGGTGGTCATGCATCAGCTGCCACCCAACACCGCCTACAATGCACCTTGCATCATCATCATCATCATCATCATCATCATCATCATCATCATCATCATCATCGTCATCATCATCATCATCATCAATGGTGCCCAACTGCAAGCCGTGGAGACACTCACCCTCCTTAGGCAGCGCCCTCACCCGCAACACCAAAATCGATCATGAGGTCATCCACTGGATCTCCATAGCCAGCCAAACCTTCCGTCGTCCGCGGCACCTCTTCTGGAATCCACACGGTCTACACCTCCTCACAAAGCTCAAGATATACAAAGCTGTCATCTTGCCAACGCTGCTGTATGGAGCGGGGACGTGGACGGTGTCGAAGAAGCAGGCACGACTTCTATCTCAGCTGCCTCCACAGAATCCTGAAGCTTGGATAGCAAAACAGGATCCTGGACACAGACGTGATGGAACTAAAAGGCCTCCTCAGCATCTACGCACTGCTGACACAACTACAACTGCGCTACTGCGGCCACCTCATGAAGAGGGACCACGAGAGTCAACCCAAACGATTGTGCTATGGAGATGTCGCCATGGGTTCTTATCGACAAGTAGATCAAGTGCGATGCCACAAGGACACTCTGAAAACTTCCTTGAAGCAATTGCAGATCAACCCGGCGAACTAGGAGGACCTCGCCCAGAACCGACCGGCCTGGAGGAGGTCAGTAAAGACGAGAGTAGCAATCTATGCAGCCAACTGGATCACCGCTGCTAAGGCCGAAATTGCGGCAGCAAGTCACGAGCACCTCGGACCAACACCCCAATGTCCAAGCCCTCCTAGTATGCACATACTGACAACGCACCTTCCGTGCGCGAATCGGTCAGTTCGGGCACCTTCGGACGCAATGCAAAAAATCCAATCATGTCAGCTTCTGCATTGATGGACATCTCTTCGGCTAACCCTGTTTTGGACCCTCAATAATGACAACCACACTACCGGTGATCAAACTACCAATGTCCCGCCTCACTCGATGAATGGTACCATCCTCCCTTCTAAAACTCCGCGTCGATTACAGTGACGATTACCACGAGCACCATTTCCTCCATTCCCACCACCAAAGAGACCACCTCCGACTACCCACAACGTGCTACCTCCACCACCCTTACCCGCGATTGAGACGCGGATCTAACTTGTCCTCACTGCGGTCGCACATTCACCTCACGCAACGGTTTGGTCGACTAGCGATTGGGACGTGGTTCTAACCTGTCTTCATTGCGGTCGCACGTTCACCTCACGCAACGGTTTGGTCGATCACCTGTGAATCCATCACACAGGGACAGGAAAACTGGTGCCTGGAGCATCAACGCACAGTAGAGATTGCAGCTTCAAACTGCCTTCACGGCCATCGCGCACTCACTCACCGCACGGGCCTATTCGGTTACACGCGCATCCACGAAAGCAGAATTATCCGCAATGTCGAAAGCACCGATATCCCGTGCACAATTTCCACTCCTACCTTTGCCGCCACCGCCGCCACCACCACCATCGCCACGGATGACAACCATCAACCCCTTTCCGACCTCTCCTGTCCACATTGTGCCCGCAACTTCACCTCCCGCATCGGCCTGATCGGTCAAAGGCGAATCCATGTCACGGAGCCTGGTGAACCACCGTAAGCATAACCACATAAACGCACACTTCCTCCACCAGCACGCATATTAACCCCCACCATCGCCACGTTCGTCCACCGGTGCAGGCTGATACACTTGAGACTATTCCGGTATTATAGACGCCGTGTCTTGAAAGACTATTTTATTAAATTTGCCTGCTCACTGTTTTGATTTCAGCAACCAAATAACCGAGAAATTGGAGGACTTGCATGCTCCAGCTGATAATGCTACCGCGGAGACACGATGGTGTCAAATGCGAAATGTCATCCAGTCCACCGCCCTCGAATTCCTGGGACGCGCACGCCGTCAACACCAGGACTGGTTTGACTACAATAACGCTGACATCAGCAACTTACTCGCGGAGAAGAATGGACGACACAAAGCCTACATGGACCTTCGGACTGACGCCACCAAAGCAACCTTCTTCAGATGCCGGCGCCTTGTACAGCAACGGCTGCGGGAGATGCAGGATGCCTGAATGCTCCGAAAGGCTGAGGAAATCCAGGGGTATGTGCACCGCAATGAAATGAAAAACTTATTTAAAGCCACCAAGGTCATCTACGGTCCGTGTATCAAGGGGATCGCACCACTGCTCAGCTCTGACGGCACAACACTGCTGACAGAGAAATCGCAAATTCTGAAGCGCTGGACCGAGCACATCGGAAGTGTCCTTAATTGCTCATCAGCCATCTCCGATGCTGCCATTGACCGGCTCCCTCAAGTGGACACGAACAATGACCTGGATCTGCCGCCTTCCCTACCAGAAACCATCCGGGCCGTGCAGCAGATTCCCAGCGGTAAGGCACTGGGATCCGACGCAATCCCACCGGAAGTCTACAAAGCACGGTGGGCCCCGGCTGATGGCAGAACTCACAACACTCTTCCAGGAGATGTGGCGCCAAAGACAAGTTCCTCAGAATTTCAAAGACGCGACCATCGTCCATCTCTACAAACGGAAGGGGAACCGCCAACTCGGTAATAATCACAAAGGCATCTCGTTGCTCAACATCGCCGGGAAGATCTTCACCCGTATCCTTCTCAATCGTCTGACCGGTCACCTAGAGCAGGGCCTGCTCCCAGAAAGCCAATGTGGCTACCGCCGACATTGTGGAACAACCGATATGTTCTTTGCCGCCCGCCAGCTACAAGAGAAGTGCCAGGAGATGCGAAATCACCTTTACACTAACTTCGTGTATCTGACGAAAGCCTTTGACACGGTGAATCGTGACGGACTGTGGAAAGTCATGCAGAAATTTGGTTTTCCTAAGTGGTTTACGGACATGGTGCGTCAGATTCATGACGGGATGACGGCGCGCGTCACTGACAACGGGACGGTATCCGAAGCATTCGCAGTGACCAACGGAGTGAATCAGGGCTGCGTACTGGCCCCCACATCTTCAGTCTCATGTTCTCGGCTATGCTGATGGACGCCTACCGTGATGAGCAGCCTGGTATCCACAACGCCTACAGAATTGCCGGGCACCTTCTCAACAGTCGGCGTATGCAGGCTTCAACGCGTGTGTCTACGACTACAGTCCATGACTTGTTCTTCGCGGACGACTGCGCCCTTAACACCGTGATGGAGGAAGACATGCAAAGGAGCATGGACCTCTTCGCCGCAGGCTGTGCCGATTTTGGATTAACAATCAGTACAGCCAAAGCGGTTGTCATGCACCAGCCGCCACCCAGCGCAGAATACAATGCTCCTCGAATCAATGTCAACGGTGCTCAACTCAAAAACGTGGAAACATTTGCTTATCTAGGAAGCACAATGTCGCGCAACACGAGAATCAATGACGAGGTTGCCCAACGGATCTCCAAAGCTAGTCAGGCCTTCGACCGGCTGCAGGCCTCCGTGTGGAATCGCTACGGTATTCACCTGGACACCAAACAGAAGATGTACAAGGCCGTCATCTTGACAACACTCCTTTATGGAGCGGAAACCTGGACCATCTACTCGAACAAAGCCACGAAGCTGAATCACTTTCATCTCAGCTGCCTCCGCAGAATACTGAAGCTGAGATGGCAAGACAGGATACCGGACACGGAAGTCATGGAGCAGACCGGAATCCTCAGCATCCACGCCATGCTTAGGCAAGTGCAACTGCGATGGAGCGGCCACCTGGTAAGAATGGACGATGAGCGACTACCCAAACGATTTTTCTACGGAGATGTCGCTACGGGTTCTCGTCAGCAGCGAGGTCAAATACGACGCTACAATAACATATAAAAGAAATCGCTGAAGCAACTGCAAATCAACTCGGCGACCTTGGAGGACCTCGCCCAGGACAGACCGGCATGGAGAAGATCCATGAAGACTGGTTCAGCAATCTATGAGGCCAACCGGATCGCCGACGCCAAGGCCAAAAGAGCGACACAAAAGTCACCAGCGCCTCGGACCAACATCGTCGATACCCAGGCCCTGCCAACATGCCAGCGTTGGCAACGCACCTTCCGCGCGCGAATTAGCCTAAAAGGGACATCTTCGGACGCAATGCACCAACCATCCGACAATTACAATTTCTACTTCAAATTCTGCCAACCCTCCTTCTGACCCCTCACCCTCACTCCTGGCATCAATTCCATTACTCCCACCATTATAGAGACTACATCCCTCTACTCATCACCTGTTACCCCCACCACCGCAACCACCACCGTTTTCACCTTCACTACCATTACCACCATCAGCAATTGGGAATCTCTCCTAAGCTGTCCTAAATGCGACCGCACATTCACCTCACGCATCGGCGTGGTCGGTCACTTGCGAATACATCGTACAGAGATTGGTGAGCCAGTGCCCGGAGCACCAAGACATAGCAGAGATCGCCACCTCCACTGCCCTCACTGTCCTCGCGCATTCACTCATCGCATGGGCCTATTCGTTCACATGCGCATCCATGACAGCGGAATTCACCCCAATGCCGACAACACCGATACACCATGCACACCCTCCACTCCTGTCATTCTTAGCGCCACTGCACCCCACTACCATGAATGACATCCCCCCAGCCTCTACCAATTTCTCCTGTCCCACACTGCGCCCGCAACTTCAACTCACGCATCGGTCTGGTCGGTCACCTGCGAATCCATCGCACGGAGGCTGGTGAACCAGTGCCTGGGGCTCCGACATACATTCAACGCGCCCGCCTTCACTGCCCTCACTGCTCTCGCACATTTACACACCGCATGGGCTTATTAGGACACATGCGCCTCCATAACAAAATGTGGTAAACCACCAGAGGTTAAGCTACATAAGCGCACACTTCCTACCCCACTACATCGACAAAACCCTCACAATCATCATTTCCCAGAGTATATCACGGTTTCCTAGAAACCGTGGCTGGGAAGGCTGCCAAATTGACGCTTCCACCAGACAACGCCGTCGGCTCAGTGTATGTGCTGTGTGTATCGAGTGGCTGACTAGTGGACTGGGAGTCAGACGGCGATGTCTCCTCCATATCCCCTGATTAAGTAGATCCTGGTGTGTGCATTCTGGGGGCCCAGTTGTGCTGTGGAGCGCGAAGACGGGTACGCCGATCCGTCAGCCAATGCGACCACTCCCACATCAGGCAACTGACCGGCTCGGACAGTGTCTGATGGTGGAGGTGGTGGATAGAGTGAGGTCGACAGCTCAGCGCATGTTCCTCAATATAAACAATCTGACGCGCTTGAAACTATCACGGTGCGATAAAAGCCGTGGCTTGGAAGGTTGCCAACTGACGGGATAACTCGGACCGCCTGGTCAGCCCAATTGTGTGTTTTGTGTGTAGTGGCTGATTGGCGGACTGAGAGTCAGGCTGCAATGGCTCCTTCTTAATGTGGCCTTTATGGCACTCCCACTCTGTGGGATCCGAGCCAGGTGTGGTGGTACGCCCAGTGGCGGCTCCGGCCGTGCCAGCCGCCTGTGCCCTCTCCCATCTCCGGCCTTCTTGACTCTGTCTTGACACCGGGCTCAGGTGGGGGAGGAGGAGAGATTGCGGTAGCTGAAGCGCAATGCCACTATCACTTAAAATTAATTCACGCGCAAGTCACCGTCCCTGCACTACCTGGTGTGGAGCATACGGCGGACCTCGTCGAAATCGACGGTCGAACTGTCGGCTGACCCGTGGAACCAGACGACAATAACTCCTGCCTACCCCCCCCCCCCCCCTGTTTGAGTGTCATGGGGGACAAGTTGTGCTGTGGCTTGCAAAGACGGGTTAATTGACCCTGCCACCAATTGGCCCACCGATAGGTAACTGGCCGGCTCGTACGGTGGCCTAATCTGGGGTGGGGGAGAGAGTGAGGTCGATGACTCAACGCATTTTCCTCACTATAAGCATTCTGACGCGCTTAAAACTATCACGGTGTGCTAAAATCCGTGACGTGGACGGTTGCCAACTGACGGGAAAACTCGGACCACGCTGTCAGCCCGGTGTGTGCGTTTCTGCGGAGTGGCTGACTGGCGGACTGAGAGTCAGGCTGCAATGGCTCCTTCTTAATGTGGCCTTTATGGCACTGCCACTCAGCCGGGATCCAAACCAGCCCTCCTTTTTGTTTTGATGTTCGTGTTTGTGGTGTACGACAGTGCGAGGACCTGAGTTCTCTCCGGCCTGCGGTCTTCTTAACTCTGCCTTGACACCGGGCTCAGGCGGAGGATATGAACAGAGAGTAATGTAGATGCAGCGCAAGTCTAATCTCCCTATAATCCAACGTCAATCAATGTCCCTGCATCACCCTGCTGTGGGGCATACGGTGGACATTGCCGGAATACGACGGTCGAATTACAATGCCCCCTAAACGAGCCACGTAGTAGATGCTTTGGACAACATGTGGCCAGATCGGAGCACGGTAAGCGTTATTCGGCTTGATTTCCCATAACAAATGTCACACACGGGGGGTCGTTGGTGCACGCGTGGTTTCATGCTCACGCCGTACCAGCCACATGCCATTGATGGCACTCCCACTCTGTGGGATCTCATTCAGGTGTGGCGGCACGATCAAGGGAGTCTTCTGTCGTGCCAGCCACCTGTGCCCAAACCCTCCTCCAGTCTTCCTTGCTCTGCCTTGAGAGAGTGACTAGAGTGAATAGAGAGTGACGGTAGCTGCAACGCAAGTCTAATACAACTTAAAACTAATCGACGCACAATTCACCGTTCCTACCCCACCCTGTTGTGGAGCATACTGTGGACAGCGTCGGAATATGACGGTCAAACTGTTGCATGCATGTTATGTACTACAAACGCCACCTTCCATGTCAGAACTAAAGCGTAGCTAGTCATTTGAAGAGACGGGGCTTCGGCTCGCTGAAAATTTTCACTCAAACTACAACATCTGTGTAAATTTAAGCATATTTTACACTTATGGAATTGTTTTCGTGAGGGAGAAAATGTCATAAGTTGCTTAGTACGATGGTCTGCTTAGGCACCTGTCATCGAAGATCTTTCTTGCATATTAAACAACTAGCAAGGTGGTGTTTCAATCTCCTAGAAAGTAAACTAGGTAGGGAGTTCTGGCATACCCTCTCCGGTGGGACATAGAAACAGGAAGCGTGCGTAGCACAAATAAGTTTGCGCTAAATTTCGGGAAAGCTAGGATTATGGTTAAGCTAAGGCTTATTTTGAAAACAAATTTAGGTTTACGGGTAGTGCTAGAGTTAAGGTGAGGGTTGCAGGTAAGGATTAATGTTTTGGACGCGGTACGTCTACTCATCCTGGGCTTGAGCGCAAGCCCATTTAGACTACGTGCGGGAGGGGGCATTCATATTCCATCGTTTTGCGGGGGCTGGATATAAGTAATTACAACCTCAACCGCTTTCTCTAACCCTTGTAGTTAGTTATTGTCCACTCTGTTCTTCGAGCAGATCTGGCGTCCTTTTCATTGAGTCGGGTGTTGGTGGGTGTTGATTAAATCTTCAGTGAGCTCGGCTGGAGCCCAAAAAAGATATGTGCCGTTGCACAGCCTGCCAAAGTATTGATACTGGGTCGCAGTTAAGCAGGTAAGAAGTCCACTCTCCTGCTCCGCTCTGCGACTGCGTTCGTTTGTTTACGAGCCAAAGCCCCCGACCGCATCTTATGATTTTTCTGTCTCCTCCGCCGGGAACTGGCTGGATCAAACAGGGCGCGGTGGAGATTTGCTGAGCCACTGCAAATTAGCGTTATGTAAAAGGGACTCGTCGAGGAAATATTTCCATTCTGTAGTATTTGAATGAGTTCGCATATTATTTTTTCAGGCATTCTTATTCAGAAAAAGTTATCAACATGTGTCTTTGGCGCTCTAGCAAACAAGTGTTGTTTTTTGGCGAGCCCGGAACAAAAATCGACCTCCTCCGTCGCCCGAGATCCATACTCACATCGTAATGCTTTCGTCCGTGTTGATAGAGTTCCGCATTTGGTTATCAACCTAGAAGATGGTACGTTTTGAATTGTGTTCACCTTACTGCTTGGTTTGGTGGCGGCAAGAAAACTTAGAATCGTTGTCAGTTGCACTAAGGGGAGGGGGGCAGGGGTTGCTGCTGTTGATACAGCACAAAATACAATCATATTTTTATGTACGGCTAAACGGTCACGGTTCAAGACCTAAGCAGGTCATAGCTTGATAGAAAATGCACAGTTAAAAATATGCACATTAATATAACATGATGTTACTGACTGCTGTTTCGACTGGTTTTGTTCTCACAGGCATTAAGAACAGCACTGAACAGTGCTGTTGGAGGGGGGGGGTGAAAGGGCGCTTGTAGATGGCCGCGTTCGCGGAATACAGAGCTCTCTTGGAGTTAATTTTTAGTTTTGGGAGGAGGTTATGATTATTATATTTCAGTTTACTAGGATTTTTTCTCCGCTTTCTCTATTAGGGCCAAACTTTTCGCTCTGCATATATTACTGAAAGTTCTAAGATGACACCAGCCAGATTTCATATGTTTAAAGTTTGAAATGTTATAAGTTTTGTGAAATACCATTATTTTAAAAGAGTTTGCTCCTAAGATTCATGTAAAGTGGGGTCCTGTGGGGCTCATGTCAGCAAAATTTAACAGTTGCAAGAAGATAACCTGAGAAATAGAAAGAGCTCACCAGAAGATATTTATTGTGATGCTAACAGTTCGCAGAGCTGGGTCGTCTCACCTTTCTCAAAGCGTTAAACGCGGAACTTCAAAGAGAAGAGCCTTTTACAAGGCGTCACATAGATGTCTTTTTGGTAAAATTGAATGCTCTCGCCATCCGGCCTCCACAACTCGACCTCATCGGGTCTTACTTATCAAACCGCTACCAGAATGTCAAGTTTAGTAATAGCTACTCAACGCCTCAACTGATCACGAATGGCATTCTTCAAGGCACGGTTCTGGGTCCACTACACTTCTGTTAGCAATAGTTCAACAGAAACCAGAAATTCGCCAACGTTCGTTTAGGCAGATGACCTTAAGTGAGTTTATTCCTATTCTAAGGCCATCGAAAACAGTTGCGTGGATGAAATGAACTCCAATTTGCTTAAGCTGTGGAGTTCATAGTGGAAGATGGAGCTTTCTTCCTTCAGGTGCCGTTTCATGCGTTTTGGCCCTTTGCGCTTCCTGACCCCATAATCATATAAAATACCTCACTCTCGGAAGGCTCCACAATAAAGGACCTGGGCATAAGTTATGCAACTAGGCTTACGCCATCACCTCAGGCAGATCGTATTTCTGCAAATGCTGCGCAGTTATGCGGGCTGATATCACATAATTTTTCCCTTCCGGCAATAAATCTAATATTTTATCAAAGTATTGTTCTTCCCGTTCTCGAATATTGCTGTCCTTTCTTTGATATAATGAATGCGTGTGAGCGTAGCAAAATTGAAAATGTTCAGAGATTTTTCAATCGAAGACACTTCTGCGTACCGGATCCAGGATTTAATAGACTGAGAGATTCAAATTGGCAAAGCTTGGGTTTTTATGGGTGAGAAGGCTTGAAGCTGACCTTTGCTTTCTGTTTCGCCTTAACTCCAACCATTCTGTTCCACGTATTACCGCTGTTACCCCAGTAGATTGGTCCTATGTCACGTGTAATTCCTCAAATGTTATTCCGTCGCCTCTTTGCTCTACGTCTAAACGCTTGCTCTTTTTGCATCCAAATATGCCTTCCTTTGGGATACTTTTTCTTTAGATCTTACTTCATCGCCCAAAATGTCGATCTTCAAATTAAAATTGCGTAAGAACCTTACCCCAGAATGTATAAAGTCATTATTGTATGTTTCATTCCCGGACACTCAACTTCTTTACTTTGAAAAGCGTCCTCTTGGACGTTAAGTGCAGATAACGCATGCTTCACCTGTAACAATTCAAACTCGCACTTAGATTTTTACAATCCCGTGATTTTAATTGGCTGCTAAATCCACAACTATTAACCCTCACCATCTGCCGGGATGGTTTCCGCGGCGTTTAACTTCATCTCCTCATTTCGACCTCAAACAATATGTTGACGATCACAGCGGATTCCTCTGTTCTCGTCGTCTGCTGGTATTCTGACCGGTGAGTAAACGAGAAGCATGGTCGCATCTCTCTGCTTTTTGATGATCCTCTCAGCCTTTAATACCCCCTCTTCGCTCGGACACTAAGCGGACTGTGGTCAATCGCAGTTAGTTCCTCCTACCTCGATACCTTGACGGTTGCTTCTACTGACATCCCAAAAACATTATGATCACACCTGCAGCAAGACTTTCGTACCTTCCCGCCATATACTCTCACCTGCAGGGCGGTCCTGTCTCACAGACATATTTGCCCTCCGATGAGCGACAGTTTTTCTCATTTAATACTAATCAAATCACATTCATTTTTCTTTTTTAACCAAACTGGAAGAAGTTTTTTTACTGTTCGCCAACATATTTTCGTATCAAACTACTTGCTTTATAAGCACAAAAAGAACACTGTAAACTGTGTGTTCATTCGTTTTAAAATTCGCTCGAAATGTATGTTTTAGTTACTATGACGGTAATCTTATGGGCACCTAATCAAACAGTTTTATTTATGGTCGTTAAATGACTGGCCAAGCTAGTCAGCTTTGTCTTGATCCAGGTTTCTTTTTCTTTCGCTGTCTCGGCATTTTGGAACACTTTCGGCCGACTGGGTGGACGCTTGTTTTACTAGTCATCACTTCAGTCGCAGAGAGTTGAACCCCTGCTCCCCTTCTGGTGATTTTGCTGACGGGCAGTGTCTACTCAATTTTCTTAAGTTCGGTGTGACCGTCTTGTGAATGCACAAAGGTGGACATTTATTAGTTGCAGGAAGGCCAATATGCTTTTTGGCAGCTGAATACCACGTTTCGAGCATGATTAGTGCTGTCCTGGAACTGCTCAGCCTAAAATAATCGCTCCTTGGATGTGAAAAACATGGCCAGTTTCTTCAGCATGCGTTGCAAGCAGAGAATTTGGATTTATCTCTCAAGTTGCCAACTTGTCCTGGAGCAAGTGAGTGCGCGCTTTCGTCCGGTTTCCTTGATGTAGTTGTAGTCCCAGTTGTTGAATCATATTTGATGCACAATCACCGAGGTTTTGGTAAATGACAGGGGACCACTAGGTGTCATGTAACCTGCGACAAATTGTTGTCTGAGGGTTAAGTTGTAATGCCAAATCTGGCGGATTTTTATCCACAAAACGCCTTTAGTGTAGGGAATCATCCTCTAGACTCCTGGTTCTTGCTCCTTTGGCTGTCATCTGTTCACCCGGCGCTTGCTTTGCTCAATGTCAATTATGAGACTGTCAGACGTGATTGAGATTTTGACACGGGACAGTATTTTGAGTCCTTCAACAAGGCTACATCCCATGATCAATCGAGGTCACCTCAACCATTTTCAGGATAACACGCTAAGGTCGATTGGTATTTATTTTTATGGCTGCTGAGTGTGGCGTCTGGTGATAAGATCACCTCAGTAATTAACCTCTCGAAGCGTCTGTTCCACCCTTTAGGCATAAGCTTGTGCTGCCAAAGCGTCGCAGAATTTCTACAGTAACGTCCACGAAAAACAGGCCTCGAAAACCTCGCCAACAGCTCCCGTTTTTGACTTTTCCGAACCATGTTTATGAGCATCCCCCGTCCTCTGAGGCACAAATGCTGAGGCAACCTGACGATTAAAACGACGAAGCATATGAATTAAGTCACGCGCGGAGGATAGTCCTCAGAAAACCTCTAACCCACATGATGGGTGCTCTACCGTTTGCCTGCCGGTTATTCCCGAGTTATGACTCAGTTTCCAGTTGAACTGGTATCGTATGCAGTCAGAGTATGAGGGTAGGCTAAATCCCCACCTCAGTAGATGCGACATGTCAATGTAAAACTTTAACGTCTGTAAAGTGCCGTCTGTAATTTCAGACAAAAACAAGTTGTTTACGGGCGTGTCACCTCACCCCCCCCCCCCCCTGTGAAGCCGAGGACCCTGTTGGTCCATCTTTACTGCATAGGAAGTGCAACTGTCAGCAAAAGGTACTAAGCACGCGTGATGACTTACAGAAACAGTAAAAGGTTTGTCTGACCCTGGAGAATAGTCAGGGCATCAGGAGGATTCCGCCTCACACTCGCGAGGCTCAACAACTGCGTTGACGCCGGCAAAATTCAAGCCTCGAAAAGCCGGAGCTTGGTGTGGCGAACAGCTGAGCATGCTGCTCTCGCAATGAAATTTTTTCAGGTTTTCGCATAGCGAGGCGGCACAGTCGTTCGGTAGGAAGAGCCTCTGTGAGGTCAGCTGGTCGATTCCGCCTGATGAAGCATATTCCTTAGTCGAGTTAATTATATCCGTTCCAGAGTTGAAGTAAAATATTTTGATTAAATGGAGCCTTTGGCAGATTTAAATAATTCATTTGACCCGGTTGTGAGCAGCTCATGGGACTCGATGGGATTCGAACCCTCGCCAGCAAGGGGAAGGCTTAGGTACAGCCAATGCTCAACCACCTGAGCTGCGAAGCCCTACCAGGAGCCATGAGTTTAATCACAACTGGGTATAAGGAATTATTACAAACAGACAAACCCAACAATTAATTAATTGCTCCTGGTAACCCATCGAGGGGATTCTAGATTTATTGCTTATGAAATACTGCCTGAGCAGTCAGATTACTGTATCAGAATTGGTGGATTCATTACTCAGCAGAAGGCTGGACAGGTAGCTCGACCCAAAGGGCATAAAACTTACGGCTCCGGGTGGGGCCTAGTAACTCAGATAACTAGAGCGTTGACTGTATCTAAGCCTTCTTGCTGTTATGGGTTCGAATCCCGTCAAGAACGCCGAAAATTTTACACAACTGAGTCAAGTAAAATATTTTGGTCGTTCGAACCGTTAAAGACTGCGGAAATTAACGAGTGGCGTGCACTGATGGCGGGACGGATATTAAAATTTTCATTTTGTCCTGACGCTGAGGGTCCAAACCTCAGACACTTGGTTCAATTGCTACTAGCAATAAATGAACGATTTTTTACCGATAAAGCCACGCACACTAGAATAGGCATTTCCGGTTTCTTTTTCCTAAACCGTCAAAAATGACAAGCGCAGTGTTGGTATGCCTATCGGTAAAAAAATGCTCCTGTCCATGATGCATGCTAGTTTTTTCTCTCAATCCCAAAAAAATTCAATTCCATTGAAAAGGGTTCTCCTCGAGAGTCAAAAAGAGGGGATTTCAGAGTATTCGTTCGGCTCATCTGCCATTACTGAGTCGGGAGTTCACTCGACACGAATTTTGAAGATTTACAGCTAGATCCGGTCTGGCGACACGAGATTCTGGCTGCAGGCGACGGTGGAACGGTCGAACGGTAAGAAGATTTGACGGATATTTCCAAAGCGAAAAATTTATCGAATTGATTGGTGGTATTGCCGTGCTCGTAACACACGCAACACCTCCCTACTAAATAACTGGGCATTTGACCAGCAATATCGGATATTACTACTCAGTGAAAAGCGATCAACCAGATATAAATAATTGGAAAAAAGGTCTTGAGGAAATTTTGCAGGCCAGACTAAAGAACATGAAAAGATTCAGCGATAATACCCAAGTAAACGTCAAGGGAACACAGGCCGCTGATTGCCAGCCACCTTCCCACTCCCTAAGTCCCTGACAGAACTAGACTATAACCCCCGACCTCTGAACGTCTTCAAACCCTCTCCCTCATACTAACTGTTGAGTGGCTGTTTTAAACTTTTGTCGACCCTTGCGGAGGGTGAATAATCGACGACTGCTCTGTATTCCCATCTTTTTGACTCCCAAGTATAACTTTTCTCAATGAAATTGATTTTGTTGTAAAAAAGCACAAACCAGAAAGTGTGCACTACTGGCGCAGCAAATTTGCGACGAAACGCTCTATACCGATTGCACAGCGGTTGATCTGCCTGCCAGCTCTGAACTTAATCTCTACACCTGTCATTGGCTCGCCAGGCGAGCCTAGATCTCAGACAGAGTAGTCGAAGAAACCCAGGAAAAAACTGACCAACGAACCCTTGGCTCTATGGTTAGGGCTCTGGACGTTTAATCAAGAAGTCGCAGGTTCGAGCGCCAATTGCTGCAACAACTGGGGTTGGCTATGACCGGTTGATGACGGCTAATAAGCCAGAAAGGGCCATTCAAGTCTTCCTTGTCTTTGTCGGTATCGCTGTTCTGCACATGATATATTAGCCACGATGCGGCTGCTAGCAGAGCTCGTGAGTGAGCCCCAACGCACAAGGGGAAGAGTGTGTCTGATAACGCGATCGGTATGCGCCCAACTACCATTGTTAGATGGCCACCAAATGGTAAGTACTGACAGGTGTGAAATCTACCGAACACCGAAAATTTTGTAAGTGCTCGAAAAATAGGCCTCACGAAGTTGAAAGAAGAAGATACCCTAATTGCTCATGACAGGTGTCATAAAATGAAGTCACTAAATCAAGTACGCTGAAGTGACAGTGATGAGCGGCGTGAGGGACAGCGAAAAATGAAGCTGAGGAAGGGATGGTAGGGTAGGGCAACAAGACGCCAGCAGCTCAAAAATAAAACCTAGTCCGTTTCATGTCAGTCGGGAAGGAGGGAAGCGGGTCATAAAGAAAATATGCTGGGGACATCCTTTTTCGAGCAGATACCAATTTAGTCCGCAGTCCTTTCATTTCCACCTCTTCATCAGGAGTTGGCCAGGTTGCGTGAGAACCTCCTGACACAAGGAGTATCTTCCTGCGCCAGTAAGCATAAGTAACTGGCTAGGCGAGCAGGTAGTGATAAAGTAAAGAGGGGGGAGGGGAGGACGGGAGGGGAAGAGGTGAGGGACGGGAATAGAAAGAGGCTCTGTACAAGGACTCGATATGCAAGAAGGTAGGGAATAGGAGGTGCGGGGAGGAGGGGGGCTAACGTTTCCACTGAGATCGCGTTCGTGGGGCACCGGGGACTGGCGCGGGTTTTGCTGGTGGTTTAGATGGCGGTTTTGTCGACCCGAAAGATATATATGTTCAGGTAGTCGGCTAGTTGCAGGGAAACGGCCGCAGAGTACCGAAGGGTATCTGCGATCGCCCAAATCTGAAGGAAAAGAAGAGGAGACAAAGACGACTGTTTAATAAATCTGCTAGATGGAGGATTAAGCAAACGCACCTCAAGAAGCAAAGCTGCAACTGCATCACCGACTTGTCAGAAAGAAGAAAAAATGTCTTCGCTGAATTTACGATAAACACGAAACTTCTTTTTGCCCGTTAATCCATCTGCAAGTCATTTAGCATATCCACTGGGGGGAGTGGATGGTAAGACCTTCCTTGGATATTTGGGGAACTGCGTCAATTACGCGAATGCGAAATAGATGCAAGGGCATGAGAATGTGCTACCTTGACACCGCAGCTCGAGTATAACATGAATAACCGGTAACCACCATACAAACTGAATTACAGCACGACACAGTAACTGCCATCCAGGGTTTGCAAGGGGTTTAGGCGCCACCACTGTCTTGCAATCAGGTCACATCCAAGAGACACCAAGCTGACTAAGCGTTGGCAGGCTCTATAAAGCTGCTCCAAGGATCTTAAATGACGTCGGAATTTTTACTCAAAGTAAAGGCCATGTCGAGTACTAATAGGCATCAAGACTTCTGAAACGCCTACTGGAATCCCTTACACAGGTTGCCAGATTACGTAACACTGGGGCTGCAATACTGATGAGCATCGACAAGAGGCTATACGCAGCGCTCTTAAATCAACGCAAGCTGGATTTTAATTCTCACCACATATGAAGATCACCCTGGGGAAGGCAGTACGTTTTTCTCCACTTAAAAGTCCCATCATTTCGCTAAAAATGAGTGACAAACTAATCAAATTTCACAGTTCTTCTGTATAAAATAGCGCCCTTTTTAAATGTTGTGTTGAGAAGCACCCGTTGTCTATTAAGGGTAGCGGGATTTACTCCTTGGCAAGGGGTGGAGAATTTGCTTATTGAATGATGGTAAAGCGCGGCTTACGAACCCAAAATATGAGACACAAAAATATATAAAACAAGAAGCCCCCTCCCCAACCGTGCACTCCCCCCAGGTTGACACGCCTCATATCGGCACACAGACTCATTTAGGCCACACACGACCGTACTTGGTCAGCCACGCATACACCAGAACTGTCCAAGGCAGACAACACGACACATGTGCAAAACGCATGCAACCAGACTAGCTGCTAGCTACCCGCCGTGTCCACAGGTGGGGGATAGTGGAACGGCCTTCGGTGAAGGTTAGCTGCGAAATAAGCACTCTCGGGTCCGACGAATAAGCAGTCGCGGACCTGCAGCGACAGTGCTACTAGGGTGCGACCGGCTGAGGTCTGGCACGCCGACTGCCTTATAAAATTCCACAAATTCCTACCACGGCACTGTGACATGGCGACCGTGAACCACCACTAAAATAGGTTTGCTTGCCATCGCTGTCTTGTGGTTAGGTTCTTGAGCCAAAGCGCTAGAGGAGACAACCCCGAGCAAACAATCCAAGCAGCTCTTGGGGACCCACCTGTATTCAAAATCCCCAAGAAACCTCGTGAAAAATTTCCGATTACAGTATTTAAATCCATGCTACGGCATTCGCAGGAACTGACGCGCTCTGGAACCCTGGCCCGATGGTGCGGGCGAATAGTATGCGAGTTGGACTACTCAGCCGGGAACTGATTTTCGGTATTGGATGCTGGAGTGTGCGAACTTTTCTGGACCCAGGTACCCAAAGTTTGACGACACGCAGTCTTCATCAGTACCACGTGGATGCCTGCTGTCTGCCTGAAGTCGAAATCCCCGACTCAGGTGCAAGAGAAATGGACATCCTCAGAGTCAACTCTCACTTAACCCTGTACCACGGCGGTCAACAGGACTCATCTGGTAGACACGGCGTGGCTATTGCTATCTCGGAACACGCAAATCAAATGGCTTACGCACGACTGAAGGGTCACTTTACTAACATCACTGTCGTCTCTGTGTACGCACCAACATCAGCTGCCGAATAGTGCGATAAAGAGGCCTACTACTCGCAGCTGCAGGAGTTAGTAGAAAGACTCCCTCGCCGTGATCTGTTGATTGTTGCGGAGGATTGAAATGGTAGGACTGGACCCGGGGCTCATCAAACAGTCATCTAATTGGCCGGTTTGGGCTTGGCTCTCGATACGACATTGGTGAGAGGAAGTTGAATTTTGTTGATCACAACCGACTGTTAGACACGAACAGTACCGCCACAAACATCTGCTGAGTTGGTATTCAAACGACGGTCATACTGCGAGTCAGATCGACTATAATCAAGTTTGTTCAAGATTCTGCAGCTGGGTTCACGATAACAGATCAATGCGTGGTGCCGAAACTGATAATGTCCACAGGTCTCACCATGTCCTCGCTCGCACACACCTGAAAGTTCATCTTTCATTTGCACCCAAAACGCCACGTGCAATACGCCTCGATGTCGCAAAAATCCGGCAAACCCAGCACCGCCGAGGCCTTGAACACAGAAATCCGGTCCCATTTTACGATCCGAGCCGACAGAGAAGGCAGTGACTAATGGTCATCACTGAATACATCCGTTTATGGAGCAACTGAGAAAATTCTCGGATTCACCAAGCGGCACCACGGGTGACTGAATCAGTGGACGAGCCCTGCAGTTGCCTACCCAGACGGCTCGAGCCAGGTCCCACAACGATGCTTCCTTCCGCCAACTCCGGAACATGATAGCAAGGTCAGCTAGGGATGACCGGCATAAATATTGGTCTGGAATAGCGACGTCAATGAAGCAGGCTTCAAACGGTGACACTCGCAAACTCTACCAAATTATCCGCCAAGTTAGTGGTAGGCCCTTGACACTTAGTGACTCAGTTCGCGGTGTGAATGGTGGCTTTATTGCTGACAACACGGCCAATATCGATAGCTGACGTGAGCGATTCGAGCACCTCCTAAACTATGATGAACAATTAAGCACACCTTCGCTATCCTCTGCACCTGAGTTTCCTCCTTCTCCAGCCTATGCAGTGACGTGCGACCCAACTTCCGAGGGAGAAGTTACCGATGCAATACGATAGTTCGACCGTCGATTTCGACGATGTCCACCGTATGCTACACGGAAGGCAGGTGCAGGGACGGTGACTTGCGCGTGAATTAGTTTTAAGTGATAGTAGCCTTGCGCTGCAGCTACCGCACTCTCTCCTCCTCCCCCCCCTGAACCCGGTGTCGTGGCAGAGTCAAGAAGACCGGAGGCGGGAGAGGACGCAGGTGGCTGCCGCGGTCGGAGCCGCCCCTGGGTGTACCACTACACCTGGCTCGGATCCCACGGAGTGGGAGTGCCATAAAGGCCAAATTAAGAAGGAGCCATTGCAGCCTGACTCTCAGTTCGCCAGTCAGCCACTCCACATAAAACACAAAATGGGCTGACCACGCGATCCGAGTTATCCCGTCAGTTGGCAACCTTCCAAGCCACGGTTTTTAGCGCACCGTGATAGTTTCAAGCGCGTCAGATTGTTTATAGTGAGGAACATGCACTGAGCTGTCGATCTCACTCTCTCCCCCACCCCCACAGTCAAACCGCTGTCCGAGACGGTCAGTTGTCTGATGCAGAATTGGGCGCAGCTACTGGTGACCTGGTCTACGTGTACTACGTACACGACCTGGCCCCCAAACACAAGCACCACGATTTCACACAACAGGGGGTTGAACGGCTTACATCTCACATGTGTGAGATAGCCAGAGGTCACGTTAAGAAGGAGCCATCGCAGCCTGACTCTCAGACCACCAGTCAGCCACTCCACAGCCACTCCACTAACTGCGAGGTCTGAGTATAATTCTCAGTTGGCAACCTTCCAACCGCGGCGCTTAACGTTACCGCACACTCTTCTCTCCTCCTCCCCCCCTGAACCCGGTGTCATGACAGAGTTAAGAAAGACCAGAGGCGGGAGAGGACGCAGGTTGCTGGCGCGGCCGGAGCCGCCCCTGGAGTGTACCACTACACCACACACGATAGTTCGACCGTCGATTTCGACGATGTCCATCGTATGCTCCACGGAAGGGTGGTGCAGGGACGGCGACTTGCGCGTGAATTAGTTTTAAGTGATGGTAGACTTGCGCTGCAGCTACCGCACTCTCTCCTCCTCCCCTACCTGAACCCGGTGTCATGACAGAGTCAAGACGACCGGAGGCGAGAGAGGACGCAGGTGGCTGGCGCGGCCGGTTCTGCTAAGTCCTAGCCACCCCTAGGCGTGCCACCACACCTTCCATGTTCGGCATTTGTTAGCGGAGAGCAACCCGAATAACGCATGCCGTGCCCTGATGTGGCCCCCGTGCTGGTCCAACGCATCTTCCACGTGGCTCGTTTAGGGGGCTAAGCCGATGCAATACACAGACTGCATAACAACAAGGCGCCCTTGTATACAGTTTCAAGTACCTCGGGGCGAGGATGTTGTCGAATGGACAGAGTAAGGACGAAATTGTCTCCTGAATCGATGCTGCTCGCCGGACTTTCTCGATCCTTAAAAAGTGCCTATGGACCCGAAGCGACCTCTCCGTCGCCACGAAGATCCGCGTGTACCGTGCATTCGTCCGGTCGGTCCGCCTTTACGGTTGTGAAAGCTGGGCTATGCGCGTGGAAGATGAGCGAAGACTTGAGATATTTGACCATTGCTGCCTGTGGAGTGAAGTACACAGATTAAGTCTCAAACGAGGCAGTCCGCACTCGCTGCGACAATATAGCCAGGATATCTCAGGCCATCCAAGAAAGACGACTGAGGTGGTTTGGGTTCGTTCTCCGTCGACCGCCTCACGAGCAGAGTTTTAATGCTCTCGATCCGGCGCCGTTGCCCATGTGGAGGCGTCGAAGAGGGGGTCAACTAAAAACTGGCTCGACACGGTTCGAGGAGACATGGAGACGGTGCTTGGACCTCCGGTATTCGGCATCCGTCGCTGGAGAAAATAAGGGGTTGGGCCATCCAGATCTGCCGCCGCAAATCGTTACGCGCAGAGAGGTACAATACGGGACATCCTCGAGTCCGGCTAGATCAGACTTGATCGCAGTCGTAACAAGTACAAGTAAGTCTGACGGCAAATCCTCACATGCGCGAATGTGTGCATTCTGTTGATGCCACCTACGTGTAGCCTGAAGTAGCGCATGCAGTAGAGACATGCGTATGAAGCGCATCATCCACTATACCCCATCTCATCACCAGTCTTTCAACATAATCGGACAAGCCACTGATTAATGGGAGGAGTAAGACAGAAGAAGGCAGACCCCGAGACACCTTACTCCTCTCGCACATTATTTTGCTGCTATACAGGCACTTTGATGCGCTTGAAACTATCATGATGCACTAGGTCGGAGTTGGGGATTTGCCAGTGGACAGAATGGCTCCGTCTTTCTTTGGAAAATGGAGCACGCCGTAAAGTCTCCTACTTATATGGCCCGCCTCGCTTCTCAGAGAGTTGGGCACCTCTGTGACAGGTAATAGACAGCAACAATGCATCAAGCCAACCGCAGTATATGAAGACATTCCAGTCGTTCTCTGAATATTGCCGTGTTATGCTTGAAAAGCCAACTTGGCAAACATATGGGATATGGCGTGGATATGTAGGCGTGTAATACAGGTATGACAGCAAGACGCAAGTTCGAGCCTGAGGTGCCGGAACACCTGGGGTTCCTTATGGCTCGCTGATGACAGCTAATAAGCCATAAATGACTATTACAGATTTCCCTTGTCTTTGTCCGTCATGTTATTTTGCCTACATCCTTAGCCGCTGTGCGGCTGCTGGCGGGGTTCGAGAGTGAGCTCCAAGGCACAACGGGACGAGTGAGTCCTGTAACCGATGAGTGAGCATCTACTACCACAGTTAATATTCCCGATCAAAAACGGCAAGACAACGAGCTCGTGGTGTAGTGGGTTAGAGCGGTAGTCTTCTAACCAACAAGTCGCGAGCTCGAGCATCGGGTGCCGCAACTACTTGGGGTTGGTTATGGCTGGCTGATGACGGCTCATAAGCCAGAAATGGCCATTCCAATCTCCCTTGTCTTTGCCGGTCATGTTATTATGGGTTATACGGTCTAATTCAGTGGTAAAAAAACCAAAATCACTTAAACGATGACGATGGGCACAAAATTTATTTTTATTGCTAACGCGTTGTGGTCATTTTCGTCCTGTAGACTACCTTACTCTATTGCCCCTGTTCCCGTATTACACGCCTACCTATCGACCGTTTTCGTTAGTAGGGTTGTACAATAGTTTGTCGCCAGTAAGTCGGGTTACAAAACCATTCGTCGCCAACATATGTTTTTGGAAATTAATTATCAGTGTCTCGTTGTTCCTACGCCACTCGCATGACGAGGTCATTGTTTTGGTCACTGGGACTGGGGGAGGAAGGGTGGGGTAGAGTGTGAGCGATGTTTGTAGGTTCAATGTAACGGGCGAGCTCTCTAAACGTCTGATTGTCGTTACCTTGCCGGTTCCGTAGACCATACTCAGATTCACCACAACGCCATTTGCCGTCATACTTGAACTTATGTAAACCCCCGTCCAACGATAAGATGAACCTAAAGCAAAACCGGAGACCTATTTATTGGTTACAAGAAAGGCACTAAGAACTGGGAAGGTTGAGATGGAAACTGCCACGGGGAATGGGTCGAAATTCGTGCTACAAAATCAAAAGTGATGCACATTTATACGCTCATCTTCACAAACTCAATGTAACCGCCATTACATATTAATTCAAGGAATTCATTCTGTCCTGATGGGTCGCTACACCAGTACGCGGAGTAAACGACTGTCATTAGGGGGAGGGGAGTTAAGGCACCGTACGATCACCACACTAAAGTGGGCTTTCGCCACGTGGACACATAGCTTTTACGAACCTTTTCGGAGAACACAGCCCCAGATTCTCGTAATTCTATTGGATACGGCTGCGATCATAACTGGTTTAGCCGGCTTCGATTATGTCACGGACAGCACCTCTTCGCAGCTCAACCAATTCTATTCGCTAGCAACGGAAACCGACGATCGAAAGTCCAAGAATCACTTCCATCTCTTGACAAACTGCGTCCCTGGATAGCTGTTACCGCGAAATGTGTTCCACAACGACTGGAGCCTTGCTTCAACAGATTCAGGAGAGTAGATTAGTTACACTCTAGCAATCAATCCCTGGACTAAATTGCATTTTAGATTTAAGGGGACACAGACAGGCCAATAAGACATGCGGGAGGAAAGAGAAGGTGCGGCATATGTAAAATTCGATTCCCCACCATTTCCAGTCATACGAGGTTCAAAAGATACCGACAAGCTGATGGTCGTGACTTGGATGGTTGCCAACTGACAGGATAAAACGGCTCCACTGATGACCTCAGGTTACAAGTGTTATGTTTCATACGGTTCTATATGGCTCAGATTTGGCGTGAAATATGAGAACACCCAACGGACCCTGTTACATGTCACTTTAAGGTACAAGTAGTGTACCATTATTTTAAAATTTGAAATTCTGAGGCTGTACTATCCGTAGTATTTATTCTGCTTCCATATTCAGAACTTTATCCGAACCCACTGAAATATCGCATGAGGAATATGAGAAGCTAGGTGAATCTACTTCAGAAGAAAATTACACTACACAACTGGCAAGCCCAAAGACAATTAAACAACGAAGCCTGTTAATTATGACGGAAGTAGCAAACTTTCACAGAACCGAGATACGGTTGCATAAAGCACACCATTTTCAGGGAACAGTGCCAGCCAGGCAAACATCGGAAATGAATATCGCATGTATTTTTACGGCAAATGCAAGTGAATTTGTAAAAAGGTCAAATAACAATTGGCGAAATCACGTACTAGGTACTGATTTTCCCCTGCGCTTTACATGGATAGTTGCGCAAACAAAGGTATTAATTGATTTGGGATTATGTTCCCTGACAAGCAGTGTGGTAATTACATGTGTGCTATATTTTTCTACTAAACAATTTCGGTCGATGTTTTTAGACAGCTTCAGTGCTTAAAGTAATTCCCGAGGATCAGCTACTTCAAAGAGAAGGCGGGAGCGTGAAAAGGTGCATGTTACAACGAAGACGCGCAGGTGAAATCAGAGTCTCCCACCCCTTTGTGTAAAAACCTGGGGTTGTGCGTCGGGAGCGTGTAGATGGGCTCTTCAGTCATGTCCGCCACTTGCGCCCAATCCGCGCATTAGACGGACCGGCCCGGACAGTGGGCTGGTGCGTGAGAGAAGGAAGAGAGCGTAAGATCCACTCTGGGGATTGCGTCTCCACGGCCCTCAGCGCATATTCCTCACTCTAAACAATCTGACGAGCTTTTAAACTACCGCGATGCGATGAAAGGCTGCCAACTGTCAGGACAACTTGCTCATCCTTTCAGGACAGTCCGTTAGGCTGCAATCGCTCTTTCTTGACGCAGTTTCTACGCAAATCCCACTCAGTTTGGGATTGGAGCAACCCCTTTATTGTTTGTGTGAAAATATAGCCCATCGTGTACGGACCAGGCGTGCGTGTGGCACACGTACACTGACTGATTAAGTTTAGCAGTCACTGCGCTCGATTACGCCTTTGGTCTTTTTGCCGGTGGTTTGACACTGGACTCAATATGCTGAGGGAGGAGAGAATACGATAGATGCATCACAAGTTTAAAATCACCATAAACTAACACATGCGCAATTCTCCGTCCCTGCGCTCCCCATGCTGTGGGCCACACGGTGTACATCGCTGTTCTGAAGGCAACTGTGCAACCTTATTGCATAAAGTCAGCCTGTTTGCTACTGGGGGAGTGGTGCGTTTGAAAAGAACGTGGACCCAAGCTAACGTTTATAATTTCATAATGACTTACGCAGCAGCACCAAAGGACGAAGACCTCAGGAATGGGACAATTGAAGTACTGATTTAAATGTAGCAGGAAGGGGCCAAAGAGGACTGAATCCAAACAGGTCATTTCACTTCGGCTCATATGGGTCACCTATGAAAGAGCAGAGGAGACGGCAAGGATGGTAACACAAAAGCACAAAAATCGGCACTCGGTGGCAAATGAAAGTAGAAGTGAAATAGGGTAGATGTTAGGGACCTGAACTCTTAGAGGAGTCCTACAAGTAGTAAACGTGGTTGAGAGTGCCTTCTGCTGATATGAGCTTGGTAAAAATCGAAAAGCAGCGAGTTGCTGGCCATAGATGCAAGGAGAAGGCACCGGTTCTACCGATCGTGTACACTTCTACTAGGAAGCGGTCTCCGCGACAAGTAGTCAAAGTAGATCCTAGTATAACAACCTGCATGTGACGTGTTATATAAATTAGGGAATTCACCCAACTTTTAGTCGACTGATGAGCCTCGTAGGCAAAACCATTAGTTTAAGTTAAAACACTTGGTGACCATGCGTTTCCACGTGCAGCATTAATTGGCAGATGGGAAAGGTTAGTCATGGAATGGAGGCAAAATAAGCCGCAGACGAGACTCGGCAGTAGACAAGGTAAAACTCGATCGCTGAACACAGCTGATCACGAGATACGGACCCGGAAACAGCGGCCTAAAAAGATGTCAGTTGGGCGAATTCGCTGGGCATCAAAAGCAATATGTAATGAAAGTTATACAAGGGGATACTGCGGTCACGTGGACTGAGTAATAAAATAATCTGTCACCTGTGGCAAACCTCGTCATGTAGCGAAGGTAAGCAGAGTCAAATTCGCAAATGATGACCAAGATTGAAGGACTACAGGAAGACCCAGAATACGGGATCTGGCTGTCAGCCCAGTTTCGGGCTACCCGGCGCCTGCAAGGATGGCAAATAGTAGGGCGGTCTTAATTGAAAACATGCCGCAAAATAACGGACCATCGGGTCTGATGAAGGAGCAGTCGCAGTTTTACGTGGCGCCGGCTGTGTGCCATCCAACAAAGCTGCACTTGCGGACGCCACCTGATGAATTCCGGTCCAACCAATAAGCCAGACAGAACCCGAAGCCTGCCTGTATCATAACCTCGTGAATATTCATTAACGTATGCAGCTGGGGCCGTAGATTCTAGAGCCGGCTAGACCAGCATTGGTGCTAGCCGAAATAATTGGAAAAGTTCCGCCAAAATGACTTATTAACTTCCAAGGCAGGTTAGGAGAACTCTTTCAAATAGGATTCGCTTGCGCATTACACCGATGATAATAATTTTAAGGCAGCTTTTAGGAAAAAACCCTTAGACACCTATAAAACATCGGCCACGAGACGGTGAAACTATCGACCCTCTCAGCACTTATAATTTGTACCCGATGCTCTGTTTCGGAACTCCAGGTTACTAGGAATTCGGTCGTTCGACTCCACCCCGCTGTGAGTCATTGGTAAGATTGGGGATTTTAGTCTATCAGGCGATAAGTTATCCTGATAAGTCAGCAGAAGTCAGCAAGCTCGCAACGAGTTTGAGGGTTGTATGAGGTTTCTTGAAAATTTTGAGTACGGGTAGGTCCTCAAAATTTGTTGGATTGCTTGTCCGAGGTTGTATCCCCAAGTGCTTTGGCTCACGAACCTAACAAGCGGTGGTTAGTAAACTTATTTAATGGCGTTTAAATGGTCGTTTTTGAAAGGCCTCTGGCGTGCCAGACCTCCGCCCTTCTCACCCTGATATTACTGTCGCTGCTGGTCCGCGACTGATTATTTGACAGAACCGACAGTCTGCTTACTTCACAGCTAACCCTCGCTGAAGACCTTGCCACTATCCGCCACCCTTGACCACGCCGGGTAGGCAGCAGCTAGGCTAACGGACAAGCCCTCTTCCCGGGCAAGTTCGCAATGGAACCTATGAAAGCCCCGTGCGGCCTTAATATCCAATCCAATGTACTTGCAATGCATTGCGGGCAAATGATTACCCAACATGGTTCGGCAAAGGAATATGGACCGCCCTCCCCCCCCGCCGCCTTAATACAGATGTACTTAGCATACATTATGGGGTTAGGGGTTAAGGTCAGGGTTAGTGATAGGCTAAAGAGGGTTAGAGTAAAATATAAGACTCGAGGCTATTTACCACTCTGCAAAACCAGCGCAAGGTCGCCTTTATTACGGGAAGGGGAGTCCATAGTTTTGTTTCCAACCGAAAAAGGAGTATTTAAACGACGAAGGAAGACCCGGTCGTTAACTGTGAAGGCAACGCGGGTCAGTGAATTGCAAACACACATATAGAAAGAGGCCATCTGGGACTGCTCCGAGATCTTCTTAGGCATTGCACTTTCAGCTGAGCGAACAAATGCACGCCTATCTAGCCGCGTTGCCACGAAAAACACCTAGCGCCGCTTTACCAAGCTGTCTTGCTAAGGTGCACATAGCGATTTTTCAACGGTGTTGGCGCCTGTCAGCACTCCAAAATGGTGTTTTCGGAGGCGACAGATCACTGGCGCGCCTGCATACGGTGTCCTAAGTGCGTACTAGCTAAGCTTACTAGCATTCATTTCGAGGTCAAGTCTGTTAAGGAAACGAAATGCAGAAAAACATAGTGAGGAAATAAGAATTGAAGTCCGCGCGTCGGAGTAGGAGGAGGGAGGAGTAAATCTTCACAGAAATCTCTGCGCACTCCAGTGCAGTCACATTATGGACGTTTGGACCTTCCTCTCTGTTGCCGAGGTTGCCAGCTGATTCAGCTTAACGTTCGTGAGTGACAATGATTGGTTAACTTGACACCCGGCTTATAAGACTGGATCGTGTGCCGCATATACTCCCCGGGTGCTTACGTAAGAGGCAAATGGTAACGTACACATTTATAACATAAGTTGGTCATGAGTGAAAAAGGTCCAATGAGGCCGGAAACAGTTATGAAAATCGTGATCCTTCACTATGTAGACCGGAACCATGGGCAGACAATGTCAGCCTAAGAGCTGTTGTACTCTTATGCGACCTCAGTTAACCCTTCACCTACTACTGGCTCGTCGCTATATCAGGTCATCATGAAAAAGCAGTTGTAGCAGCGGCCACAGTCAGTGAGACCTTATATATAGAAAAAAAGGCCCAGCTTAGGCCACAGTCACCTTTGTTATTAGTGTATTAGCAGTAGCGGCGATAATTTGGGAGAGTTCACATGACGACCTGCGGCCTACCACAGAGTTCCAGGATCATCACAACGTCAAGCATGATCAGAGATTGTAAGATACACGGAAATAGCGTTCGTCTTTATAACATAAATGTGGAAGGCGACAAGGATGAATCCATTTTGCCCTGGGGCTTCGGCCTAAAACCCAGCAGACAACCTTATGGCGGAAAGCAATTGAGAATAGAGGGTGGCATCAACAAAGAAAGCAGTATGACATTTTTGAATTATCGCAGCAGGCGTACGAAGATCCTAGGGTTCAACGGTAAGGCGCTTGACATAATGCTTAGTGAGAAGCGCCCGGGGTCAAGTCTCGGGTTTAGTAGCCTGTGGTTTGGTTGGCTAGATTGACTAGGACAGTACAGAGGAGGGAGACGCCGAGCAACCAGCGCCAGCAACTGCCTACTGAATTTCGGAAAATAGTCGTTTTGCCTCCAGTCGGTGCAGGCCTCTGTCTTGCGGCAATGAAAGTCAGCACTGTCATAGAGGATGAGAGAGGAAAGAGAGAGAGAGAGAGAGAGAGAGAGAGGTTACTCACCACGAGCTTCATTATGATCTTGACACCGACGAATCCGAAAGCGGTAAGAAAGAGTACAGGGTAGTTTGACTGGAGGGCGCTGGGGGACCGACCGGCCACCATCACGGAGGAAAGAATAACAATCCCAAACGGGAAGATGGGAAATAGAACGCTGGTGTTCTGCGACAAAGAAAGAAAGACCATGAACTGTGGACCTGCAGGTGATTAAGGTGAAGCAGGCAATTTTATGAGGTAGATATGAAAGTGGGACCGGAGTCATTTTTTGTTCGGGTATTGATCTATCGGAGGAACTACACCGCTGGGTGACTAGGCAAAATACGCAAGTTACTTACTAATCAAAGGACTTTGGGGGATGTGAGAAATGCACGACAAATTCGTCGAATATGAAAAGAAGTCCGATTTTAACGGTGCCAATCATTTGTGGAGGGGAGGGTTATGGTGCACTTCGGCCTCTTGAACGGACACCCGGCTGTTTCAGGTTTAAGCATAGGTGTAGGATGCGACAGGCTGGTTGTTTAATGCCCCGTCAGTTACCGCACCGGATATTTTATTCAGTCAGCCGGCCTTGGTCTGGATGCAGAGAAGCCGCAGCTGAAGCTGCCAGGCTGAAGAATTTAAAGGATGCTAACCTAATAGACAAGCAAAACAGTAAGCACTGTCTCAACACCTTAAGGTTAGTACAGAATTGTAAGAATAAATCTTGAATGACGTTTTCCCACTGATCCGGCTAACTGAGCCAGAGAGGGGAGTGTAAGTCAACAAAGGTCCGGGTGTTTTTAGCCTTGAAGCAGCTACTAGAGTCACCTGCAAAAAAAAACCACAGATGCAGACCCCATGTAAGCATCCAAAAAGGCACTAAATGTCACGTGTTGAGGTCACTTAAAAGGCCATAAAATCCTATGTGGGAATAAGAGGAGTCCATTTTGAATGACAGAAATTGACCGTGCATAAATCATCCTACATAAAAAGTGCAGTGATAGCAATCTAAGGCAAAGTTAGAGAACAACCCGACTATGGAGTATTGTGGCGACACGTAATTGAGCATACCCTATGAAAGTGTAAGCAGTGTGGAGAATGTCAAATTTCTCAAGGACGCTGTAAGCGCAGATATTTAGTTCATCCACCTCGGCCCGTTTAAAGCTCGCAGGTGACAGAGAAACTATTGCGCTAGCGCGGTTTACCGCGCCTAAGAACCAATGTCATTTGAATGTTTTTGGAAATCAGAGGTAGGTGTGCTTGGTGTCTGAGAAAGCCGGGAACTTTTTGTACAGTTACTCGCACCTTTATAATAGCCCGCGTCAAAACTACAAACGGGCAATTGCACGAAAAACACTGATTCCAGCGCATTCGGTTTGCCTCTTTCAATCTTCATCTAGCACTTAGGGAAGTGGACTAAGAGATTATTTCTCAAATGCTTACGTAAGCAAAACGACGGCGGTAATGCTCAATTGTTACCGAAAATTCGGTCGTCGTAGCCGAATAACCGCATCTTCACTAAATGCATGTGACGTCGTTTTGGACGTGGGTTAGACTATCATCATCAAAATGCTTGATGAGGTGGCAGAACGCGGTGTGCAACCTGACACACTTTGCAGGCGTGGGACACGAGAAAGAGAGAGGGAGAACACGTCTGATACCCACTCATCCGTTTTATACCGCTAATTCAAAGGGTTTCAGGGGCGTGTCCACTACAGTCAACATAGCATCACAGAATTGGAGATGAGATTTCGGTGTCGAGTATGGTTTGGGTGGAATGACTACTTCAAGCAAGTATTCACTATGCTCGACAGACAGTCCGTGGCAACCCGAGGCCTCGCATTTGAACCTGCCAGTAGGCGACACATGTGGGAATCAAGTGATTTGGTTAGAAAAAATGACTTTTGACTGAATGCTAAAAAAAACTTTTATCAAAAAAACGTTTATTGGCGAAGGTTCCCTAAGGATAAACCACTTTTATAAAAATGCCCTAAAGAGGCTTTTGGGGAAAGGAGAGGTTGCAGGTCCCATTAAAATGCACCCTGGATGCATAATTTGCGCAAGAAGCACGCATACAGCTCACCCTCGTTATCAGATATGTAAAAGGGTAAGACCGGTAACAGGAAAGCGATTCAGGACCTGAGCTCTTATTCCTCGAGACATGCAAATATGAGAGAGGACGTGAGAACACGCGAGGCATGTCATTGGCTTTGGCTAAATGGCAACGGTGAAGAGCGTCATGACCTAACAACCCACTCAAATAATCAAGTCCACCATGTCGTAATTTTTCAGCGAACATTTATTTCCCTTATTCACATAGACAAGCATAGATAATTTCTTAAGCGGCTCTTTGCTTACACTGTGGGCTGTCTTGAGTAAACAAGACAGCGTGGTGGAAGATCTCCAGACATCTACAGGGAATGAAGCAACTGCTGGAAACTATGACTGGTCAGGCCACTAGGCAGCCTAAGAATTGACTTACTGATATCATAAATTCCGTTTTACGGTAACCTTCATGAGGGTGCTATGAATAACGCATAGCATGGCTGGATTGGATACCGTAAAAGGGTGGCTTAATCGCATCAGGCTTAGAGAAGCCAAAACATGCGTGCTAGGGGGAAATACAGGGACTTTAAGTAGCGTCGGTTACTGTGTACGATCTAGTCGCCCTCATTCAGTTTGTCAATTTATAGGCAATTGAGGGTAGGGGCAAGAATGAGGCCGGCCCTGCACGAGCTTCTACTACCACGATAGAACCTAAGTCTTTGCCGACCGACCGAAAAACTACGACCCTACAAAGGCCTCTTAATTACCCTTTAACATCCCCTCGCGGTTATGTGCAAGTGAGTGAGGTCCACTGTAGGAAGGAGGCTCACCGGTCGGTCGGCGAATAATAAGCCAGAAATTATCGCCCCAGTCGCCCGTCTTGGTCGGTACTCCTTCCAGGGGGAAGTTGGTTTTGTAAAGTTACAGGAACTTTCGCGTGCACGGCAAGCATAAACGGAAACACTATGATGGGTCGACAACCACGGCTAAGCCTAGCGTCAGAAGTCTCGACACAGTGTTGCCATCCGTACCCAATAGGTGTAGGAGAGCGGTCAGGTCCGTGTAACTCCTCCTCACAAGTCACCCCGAGGTAATTGTGGCCAGCATCGTTTTCTGTGGACGAACTATCAGCGGATCACGCCTACTCACCTAGTCTCATCGGCAGATAGTTTCGTTTGGCTTAGCGTCAAATAGGATGGTTAAAGGGTTACTTTTAAAATCATGAAAAATGTGGGTCTTGGGTTTGTTGAGGTGACAAGAAGCAGAACAAGATAAATAGCCCAAAGTAAAGCTTATTTGTTCAGGGCTTCGCAGTTTGGCATGAGCCTGTCATTAGGAGGAAGTACGAACAACAAAAATAGATCACATGTAGTTCCCGCGCGCATGCGCCACCCGTCGGCTTGGCTGGAAACGGGGCCTCACCAAGTGGCAGCGGCTGTCTACCACATCAAAACCAACTGGTCAGGCCACGTTTCCAGAAAACGACCAGTCGTAAGCATCTTACACTGCTCCTGACGGTAGGCTGTTAGATGAATCCGGAAGTTTTGAAAAGCGAATGGCGTTTTCGGAAAAAAACTAATCACCATTTTGAAAACGCATGAGCTACGTTTAAGAATGCAGTTTTAGGCGAAAAATTAACCTACAGCAACGGTTGTTCCTGATTTTCCCACTCCTCCAGTTAGGATGGTGGAGTAAAATTTGGCAATATGGCAAGTAGACGTAGCCAGTATCAGGAAGAAAGGAAACAGTTTGAGTGGCAGGTGCAGGAGTGGTAGCTGAAACAAATAGAAGCATTTTGTATTAATTTAAACTCTTGGACGAAGGACGAGATAGCAACAAAAAGCAGATCTCAAATTCAGTTGGAGTATGCCAGCTGCCGTCTTCGAATCGGGTGCCAGAAGATCCGTGGCTCAAATAAATGCTGGATTTATTTACATGCAACTGTCGGCTGTGATTGAGGACATACTAAAGTTTATCTCGCATATAGTGGCCAACCAAGGTTATAAGGAGTGACCACAAATTTGTCCATGTAAATTAATGCAAACAGTGGACAGAAAACAATATTAACTCTAGTGACATTAACCCTTGGAAGATGGATTAATTCCTGTGAGCTGTCTAAGGTGTTCAAGGGTAGCAGATATAAAGACAATCAAAAAGACCAAATTAAGAGAGTACATACTCTGCGAATAAACGGCCCGAGATCACGTAATGGATCTACCATCAGACGGGGGGTAGGCCACTAGTATGGTTCAATGAATTACCGATCAGAAGGCAACATTTTGCTTGAAATACACTAAAGACTTATTATACACCTCGCTTAAGGGAGGCTACGACCTAAAGACCATGTGGAACTGAGGTCATATGCCCTATATTTACTGGATCCTCTGCGATTGTAGGAACTGGACTCATGAAGATGGTGCTTATAAATGTTGGCACAGGCAAGTAAATGGGAGCGATAAGGCACGCTTTTCTTTGCTTGTTGCGGCTGCGATCATGCCTGATCTAGTCGGCCTCGATTATGTCACGGATTGTGCTCCTCCACGCATGAAGATCCGTGGCAGCCGACCTGGCCAGTTCAATCCATTCTCTTCGCCAACGACAGATGCCGAATACCGAAGGTTCAAGAACAACTTCCATGTCCTGATGAACTGTGTCGAGCCAGGTTTTGAGCTGACCCCTCTTCGACGTCTCTAACTGGGTAGTGGGGTCGGTTAAAGGGCAGTAACAGTGAGCTCGTAAGGTGGGCGACGAAGAACGTGCCCGAACTACCTCAGTCGTTGTTCTTGGATGGCTTTGGATATCCTTGCGATGTTTGCGCAGCGAATGCAGACTGTATCATTTGAGACGAAGTCTGTGTACTTTACTCGGAGGATGGTCCTCAAGCAGTGGTCAAATTTCTCCAGTTCTCGCTCATCTTCCCCACGTGTAGCCCAGCATTCACAGCCATAGAGAAGGACAGACCGGACAGACGCACGGTACACGTGAATCTTTGTGGCGAAAGAAATGTCGCGTCGGGTCCACAGGCACTTTCTAAGGCTTGAGAAAACCCGGCGAGCAGCATCGATTCGGGATACAATGTCCTCCTTACTCTGTCTATTCGGCAGCAACCTCGCCCAAGGTTTTTAAACTGTCCACCTCTTCAAGTTGAGAGCCATCAACCTCAAGAGATGCTTTCTCCGGGGCAAGGATACAGCTTGAAAAAACTGGTCTTCCCCGCTTTTATGGACAAGCCGACCGATTTAGCGACTTCATTCACCCGCGACACCCATAGACTGCAGATCACCAAAGTTTGAAGCTAGTAAGGCGATACATCTGCGTAGTCGAGATCAGCCAGTCGGCGTCCGGGTGCAAGCTAAAAACCGTCCTCTTCATGCATGGCCTTCCCAAGAATCCAGGCGATAGCGTAGTTGAACAGGATGGGCGACAAAATACAACCTTGTCGAACGCCAGACTGGATATCGAATGCTTGTGAAAGATTGTTATGGACCAAATCTCGCGCAGTGGTTGAGCTGGAATAGGCCTCGATCATGGCGAGGATTTTCGATGGTAGACCATATAGTGCCATTATCCTCCATACGGATTCACGATGGACGGAATCGAACGCGGTGGCTAAGTCGACAAAGCAGACGGCCATCGGTTGCTAGTAACTGTGGCGAAATTCAAACAGGCACCTTAGTGTGAATATTTGGTCCGCACATCCACGCCCAGCACGGAATCCGGCTTGGTTGGGCCTCGTCCTAGAGTCACACAGCCTGGAATCGCCTAATAAGGAAAATAACGAAGATCTTAGCAACAACGTCGATAAGACTTATGTCACGGCAGTTTTCGCACCTCCCTGTCTCCCTTCTTGCGGACAGTCACAAGGATGCATGAGCCCCAGTCAACAGGAACTACCTCGTCTCTTCACGCTTGTACAATCACTTCATTGAGCCAGGGCGCCAGTGTGTCGACACAAACTTGTAGATTTCAGAGGGTATACCGTCCTCTCCGGGTGCCTTCTTGTTACGCGAGCTTCTTATGACATAAGCGACTTCTCCTTCAGAAGGTGTGTCGCATGACACTGCATAGGCAGGAGAGAGAGAAGACTCCGTTGCACGTGGTAAGGGAGTTCTGGGCTCTGTATCGAAATTTAGAAGGTTCTCGAAATGCTCACGCCAGCGCTCGACCTTGGCCGGTTTTTCAGCAATAAAGCTGCCATTCACGTCACGGACAGAGTCGCTCAGGGTAGAGCACCTACTACTAACTTGGTGGATAATTTGGTAGAGTTTTCGAGTGTCACCTACGTTTGAGGCCTGCCCCACCGAGGTCACCATTTCAGCCCAATATTTCTTCCGGTCTTCCCTAGCCGATATTGCCGTCATCTTTCGGAGTTGGCAGAAGGAGGCATCGTTGCGGGACCTGGCTAGAGCCGTCTGGGCAGACAGCTGCAGGGTTATTCCGCTGATCCAATCACTGCGGCGTCGCTGAGCAAACCCAAGGATTTTCTCAGCTGCCCCATAGACTAATGCCTTCAGAGATGACCACTCACTACTGCCTTCTCCATCTGCTCGGGTAGTAAAAAAACCGGATTTCTCTGTCCAGGGCCTCGGCAGTGCCGGGTAGCTGAATTAGGGCGACATCTAGGCGTCTAACATGTGAAATTTTAGGTGCGGATGATAGGTGCACTTTCAAACGTATATGGACGAGAACATGGTCGGATCCATAGGCATTATCAGTCTCGGCACCACACATCGATCTGCTATCATGAACCCAGCTGCGGGACCGTGAACTGGCTAGGATGTAGTCGATCTGACTGACCAACCATATGACCGTCGTTTGAATAACAGGTCAGCAGGTGTTTGCTGCGGTGCTGGAAGCCTGTGTTCGTGACAAACAGTTGGTTCTGATTAGCAACGTTTAGCAGTTTCTCACCATTTTCACATCGATAATCAAGCCCAAAACGGCCAATAAGATGACTTTTAGTGGATTTACAAAGTTCAGTCCAGCCATTCCAGTCCCCATCAAAAATTGATAGATCGCGGCGCGGGAGTCTTTCAACTAACGATTGCAGTTGCTAGTAAAACGTCTCTTTATCGCGCTGTTCGACAGCGGAAGTTGGTGCGTACACGGCGACGATAGAGATGTTGCTGAAGTAACCTTTCAGTCGCACATAGGCCCTCCGTTCGTTGACTGATTCCCAAGTAAGCAGTTCACGGTTTGCTTGTTCCGAGAGGGCAATCGCCACACCATGTCAACCAAAAGGTCACGAGGGTCACTGTGGTACAGGGTGAAGTGTGAGTAGGCTCCCGGGATCTTTGTTTCCAGAGAAACTGAGTCAGGTATTCGGACTTATGACAGGCAGCACACATCTACGTTGTGTTGATCAAGGCTGCGCGCCATCAGACTTTGGGTACCAGGATACAGGAACGTTTGCACATTCCAGCATCGAATACCAAGGGTCCGATTCCGATTGAGTAGTCCAGCTCGCATGCTATTCACCCGCACCACTGGACTAGGATTGCGGAGCGCGTCGGTTCCCGCGGATGCCGCAGTATGGATCGAAGTAATATATTCGGACATATTTT
>WEDG01002199.1:0-14275 GCA_017591395.1 Schistocephalus solidus
GTAGTGGTAATAGAATCACTAGTAGAAGAAGTAGTAGTCGTAATAGTAGTAGACGCAGTCGTAGGAGTATAAATAGTAGTATTAGTAGTAGTAGACGCACTAGCAGTGGTAGTAATAGCACAATTTGTAGTAAAAGTTTAGAAGTAGTAGTAGTGGTAGTAGACGCAGTAGTAGTAGAAGTAGTAATAGAAGTAGTAGTTGTAGTATTAGTAGCAGTAGTAGTAGTAGTAGTAGTAGTAGTAGTTGTAGTAGTAGTAGTTGCAGCAACGCAGTAGTAGTAGTAATAGTAGTAGTAGTAGAAGAAGTAGTATAAGTAGCAAGATTAGATGCATTTATGGTAGTTGCAGTAGAAGTAGCAATAGTCGCTAGTAGTAGCAGACGCAGTAGTAGATCGTAAGTAACAGTTGTAGTGGTAATAGTAGCTTGTAGTAGTAGTAGTAGCAGTAGCTGTAATAGTAGAAGTAGACGGAGTTGTAGTAGCATTAATAGTGGTAGTAGTAGTAGTAGTAGTTGTTGTAGTAGTAGTAGTAGTTGAAGTAGTAGTAGTAGTAGTAGTAGTAGTAGTAGTAGTAGAAGTAGTAGTAGTATTAGTAGAAGTAGTAGTAGTAGCAGTAGAAGTAGTAGTAGTAGTAGTAGTAGTAATAGTAGTAGTAAGAGTAGTAGTAGTGTTAAAAGTTGCAGTAGACGCAATAGTTGTAGAAGTAATAGTAGCAGTAGACGCAGTTGTAGAAGTTGTAGCAGTGGTAGTCGTAGTAGTGGTAGTAGTATTTTCAGTAATAGTGGTAGTAATGGTAGCATTACTAGAAGTAGTGGCAGAATTAGTTGTTGTAGAAGACGAGGAAGTAGTTGTTGTAGTAGAAGTAGTAATAGTATGAGTAGAAATGACGGAGTAGAAGTTGTGGTAATAGTTGTATTAGTAGTAGTAGACACAGTAGAAGAAGTATCAGTTGTAGGAGTAGACGTAGTAGTAGTAGTAGTAGTAGTAGTAGTAGTAGTAGTAGTAGTCTCAGTAGTAGTAGTAGTAGTAGTAGAAGTCGTAATACTAATGGTAGTTTTAGTAGAAGAAGTTGTTGTATTAGTAATAATAGTAGTAGTAGTAGTTATACTATTAGTAGTAGAGGTAGTAGATGTCGTAATAGTAGTAGACGCAGTAGTACGAGTCTAATTATTAATAGTAGTAGAAGTAGACGCACTTTTAGTGGTAGTAATAATTGAAGTAGTCGTAATAGTTTAGTTGTAGTAGTAGTGGTAGTAGACGCAGTAGTAGTAGTAATAGTAGTAGTAGTAGTAGTAGTAGTTGTAGTATTATAAGTAGTAGTAGTAGTAGTAATAGTAGTAGTAGTAATAGTTGAAGGAGAAGTAGAAGAGTACATCGCAGCATTTTGGTAATAGTTTTAATAGTTGTAGCATATGTATAAGCATTAGCATTTGCAGCAGACGCAGTAGTATTAATAGTAGTACTAGTAGTAGTAGTTGCAGTAGACGCAGTTGTAGTAGTAATAGAGTAGAAGTAGTAGACACAGTTGTAGAAGTCGTAGCAGTGGTAGTATTAGTAGTGGTAGACGCAGTGGTAGTTGCAGTAGTAGTGGTAGTAATGGAAGCATTAGTAGTAGTAGTAGTAATAGTAGTAGTAGTAGTAGTTGTAGAACTAGTAGTAGCAAAAGACGCAGAAGTAGTAGTAGTAGCAATAGTAGAATTAGCAGTAGACGGAGTAGTAGTTGTGGATATAGTAGTAGTAGAAGTAGACACGGCAGTAGTAGTATAAGTTGTAAGTGTAGACGCAGTAGTAGTAGAAGTACGATTAGTTTTATCAGTAGTAGTACTAGAAGTAGTAGTAGCAGTAGTAGTAATATTAATGACAGTTTTAGTAGATGTTGTTGTTGTAGTAGTAGTAATAGTAGTGGTAGTAATCGAAGTAGAGGTAGTAGTAGTCATAATAGTAGTAGACGCAGTAGTTGAGTATAAATAGTAGTAGTAGATGCACTATTAAAGGTAGAAATATTAGAATTAGTAGTAAAAATAGTTGTAGTAGTAGTAGAGGTAGAAGACGCAGAATTAATATTAGTAGAATTATATTAGTAGTAGTAGTAGTAGTAGACGCAGTAGTAGTAGAAGTAATAGTAGTTGTAGTAGTAGAAGTAGTAGTAGACGCAGTAGTTGTAGTAGTAGAAATATTATTAGTAGTAGTAGAAGTAGAATTAGCAGTAGTAGTAGTAGAAGTAGTAGTAGTAGTAGTAGACGCATTTGTAGCAGTTGTAGAAGTAGTAGCGGTAGTCGTAGTAGACGCAGTAGTATTTGTAGTAGTAGTTGTATTTATGGTTGTATTAGTAGTATTAATTGCAGTATTATTAGTAGTAGACGCAGTAGTAGACGTATTAGTAGTAATATGAGTTGTAGAAGTAGTAGCAGTAGTATTAGACGCAGATTTGGTAAAATTAATAATGGTAGTCGTAGTATTAAGATAAGTAGTATTAGTATTAGTAGCAGTAGTTGTAGTCGTAGTAGTAGTAATCCTAGTTGAAGTAGTAGTAGAAGTAGTTGTAATTGTTGACGCATTAGCAGTAGTAGTAATTGTCTCGTACACCCGCATTTCTATAACCTTGGCGCCTACCCATTTCACGGCGCTCATGAGTTCACTGGTTGACACATTGCGATAAATTGCGTGCCCCTGCATTTCAGTATTGCGATGCACCCCTACCAGTATGGCCAGCGCTTGGGTCGCACGCCTTCTACGTACCGGTAGACAATTTTCGTTATATTCTTTAGGCACTTCTTTCGTCTGCAGCGGAAACATTTAAATAAAAAGCCGTTTGTCTGCTCCACTGAGGCCTGCTGGGTCATACTGTTTCCACATGCACGCAACATATGCATAGGTAGCAGTCTCCTTTCCAGTAGGTAGTCAAACATTCGGCTGGAGTCTATTTTTTTCACTATAATTTCCTCTTCCGGTTTCAAACAGCGGTCATTTAAGCTACAATGTAGAACCCTACTAGGTCATATTCAGTATCGCTTAGTCCGGCATATCCCACTCTGGTCATCAATAAGGCTCTGAGTTTTATAAAGTAGTTAAATTTGTTTAAAAGGATAGTTATAGAAGTGCCATAACAGATCTCGCGAATAAGAGCGCCCAGACAAAGGGATTAAGATGGCAATACACTTATTTCAGGGAAGAATAAATATTCCCCTGCTCTATTCCTAACTTAACCCTATGCCAAGGTCCCTTTCTGAACACCAACCCTCTCCTAAACCCTAAGCATCCAGTGTACAAAAACTCCAACCCAAAACTTTATCCTAACTTAACTTAAAGCTAATTTTAACCCTTACCATAGATTTATGTTTAAGCTTAACGCTAAACCTGCCCCTTAACTGATCCCGATTTTGGCGCAATGGCCCCCTGCGTCGTGGGTGGTACCTCCTACCATGTACTGTTTAGGGCACGAGGTAATTAACTCTCGCCGATTTGCCGAGAACCACCATACGGCAAACCACCACAGTCAGCAGAACACTTATGCCACCTACAGTCGCTTTCACGCAATTATTCTCTAAATTCCCTTCGCCGCACTATAACTGTTTCCAACGTGCGTAGGCGTAACATGAAGTGGACAGAAGCAAGAAAGCTCAGAAAAACTGTGTTCTAGTCAAGCAACAGATGTGTGTAGTTTTATAAAATCAAGTATTTCCTCTGAATTTAACAAAAAGGGAATATGTGGCACATTCTTCGGACTTGAGCCAGCGCAATCCAAATTCAATTCTATTTTCGCCGTCGGTTAACGTGTAAGCTCGTGGGTGATGCTTGTCGATGTATACACAGGGCACCTCAAAGTATGTACAGTATAAATACCTTTGCGCAATAAAATTTGGCAACTTCTCACTTTCGTGTAGTCTGCCAGATTTGGGTACGCACAGTGAGCTGGGTGAGCCATAGATGTTTGCAACATATCGATCGAAGTTCCGGACAGATCGAAAGAGCGTCCCATCCAGTGGCCTGTAATCGGAATCTAGCATATCCTCCTGCGCGAACTTTGTGTTTAAAGTATGGGCACAAATTTTACCACGGCCGCAATCTCTCATCCAATAAAAGTCGGCGTAGAACAGACAGGGTCTGAGGAGTTCAGAAGTGGCCTCCGTTGAGTTGCATGCCACATAGCTCCCGTTTATTTCAACGCAGCGTTTATCATGCTGCCTCCAGGCTGGGTCACTGCCACACAGAAAACCAAACTTCAGCATTCCATAGGAGGATCGGGCGTCAATGAAACGCTCCTCAGCAGACGAGTTTGCCGAAAGTTTGGCCAAAATGCCGACTGCTCTCTCCATATCCTCTTCATGAACGAAGAAGTCATAGTCAACGTCATTAAACATCCTTTGATGATAGCGTAACGATCCCAACATCGAACCATATGTCATTATAAGTGAAACGTTATCTTCTTCAAATGAGTTCCTCAGTAGATGCAGAGCGTGTCTGAGTTTGTTTCGATCATGAGCATTTGGATCCTTGTTTGCAAAACAGGTGCGCAGAACGATGTCGAGTAATGCTTCAGCACGTTTGCGGGTTTTTATTTGTTGGTTTCTGTAAGAGATTGACCAAGTTGTTTGGCTTGATGTTATACACCATGATTTGGGTACAGGGATAAAATAGGGTTCTTCAAATGTTCGGAGATAAGCCAGAGGTTCTCCTGTCTGTTCATCAAACTTTGCGTCCTCCAGGGGACAAAACCTGCTCTCCGACGAAATATTTGTGTAAAACGGTGAAACTAACTTCATAAATCTTCGCTCGTCTTTGTCAATGGAAGGGACAGTTTCCACGCGTGTTTCAATCCATATGAATACCCATAAAGCCAGGAGAAAATATGCGGTTAGCCAGAAATACGTTCGCGTCAACATCGCTTGTCTTCCTGTTAGCAGTGCTAGTGGTAACTTCATCAAATTCGGGTGGATATGGAATAGCAGTCGACTGCTCAGCGTTATGGTTTGCTGCTTATAAACTTTGGGTACTTTTTAATCGAAGCAAATGTGTAGGGGGAATTAGCATCTATTTTACTCATAGGTCTTCCTTAAACACCAATAGGTTGTCGTTTGGCACCTGTAAGGTTTGGCACACCTGTTGAAATACTGGTTCTCTACCACAACGCTCTCAGCGTAATCTTCCCATCCACGCAATGGTCGTGAGAACAATTACTTGCCTTGTCCATGAACCAGGTCGCCGCTTCGATTTCAGGACGCTAATGAGATCCCAACTGATCTGCCACTTGATGTCGGTCTGTCAGACATTACCTGGCACAGACATACCCGACCTGCAGACCTGGTCTCCCATTCATTAAATGGACTAACTAATACACAGCTGTATTTACATCTCATCGAGGAGGATGAAGAGATGTCAGAGGACAATAAATGAAAAACGAGATCAATTGCCACATCGCTTCCCTTCCTCACAGCATACCGTGAGCAGTAAGGTCATTGACCTCACGGACTCTGCACAGTAGTGACCATATTCGGCTCGAAAGCGTCAAATTACAGGGTATCTGAAAGTACAAACAACCAGAAAAAGAGTTATTAGAACAGAACAAGAACAAGAGCAAGAAAAGGAAAAGAAGAAGAAGAAAAAGAAGAATACGGCTGGTTTCGCTCGACTTTAATTGCTTCCGCCTTAGACGATCATTCTGACGGCTGCGAAGTTGAACTCGTAACTCCTCTTGTTCTGTTATCAGCAACCTTCGATTCTAGGCCACCCTATCGCACAGAAAACGAACGTTCCTGTCTTCTTCTTCGTCTACTTCTGAACTGCTTCCCGGAACTCGCCTCTACGCTTCTGTCGACAGTTTTCAGTTTTCTTCTGCATATTCACTCTAAAAGCTTGACAATAACAAGAAGGCATGCAGAGACGCTTTAGTAGATCCTTGTCTAAATACGGTGACCGCTGGGGTTCATACAGGGCATTGCAAAACAAATACATTTTTAGATCCCTCTGGATCAGAAGACTCCAAAATGGTCTTAATTTCTTATTCAAAGTCACACCAGATTATTGACCTAAACATTTTTAAATATGAGGTTAACAGGAAATGAAAATAAACATAACAACAATACAGATGTTTAGTCTTTCCTTTTCTTCTAATTTCTCCAAACTGATCAATAACCACCAAAAGCTTTTCAACAACGAACTCTAACAACCTTAAGTAAACCTTTGCAGATTGCTCATCCATATATGTATACAAGCCAAAGACTAACCCCCTAAAAAATATCATCTTACCAGAGACATTATGCTGACAGATATACTTTTTGATATCCGTGAGTGGTACTGAGCACTGAATGTTTCCTGCTCTTAATCCAATGCATCGTTTTTAGCCATCAGCCAGCTTTGATCACACGACAGAAGGATCTGATCGGTTTAAGGCAACTCTTGCCCTGGATAAAAGTCAGTTCCTTAGCTTATGACTTAAACATATAGCCTCTGATGACAGAATAGAATGACACAAACCAACTTATAATCTAAAACCATCTTAGAAGGCAGATGTTTTCACTAAAAGTAAGCAGCAAATTCGCTAACTAGGGATTAACCGGAAACCCAAACTTACTAAATTCAAAGTGCAAACGGAATGGATAACTTTGTCCTATGCGTTTCCCTATGTTCTTAGATGACTGACTTGCCCCCTAAATGGGCCACGTGGTAGATGCGTTGGACCAACACGGGGGCCACATCAGGGCACGGCATGCGTTATTCGGGTTGCGCTCCCATAACAAATGCCGAACATGGAGGTGTGGTGGCACGCCTAGGGGCGGCTAGGACTTAGGGGACCCGGCCGCGCCAGCCACCTGCGTCCTCTCCCGCCTCCGGTCTTCTTGACTCTGTCTTGACACCGGGCTCAGGTGGGGGAGGAGGAGAGAGTGCGGTAGATGCAGCGCAAGTCTACTATCACTTTAAACTAAATCACGTGCAAGTCACCGTCCCTGCTCAACTTTCCCATGAGCATACGGTGGACATCGTCGGACTACGACGGTCGAACTGTCGTAGATGACTGACAACGTCCATCGGGTTCTACAACTATCAGTCCATTACATGGCGCGTCGGTGGAAGCACATTAAGCGGGTCCCAGAACAAATGCTATTGTTTTTACTACTTAAAAGCCTACAGTAGGTTGTCTTGTACAGATAAAGATCACCAAAATTATCATGGGACTGCTGTCAAATGTTCTGTTTAGTTATACGCTTTGGCATTCGGTGCCCTTTATTCTGCTAGTAAACGATTGGTTTGAAAGTAGATTCCCTTTTCCATAGTAAAAGAAGTAGTAGTAGACGCAGTGGTAATAGAAGTAGTAGTAGTTGTAATGGTAGTAGTAGTAGTAGACGTACTAGTAGTAGTAGTAGTAGTAGTAGTAGTAGTAGTAGTAGTAGTAGTAGTAGTAGTAGTAGTAGTAGTAGTAGTAGTAGTAGTAGTAGTAGTAGTAGTAGTAGTAGTAGTAGTAGTAGTAGTATTAGTAGAAGTAGTAGAAGACGCAGTAGTAGTTGAAGTAATAGTTGTAGTAGTAGAAGCAGTGATAGTTATAGCAGTAGAAGTAGTAGTTAAATAAAAAATAGTAGTATTAGACGCAGTAGTACTTGTGGTAATAGTTGGAGTTGCAGTAGTAGAAGATGCAGTAGTAGAAGTAAAAGTTGAAGTGTTTGATGCATTAGTAGTAGTTGTAGAAGTAGTAATAGTAGTAGTATCAGTAGTAGTAGTAGTAGTATTAGTAGTAATGGTAGTATTTGTAGTAGTATTTGTAGTATGAGTAGTAGTAGTAGTAGACGCAGTAGTGATAGACGCAGTAGTAGTGGTAGAAGTAGTAGTAGTAGACGCAGTAGTAGTTGTGGTAATAGTAGTAGTAGTATTTGTAGTAGTAGTAGAAGAAATATTAGTAGTAGTAGCAGCAGTTGCAGTAGACATTAGTAGTAGAGTAGTAATAGTAGTAGTAGTAGTAGTAGTAGTGGTAGTAGTAGTAGTAGTAGTAGTAGTAGTAGTAGTAGTAGTGGTATTAGTGGTAGTAGTGGTAGAGTAGTAGTGAGTGATGGACTGACAGTGGTTGCAGTAGTAGTGAGTAGTGAAATCCAGTGAAAATAGTCGTAGTATTGGTAGACACATTACCAGTAGTACCATTTTTATAACATTTTTATTAGCTCCAAACTCGTCCACATGCACTCATCACGGAATCTCGTCATAACAATATCAATATACTCATGCTACTTGTAATATGCAGACTACATTTATGTTACACCTTGGCGATGAGACAACAGCTTATTTTCCACCCTTAATTATGTAAAACCAACTAACATTTTCATGATGTACCAAGAGGCTTTTGTACTGTAACCAAGAGGAGTTCAAAGGCGTTTTTCCTCCCTTAATAAATTTGACTTGACGTGACATTAAAATTAGTTGTAGAAGTAGACGCAGTAGAGTAGTAGTAGCAGCAGTAGTTAGAAGTAGTAGTAGTAGTAGTAGTAGTAGTAGTGAAGTATCAGTAGTAGTAAGTAGTAATAGTAATGGTAGAATTTTTAGTAGTATTAGTTGTAGACGTAGTAGTAGTAGTTGTAGTAGTAGTAGTAATAGTATAGAAGAGTAGTAGTAGTAGTAGTATTAGTAGTAGTAGTAGTAGTAGTAGTAGTAGTAGTAGTAGTAGTAGTAATAGTAGTTGTAGTATTAATAGTGTCACTAGTAGACAAAATAGTAGTCGTTATATTAGTAGACATACAGATGTAGAATTATAAATAGTTTAGTAGATCACTAGCAGTGGTAGTTAAGCACAAAAAGTAGTAATAGTTAAGCAGTAGTAGTGGTTGTAGACCATAGTAATAAACAGCAGTAGTAGTATTATAATAAGTAGTAATAGTAGACACCAGTAGTAGATAGAAGTTGTTATAGCTAGTAGTTGTAATGTGAAAGCAGCAGTAGTGAAAAGTAATATTTGCAGCGACACCAGTAGTAATAGTAGTAGTAGTAGTAGTAGTAGTAGTAGTAGTAGTGTGAAAGTATTTAAAATAGCAGAAAATAGACGCAACAGATTATGGTAGTTACAGTAGAAGTAGCAATAGTCACTAGAAGTAAAACACCAGTAATAGTTTAGTAATAGTTGTAGTAGTAGTATTAGTAGTAAAAGTAGTAGTAGTAGTAAGTAGTAGTAGACACATTTCTAAAGTATTAATGAGTGAGAAGAAGTATTAGTAGTTGTAGTGAGTAGTCAAGTAGTAGTATTAGTAAAATAATTTGCAGAGACACTAATGAAGTAAAAATAATAGTAAGTAGTAGACAGTTAATAGCAGTGAATGAGTAATTTGGGCAATAGTAGTATTTATTAATAGTGGTAATAATGAGTAGCATTGGTAGTGAAATGCAGAATTAGTTGTAATAGTAGACAGAAAGAGATTAGTTGTAGTAGAATTATTAATAGTATTAGTAGCAGTTGACAGGTAGTAGTTGTGGTTATAGTTGTATAAGTAAGTAGTAGACACAGTAGTAAAAGTATCAGTTGTAGGAGTAACGCAACAGATAGTAGTAGTCTCAAAGTAGTAGAAAGAATATAAATGGTAGTTTTAGTAGAAGTAGTTGTTGTATAAAGCTAGTAATATTAGTAAGTAATAATACTTTAGTAGTATGAGTAGTAAGATATCATAATAGTAAACACAAATAAAAGTATAATTATGTAGTAGTAGTAGTAGTAAACACTAAAATTAAATTAAGTAATAAGTGACATGGATTTAAATTGTAAGTAGTAGACACAGTAGTAGTAGAATAAAGTAGTAGTAGTACGCAGTATGTATTAAAGTAGTAATTAGTAGTAAAATATAGAGTATAAGAAATTAGTAGTAGTAGTAGTAGGCACAGTAGTAGTAGTATTAATAGTTGTGAGTAGTATAAAATAAGTAGATCACCAGACACCTGCAGTAATAATAATAATAGTAAGTAGTAGTAGAAGTTGTAGTATTAGTAGTAAGTAGTAGTAGTAGTATAAATGCTCTTATTAGACAACCCAGTACTGAAGTTGTTAAAGTAGGAACAGTAGAATCTTAGTAGTATAAGACAAGGTTACAGTATGAAAAAATAGATTGTATTACTAAACAATGGATTTAATTAAGTAGTAGTTATAGTAAAAGAAGTAGTAGTAGTAGTAAAGCAGTAGCAATAGTATTCATTAGTTAAAATGAAAGTAGTAGTAATTAAAAGTAGTATTAAAGTAGAAATAGTAGTAGTAGTAGTAGAAAGTATTAGTAGTAGAAGTAATTAGTAGTAGTAGTAGTAGTTGTAGTAATAGTAGTAAGTAAACAATTTACAGTAGACACCATTAATTGAAATAAATTAAAAGTAAGTAGATGTAGTATGAAATAGTAGCCATGATGAATGAAGTAATTAAAATGAAGTGGTAAAAAGACACATTAGAAATTCTAATAAGTAGTGAAAGTAATGGAAGCATTAATAAAAGTAGTAGTTGTGGAAATAGTAGTAACAAAAGACACAAGTAGTAATGTAAATAGAAATGCATGAAACAGATAGTTGTTATGGATATAATGAAATAGTAGTAGTAAAAGAACACAGTAGTAGAAAGTATCAGTTATGAGGTGCAAGGCAGTAGTAGTAGTCTCAAGTAGTAGTAGTAGTAGTAGTAGATAGTGAGTAAGTAGTAAGTAGTAAGTAAGTAGTAAGTAGTATTAAGTAATGTAAATGTGAGATACCAATTTAGTAGTAGTTGTTATTGATATAGTAGTAATAGTAGTAAATGACAAACTGTACGTAGTAGTAGTAGTGAGAATTAATGGTAATAGTAGTAGGAGCAGTGAGTGAGGATGTATAAATAAGTAAAAGTAGTAGTAGAACTACTATTAGTAGTAGTAATGAAGTAAATTAGTTGTAGTAATAGTTATGTTAGTAGTGGTGGAGAGCTTTGCCAAATGTAATAGTAGTAAGTATTACCATTAGAAGAAGTAGACACAGTAGTATAGTAGAAATAAAGTAGTTATAGTTGTAGTATTAGTATTGATTATAGTTAAAGTTGTTATAGTAGTAGTAGTAGTAGTAAGTAGTAGTAGAAAGTGAGTAGAAGCAGTAGTTGTAGGAAGTAGAAATAGTATTAGTAGTAGTAGTAGTAGTAGTAGTAGTAGTAGTAGTAGTGGTAGTAGACACAGTTGTAGTAGTAATGAGCAGTAGTCGTAGTAGACGCAGTAGTAGTTGTAGTAATAGTAGTTGTAGTAGTAGTTGTATTAATGAGTTGTATTAGTAGTAGTAGTTGTAGTATTGTTCAGTAGACGCAGTAGTAGAAGTGATTAATTGTTATCTGAGTTAGTAGTTGTAGCAGTAGTATTAGGACAGGTGTGGTAGCATTAATAGTGGTAGTCGTAGTATCAGTAGTAATTTTAGTAGTAGCAGTAGTAGTAGTAGTAGTAGTAGTAGTAGTAGTAGTAGTAGTAGTAGTAGTAGTACGCGTTGAAGTAGTAGAAGTTGTATCTCGTAGACGCATTAGAAGTAGTAGTAATTGTCTCGTTCACATGCATTTCTATAACCTTGGCGCCTACCTGGCCTACGCCGCTGATGAGTTCACTGGTTGACACTGCGATAAGTGCGCACCCCTTCATGGCAGTATTGCGTTGCACCCCTACCAGTGCGGCCAGCGCTTAGCTCGCACGCCTTCTACGTACCGGCAGACAATTTTCGTTATGTTCCCCAGGGTTAACGTACCATCTTCAAAATAGATACCTTTTCTTAGAGCACTTCTGTCGTCCGCAGCAGGAACATTTTAAATACAGAAGCCGTTTGTCTGCTCCTGCTGAGGCCCTGCTAGGGTCATATTGTTTCCGCATGCACACAACATATGCATAGGTAGCAGTCTCCCTTTCCTGTAGTAATGGTAACATAATAAGTGAGTAGTTGTAGTATTAGTAGTAATAGTGAGACGCAGTATTAGTAGTATTTGTAATAGTGGTAGTAGTAGTAGTAGTAGTAGTAGAGTGAGTAGTAGTAGTAGAAGTAGTAGTAGTAGTGAAAGTAAGTAGTAGTAGTAGTAGTAGTAGTAGTAGTAGTAGCAGCAGTAGACGGTGTTTTAGTTGTGGTAATAGTAGTAGTAGTATTAGTAGATGCAAATTTAGAGTATTAGTTGTAGTAGTAGATGCAGTAGTAGTAATAGTAATAGTATTAGTAGTTGTATCAGTAGTAGTAGTAGTAATAGTAATGGAAGTATGAGTTGATGTAGAAAGTGGTAGTTGTATTAGTAGAAGTAGTAGAAGTAGTAATAGATGTAGAAGGAAAACTATTAGTAGTCGAAGTAGTAGAAGTCGTTATAGTAGAAGACACAGTAGTAGAGTATTTCATATTAGAAGTAGTAGAAGAAAGTAGTATTAGTAGTAGACCTGTAGCAAAGTGGTAGTAATAGGAGAAGTAGTAATAGTGGAGGTAGTATTTGTGGTAGACACAGTAGCAGGAGTAAATATATTAGTTGTAGTAGTTGTAGTATAAGTAGTAGTAGTAATAGTGGTAGTAGTAGACGCAGTGAGTAGTACAAGTGGTAATAGTAATAGTAGTTGCAGTAAACGCAGTATTGAGTAGTAGTAATTAGACAGCAGTTGTAGTAGTAGTAGTTTTAGTAGAAGTAGACGCAGTTGCAGCAGTCAGTAGTAGTAGTAGACGCAGTAGTAGTTGTAGTAATAGTTGTCGAATAGTGGTCAGTAGTAGTAATGGTTATATTAGTATTAGTAGTTGCGTAGCATTTGTAGTAGTAGTGGTAGTAGTGATATAGTTTACATAGAAGTAGTAGTAGTAGTAGAGTAGTAGTAGTAGTAGTAGTAGTAGTAGTAGTAGTAGTAGAGTAGTAGTAGTAGACGCAGTTGTAATAGTATTAATAGTGGTAGTAGTAGTAATAGTTATATTAGTAGTAGAAGTAATAGTAGCCGTAGTAGTAGTAGTAGTTGCTGTTGTTGTCGTAGAAGTAATGCTAGTTGGAGTAGTAGTAGTAGTAGTAGTAGTAGTAGTAGTAGTAGAGTAGTAGTGGTCGTAGACGCATTAGCAGTAGTAGTAATTGTCTCGTCCACCTGCACTTCTATACCCTTGCCGCCTACCTGGCCTACGGCACTCATGAGTGCACTGGTTGACACATTGCGACAAATTGCGTACCACTGCATTTGCAGTATTGCGATGCACCCCTACCAGTGCGGCTGGCGCTTGACTCGCACGCCTTCTACGTACCGGTGAGACAATTTTCTTTATATTCCCCAGGGTTAACCTACTACCTTTGAAAATAGTACCTTTCTGTTAGGGCACTTCTTTCAGTCTGCAGCAGGGAACATTTCAATAAGAAGCCGTTTGTCTGCTCTGCAGTAGCCTGCTGGGTTATATTGTTTCCGCATGCGCATAACATATGCATAGGTAGCGGTTTCGCTTTCCTGTAGGTGAGTCTGACAATTAGGCTGGAGTCTCATTAATTCCTCTTTCGTTGCCTTATTCATCTGAGGCCCTCTCCTTCTGTTTTTCCCTTTGCATAACATCCAATAATGGGATAAAAATTTACATTCACCTTGCCTTCAAACTAATTATTCTATATTTTTCAGTGCCACATTTTCTTTGTTCTTTGTTTATTTCGTTCTATTACTCTCCTATTTTTCCAGCCATGTGACAAATAATCTACTTCTACTTTTGTGTCGCTTCCAAATATCTATACCCTTAAATTACGTAAACATTTTTCCTTTACTATACTACCCCTTTTTTAACAACAACAATTGCATATGCAAATCCGTGAATCTGTCCGTCGGTTAATACTTCGCATACTTTTAATTATACTTCATTTTTCGTTTTCCTTATTCCACTAAAACCTAAACTACCGTCAATTAACTTGACAAAAAGTTATAATTTTTCATACTTTTACAGCACATGTAACATACGTGATTTAATTCATTTAACTAATCTTACCCTTGTTCCGCTTCCTTTGTGCATTGCCATGCTTCTGGCTGTCTTAATTAGCGGTCTTATTCGTCAGCTACAATTTAAAATGCCTTCAATTAAAGCGCGGATTTCGCTGCCTTTCTTCTGATTGGCTCCTGATTTCATCCTGATCAGTTTGCTTTCATTTACAAACCAATGGGGACCGTTAATCTACACATGTTTTCATTGATGCGATTTTTATTTTTCATGTTGGGCGGGTTATCACCTCATTTAAACTTCATGTTTATTTATTAATTTTCACTTGCAGATTACCTTCACCGTTTTGACTTTTTACGTTTTTGTTGTTATTTTTATAAAGCGCTTAACCACGGTTCCGTCAGACACGCTCTC